>CM067348.1:13449597-13599597 GCA_034190875.2 Urechis unicinctus
TGGTTGATGTGGAATGGCAGTCGATGTAGGGTAGCGGTCGATGTGGATCGATGAACATCGATGTAGGGTTGGTGTAGATTTGGGGTTGTGGTCAATGTGGAGTGGAGGTAGATGTGGGGTGGTGTATGTTGAGGGGTTGTGGTCGATATTGTATTGTGGTAGATATGCGGCATGAACGAATCTATCATTATGTAATTTGCCGCGCAATACCAAATATATCCATTCATTATGCTATATACAGGCCAGCAGTTTATGCAAATATTTATATTAAGTAATGAATGTATTTCTCGAGTTTATCATACAATCACGCAGGTAAGTACCACCAGCCAATCAAAACGAGCTTTTGCAAATGTTCACCTACCTGTATGGAGTGAAGAAATATTCTCTTTTGTTATGCTCAGCCTATTTTCTGTGTGTATTAGGTGATCGTGCAGACGATGCGCTATAAAAGTTTTTCTTAACCAGAATAACAAGAGAGGAGAAAGTATATGAGCCAAGAGAGAGAAACACCGTGCACGGTTAGGTCGCCTAACTTGTCATATGCGACGCTTGACTTGACTCACTACTTCATGCGTTGTCATGCGTGTCGTTTTTTAAAAAATATTGTGGTCGTTGTATGTCGCCGGGAGCCCTATGATGTTAGAAGGAGTGGTATACAAAGTGGCGGTTCTGGTGCACCGACACATCTATACTACACGTCACATTATGGCTTATACAAGATTTAGATTTTTTGCTCCCTGCTCACTTTTGTTGCTTTTAGGGTGAGCTTGAGAGAGGCATGTCGAGTCCGACCCCCAACAGGCCTGACTCCGCCATGTTAGTTTGCTCCTCTGGGCGTTCTACTCCCTCCATAAGGTCATTGTTCTTAGACTCCAGATCTCTCACAATATCCTTCATTCCATAAGATCATCGTTTTTAGTCTCAAAATCACTGACAACATATCTCAATTCGATCTCTAAATCAATGTTCTCATCTCTCAGATAATCTATATCTAACTTCAACTCTTTTACACAACCTTTAAGCTCAGCAAAACGCTCTTCGGTGTTCATTCTAACACATGTAAAAGTCTGCGCAATAAAATCACTCTGTGTATTGAGGTGGGTCCATATCATTCACAGTCCGCTGGTCTGTGAAGAAGCAGGTGCACCCAAAAAATTTTCTGGAGCCTTCTAATGTTTTGTCTTTTTCACGTTGGATCAGTGCATTTTTTCTATCGATTAAAAGAGTCTGGTATGCTTTTACCGATCTAGCATTAATTCTATATTTTGTGATCTCAGCTAAGATGAGTTTAAACTCATAATCCGAGATATTACCATCTTCAAGAGCTGTCGATACAGTGTCAGCAATGGTATTCAACTCGTTCTGTGTTATAATACTGTACCCTCTCCCTCACACCTTAATTATAGAGTACCCCCTCCCTCCCATCTTAATTATCAGCGCGGTACGACACGCCAATACCGAGTGAAATCGTACTCCCGAAGGGCTATATAACCAACCCTCGCATATGAATACGGAGAGATCACCTAGTCAGAGAAACGATTCGGACCGCGAGATTCCAGGGAGCTTCATTGTTGAAATTAAATAAACCAAAGAAGCAACTCTACTTCAGGACTCGCGTTAATTTCTTCTGATTAGTGTCCCCACTCAAGCAACTACAAGCAGCTACAATATTCCTATATACGAAGGAGTGCGCAGAAATACGAATAACCAAGAAATATAAGTATAACAAGAGTATAGCTATATAAGGAGGAAATATAGTTATAAGAAGTGGTGTGAGAGTCCGGATATCTGATAACTTCCACTGTTATCAGAACACAACTTCCCGGTACAAAGCGCTCTACTATATGCTCCTTCGTACAGGAAAACAGCTGACAATTGCTACGCCGAGAATTCGCACGAATCCAAATCCAACCATGTCACAGAGCAGCAGCAGCGATAGCGGACACCACGAGACAACAAACGCAGAGGAGAGACAGGCAAACCACGATGCAACGGCCGTTACAGACATGGCAGCCGTCATTACCGGAGCCTTCCGCCTCCTTGCCGACAACCAGGTATCGGCGCACGAAGCAACTCTGCACCAGCTTCAGTCATCCGAAAAGAGCCCCTCCCTGCCCGACCGAATAACCTACGGGAGCTTCAGGGTATTGCCCTCAGCACCGGACTCACGGGAAGGGCGTACAACTGGTACCGTTCGTTATCCACTGCCGTCGCGGAAGATGTGAGTCGACTGAACAACCGCAATGCGCTCACATTTCGTCAAGGAGGAGCAGCGAAACCATCTCTCTCGATTGTTCGACCGCGAACAAGGTAAACGAGAATCCGTTGAGGACTACTCGAAGGACCTCACGGATATCTTATCGCGCACCATTACGGATGAGGCTGTGCGAGTGCAGCTTTTCACGAAGGGTCTTCGCAAAGAAATCGGTACATGGGTACACCGATTTGACCCCAAAACCCTCATCGAGGCAGAACAAGTGGCTCGCCGCTTCGAATCATCGACCCCGTCGGAATCGGACATGCTTACGCGATTAGAGACCATCATGCGAGGCTCATCTCTTCCCCCACCACCTTCTCCACAGGAACGAAATATAAACGACCTCAAAGAGCAAATGCGTCCACTACAGCTTTCCATGGCTCCGAAACAGGTAAGTTTTGATGATAGAGGACGTTCCCCTTCAACAGACCATAGTGACAAGAGATATCGGCGAAGCCCCTCATGCGACAGCTATCCAGCTTATGACCGATGGGATGAGCGAGGCAGCAGAAGCGCGGACGGTCGAAGTCACAAAAGCCGTCGTGATTACGGTAACACCTCCTCATACGGCCGCGACAACCACAGGTATTCGTCCGGAGGCCGAAATTATGTCCGGGATAACTCCCACAATCGCAACGGCAGCGGCCGACAATATTCCCGCGAAAACCGACCGATTGCCACTCAATGCTCCGTCTGCAGCCGAAGAGGGCACTCTGAGAGGAACTGCCGGCAGCAAATCTGCCGCAGGTGCTATAATGTCGGACACCACAAAGAGCAATGCCACGCTAACATCAAACTTTCCGGCTCCATATGCAAAAAGCTAGGGCATGCTAGTTCTACCTGTCGCTTCCAGGGAAACTAGCATCGCCCGTTGCTGACTCTGTGAGTAACGGGCCAGACCTTCAAGACGACAACATTGGAACTACAACGGCCACTGGTAAGTACAGCACTCACATTTTACACCACAATGAGTTGACTATAACGCTATCAAATAAGCGATGCAAAGCCAAAGTCGACTCAGGAGCTGATCTGAATTTCTTATCTGTAGACGTATTGGCCAAATTGCCACCAACATTACGGAGCAGATTTAAGTCTAAAATTAGCAAATGTGTGTGTGCCAACAACACTCAGGTAACTACTCTAGGTAACATTACCTTACCATTCTATGTACATAACCAAAGGTTATCAGCTGATTTTGTGGTATTGAGCGACTCTCACTCCCCAATGTACTTTGGCATTCCATTTCTAAAGAAACATTCAGCAGTAATGAATTTCGGTACCATTTCATTCACAACCAATGTCCCAGTACACTCTGCACAGAATATTACCATTGATCCCTTTTCTGAAATTATATGTGCAGGAAATCTTTTCCGTAAAACTGAAAGCAAAACAACAGGGGAATGTTCAGTTTTCCCGCATTTGAATGCCAAAGGTATTTTGTTAGCCCGTGCAGCAGTAACCGTCAATGACAACTGCGTGCCAGTAAGATTGTTTAACACTACCCCCGTTGCAAAGTTAATTACCAAGGGTGAGAGAATTGCCACATTTGATCGCTGGGACAATGATGTAGAAACCATCAAGTACAAAACTGATGACAATGTGAATGCAGGTGAAGGTGAGTATGTTAAATTGAATGCATGTCATTTGCCCTCACAAGATACTAGCCATGTACCAAATGTAGACTGGAGCCAGTCTCAGGTAAGTGAAATTGAGCGCCAACAGCTTAAAGACCTGGTAGCAGAATTCGCCGACTGTTTTGTCAATCCAATAACCAAGGAGTTAGGGTTGACCGATAAAAGTTCGTGCAAGATTGAGATTCTCCCGGGCTCTACTCCTGTTCATAAGTACCCCTATAGAATGGCTCCCCAGGGCAGACAGGAAATGGACAAAATCATCGATCAACAAATTCAACAAAGACTAATCGAGGAAGCTCACGACGGAGCCTGGGCATCGCCGGCCCTTTTAGTTAAGAAAGCCGGTGGTGGTCTAAGAGGTCTTAATGCGGTAACCATCCTTCAAGTCCTAAGAATTCCCAGGTTAGATGAAGTGTTAGTATGAAGTATTTTTCAGTTCTTGATTGCACTCAAGGGTTCCATCAAATCCCCTTAGATCCAGAGTCCAGGGATAAAACTGGGTTTATCACACCTTCCGGGAAATACAGGTATCGAACGATGCCCCAGGGCATACGGAACGCGCTGAGCGTGTTTCAATCCCTCATTGACTCTTTGTTGCGTAACATACAATACAAATACGTCATGGCATACATCGATGATATCTGTTGTTTTTCGCCCACATTTGATTTGCATCTTAAACATCTCCCGGAAATATTTGTACGGTTACGCAATGCCAACCTGAAGCTACACCCCAGAAAATGTTCGTTTGCTGTGAAAAAGGTTAAGTATCTGGGCCATGTATTGCAGCCAGAAGGCATATTACCCAATCCTGACAAATTAGTAGCAATTGAATCTTACCCTACCCCCTCAAAACTTAAAGACGTACGTGCTTTCCTGGGATTAACGGGCAGCGGGTTCATCAGTGGCTACGCAATTATTGCGCGCCCTCTATATGCTTTGACCAAGAAGAATCAATCATTCACGTGGTCGCCAGAATGCCAAACCGCATTTGACGCCTTGAAAAAGGCGCTGGTAAGTTCACAGGTTTTAGCCTTGCCCGATTTCACCAAACCATTTATATTGTCGAGGATGCTAGTAAGCTAGGATTAGGCGCATGTCTTAGCCAGGAAATTGACGGCAAGCTGCGACCGATAGGGTTTGCAGGGAGAGGTCTCACCAAATCTGAAGCAAATTATTCCACTACAGAACAGGAACTTCTTGCCATAGTATGGGGAATTCAGCACTTCAGAATGTATCTTGAGGGACAGAAATTCCAGTTACATACTGATCATTCAGCCCTCAAATGGATATTAGGGTTAAAGCAGCCTCAGGGTAGACTAGCAAGATGGGTCACTTTCATACAGCAATTTCAATTTGAAGTGAGTCATGTTAAAGGGAAGGACAACATTGTCCCGGATGCATTAAGTCGACGTCCTTATGACATCACCCGTACCGATGCTGATGACGTCATCGATCGTTTTCCCGATCTTGATACGGTCACCCCTGTTAATCCGCTTCCCCTTACAACAACGCCACAGTTTTGCTCCCCTCAATTGCGACCGGACAAGCCCGACTTGTTAACAGTGATTCACCACCCCGAAGTAATTAGCAAGCCGACAACGCGGTTAACGGCAAGTTAAGTTTCACGATGTGCCATGCGTGATCCCATCGCTTAACTCTCAGCCAGGTGAATCGGATGAGGAATTCGTGCATCAGTCTATATGCACTATTCCCGCCACTGCAGTGGGCAAGTTATCTGCCTTCCCTCGCGATCACGATAAACTTGCCTCGCTATCGTTGGATTCAGAGGACAATTATGAAACAGAAGCCCTATGTGCAGTAACTGATAAACGGACTCAACGCGCTGAGCTCCGACATCGGCTTACAAACCAAGCGAAAACTAATTGGGACTCAATCACCTTAAGCCAATAACAGATAAGGCATCAGCAAAGACTTGATCCCCAATGCAGTATAGTTTTACGACTCCTCAAGTATGGCACCGTTCCCACCAATAAACAAGAGTCAGACGAGCTGCTCAAACGCGAGCAAAACTTTTTTATTGCTGACGATCTACTGTATCATATATTAACATCACAGGGACCGAAACCAAATAAAGCAATGGCACAGTTAGTCATCCCTCAAAACCTCAAGGAACATTTCCTCAAAATGCATCACGATGCACCTCTAGGCGGACATCTGGGCGCTTCGCGAATGATTTCAGTCATGCTGCCGCGTTATACTTGGATCGGGATGATCAGGGACATAAACGAATATGTTCACACATGTAAGTCCTACAATGCATCCAAAAGTTCCAATGTCTCTATTCGCCCCCCCCACTTATCATACGCGAGCCTGCCCCAGGACCGTTCCACACTATGACAATCGACACAGTCGGCCCATTACCGAAAACGCGCTTCGGTAACGAGCACATGGTGTGTGTCACAGACCAATACAGTCGCTATGTCATCGCATGGCCGACTCGTGACATCACAGCCAAATCAATTGCTAAGGGTTTTTAAGAGAGAGTCATCTGTGTCTATGGTGCACCCAAGCGACTTCTCTCCGATAACGGATCCGCTTTCATTAGTTCCCTATTCCAGGGATTATGCTCCCTTTTCAAAATTAAGCAAAGTTTCAGTTAGGCGTACCATGCTCAAAGTCAAGGTCAAACGGAACGTTGTCAGCGCTCCATACTAAATCTTCTAAGGAATTATGTCAGTCCTAAGCAAACAGACTGGGACCAGCACCTATTGCCATTAGTATTTGCGCTCAACACTTCTGAAAATCAACCACTTGGCTATTCAAGCTATATGTTAGTGTTCGGCAGAATGCCCGTGTTACCAGCGGAGATGGATCTTCCAGACCCCCTCAAATCCCCCAACACATACAAGGACCACATTGTCGAAATGCTGCAAACACAAGCGGAAATTTCCAAATTTGCCGAACAGCACCTAGTCGAACAACAAGCCAAAATGAAAGAGGAATATGACAAAACCACCAAAAACAACCCAATTGAAGCCGGTGACGCAGTATACGTGTACCAACCAAAAATTCGAGAACGAAAAACGAAAAAGAAATTGCAGAAAAATTTTCATGGGCCTTTCTTCGTTGTCGGATATGCAACCCCTACCACGGTTAAATTAAAACGCCTATCAGACGGGAAGCACTTGGTCAAGACAGTCAATGTTATGCGTTTGAAGAAGGGACTCATAAGGGCAAAGACCAACAAATGGGATCCGTTGAATGTCGAAGATCATCTATCGGAAGAGGATCTTCCCAGCGACAGCTTTAATCAAGCTGCAACAGATAATGACGATTCGGACTCGGACGTGCCTGACGATGCGCCCCGCAGAGCAGGGCTACGCCCTAGAGTCGATCGGACTGCTGACAGATTCGCTACCCCCAGCGTTGTCCACGCGACTCCTTCAACACCCTCCACGGCTGATACACCAAGCCTTCTGCCCCAACGGCGAACATGCAAACAATCATTCGAAACAACACGTGCAGATGCTCCCTCCCATCAAAATATCCCACCAACAACCGCCTTAACCAAAACTTCCCACAAGCCACAAGCTGTACGTAAGGATGGGAAGACACATGATGTAGTAAAATTGATTGGATCAAAGGTTCCTCGATTTTCAAATAAAGTAAAGTATAACATCATGTTTGCCTGCGGACAATCTGAGTGGATTTTTGAGGACAAACTCAACAGCGCCACCAAGTCTCTGGCGCGAAAGATGCACATTACCAATTTATGACAACATTACCAATTTATGACAACATTTACCGATTTGTGACACCATTTACCAATATATACACCATCTATCGATTAATATTTATCTATCCTCATTTTTTCATTTTCAGATTATTCTTCTACCAATTTATGTTTAACTATTCATTTATGAATTTTTCAGTGTTTTGCCTTTTCAGAAATTATTCCCATTAATGTCATGATATTATTTGTATTACCTATGTACGATTAACCCCAAAACAGGACGTCTACATTCGTATTGTAAGTATATTCCTTTTGTACCGTAATTTCACACACCATATATATATATATCGTCTATTATTCCAATCAGACAACATTTACCTGCCAGTAACCCATGACACTTTGTTTGACTCACCCGCATTTCAAACCGTCTGCGACGAACCGTTGAAAATTTTAAATTGCATTCAAACAACTTAAATGTTAACGAAAACAATCCAAGTCCCTTGCCAATTAATTCTACATACGCTTTAAAACGGCTTATTTTGCCAATTCGAACACTCCAATTAAAGATCGTCTCTAGACATCTAATTACGACCCTGTATACAAAAACTGGGCTATCGAAGTTTACTAAGCTGCTTAAATTACCATCCGACATCCATTCATATGTAAGCTCATTGATCAGATGGTCCACTTATCAACAATCACAGACTCTATGCAATTACATCAAAGCTACCTCAATATCAATGCGGGTCTAGTAATTAAACACATCACCGCTACAAGGGTAATTATCTCAACGGACGCTTGTCTCGATCCTATACGCTATCACACGAAACCAACACCAGCTGTAAGTATACGGTTAAGTTATTAGAAGCCTTTTACATTGTCTTCTTCCGAACAGCGCAAATTAGACACTGTGATATTATCAATTATGTTCAACAATTTTTTTACCTCTAAGCTTGCAGATTATAAGAAGTATCTTTCTATAAGTAACGTCGACTACACTATTATCGCACCGTCTTTCATATCATGTGGACAGGCGTAAAATTAGTGAACCTTTATGATACACATTACCCATAACGCAATCTTATATTATTCAAGTATATGCGGGGTATCATTTCATGAAGGAATCTGCAGCTTAAGAAAAGACGTGCATATTCATCAAAACAATTAACGGAGAAGTATTTTGCATCATTTAATTCTCAACGCATATGTGAGATGCTTATATTTATTTCCTCCAGCATGTACAACAAATACAAGTGTCACACCGTTGTTCTTCCGTACTTACATGTTATACAGTAATCGTGTGCGATATGTGTCCATACATTATTTCAGGTGCAAATTATTCTCAACATCTACCACTCCGAGAAGCACACCATAAATGCTCTTCTGGACGCCCTCTTCCCACCAACGACCGAGCCAGGCTCAGGAGGGCTCTACTGGGACCCGTAGGGAAACTGTCCAGAGGACTCTTTAATATGACCGCGATTGACGACATTTAAAAGGTAAAAACTCGTAAAGTAAATCGCGTAATTAATCGTTAAATGCACAGATATCGACCACGCGTAATTTTCACTAATACAGGTCTAGTACCACAACCCACACAACCGCATCCGTACGTAAATTCGGAATTATCCACGCAAAAATCTCACCAACCCCCACGTCGCTCAGAATCGCCACCACGCTCGACAAACAACACCCTCCATCTCGAGCCACTTATTAACTCTCTGCCACGCAAAATAACAATAAATCATTTTTAAATTTATCTCCACTGAACACATTGATGTCATGATATTATATACACCCTAGTTACTCACGCACATTAACCACACTGAGCACTCATGCTTCTCGTTTTTGTATAATTCACTTTACATATTATCAAGGCACACTGATCGCTGCCGTAAGTTCATTTGTTCCCGGGTATATTTACGCCATACAAGAGGGAGATAGCGCCTTCACCCGACGTGCCAACGCCTTGCAAGCCAAAGCATACGTCTTCCTGACCATGGATACAGAAGACGTCCAACGGCTCAACCAAGCGTCATAACGCATATCTCCCCTCACCTCAAGCGACACCTGGCGAACCCAATACGCAGCCCTTCAGAGATCCCATCTCCACGAAACAGCCATACTCATGAACTTAAATCATTTTCCTGGCATTGGATCAGTGTTATTGTATAGAATAATTTCTGTAACATTAGTTAAATTCTTCCTAATTTCAATTAGCTAAATAATTTATTTTCACCATTCCACCATTGTCTAGTATAGGCTCATCGCTTTTTTCCCACTGGGTTTTAGTGCGGAGTAATACTGTGGAATGTGATTAATGTCAAAGGTTAAATTTCAGTACGTCACCATTAATAACCATATTGTATAACTATTACACAATTCATATATATATATAGCTTACAAATTTAGAGGAACACTTTTGGAAAATTATTATAATCTCATCATCAATAATCCATCTATGTTAAATATCTTTGTTATGGACATGTGCCAATGTAAAATAATATTGGCGCATGTCCAAGCTACTCTGGAATCATTCTAAATTCAAAATCAAATAATATTGGGCTAATGTCGTGCTGTCCCTTTACACTTTAACTCATATTCCAAATTTCCTTTAACTTAGTCTATTTTCGAAATGCAAAGGTAAATCAAAATTGATTGAACAGTGGAAGTTTAACTTAACTATGGTTGGGGAGGATGTTATGATATTAATCTAGCTCTTTTGACTTTTGAAACCCTCCCCCTCGTTTCCATTGTCAGCACGACATGTTTCACTAGCCCGGGTCAACCTTTGCCCTTAAGACAGGGGGTGTGACCCTGATAAGTAGACCTGGCTGGTACCTTTTTCCATTGGCCAATAAACCAGGCAGTGAGTAAAGGTACTGTAACGAAGAGCGTGCATAAGCAAGAAAAGCTTAGAAATTCTAGCTAAACATCTGCACAAAAACGTGGATCTGATCAGGATTTTTTATGTTGATGGTCGGTCGCCGATTGATAACTTTTCCTGCGATTCCATGTAGCCCACAAGCGGCAATAGGAATCGCAACTACTGCAGACATTACACCAGCGCAACTTGCGCCAAGACACATACCAACAGTAACTAAAACAGTCTTTACTACATCCACTGAGTTAGCTGCATGCCTATATTTCTTTCTCAAGGTATTGCTTCTTGAGGCTGATCTCATTCAACCTATAGGGGTGGCCTGGATTCTCATGGGTGGGGGGCAGCGCAGGATATAACGGCGCCATTGGAGCAGTTGGCTTTTGTTTCATACTAAATTCATAAGTCAGGTTCAATTAGGAGTGATACTACAGAACAAGTCGCTGCTCTGTTTGGAGTGGTTGTATTAAAGTTAATAACTTTGCCTTGTTCCAGCTGTCAATAGGATTTTGCTGGGACACAGCCTCGCCCCTTTGAACATTTGTCAGAGTTTGATACATAGTGGTTTATGAAGTTAACATGAATACAGAAGCCTTTAAATTCAATAGGAATGGTACATAAAAACCGGGCCCTCTATTCTATTCTGAACGAAATGAGGGTAGCGCTACCTGATGACGCTACATGGTCAGCCACTGATAATACCTTTGACAATAGAATGTACCATGAACTCTGCCGTGAGTTATGTGTTGCCGAAGATACCTATTGGAGAATAAAAGGTGGTAACCAAGGTCTCGGGCGAATTTACTTCACTGACCTTGAAACAAATGAGGTACGGCCAATCATTCATTATGGGAATCCCAACAAGTACGAAGCAGGAAGACATGTTTACCAAACCAACGAAAGCGTTCGTTCTCCTGTGTGGCCTGCTACATGTTGATTACATAAAGCAAGATACTGCCTGGAGCACTTACATACTGGCAATATCTGAGGAATTCACAGCTCCAGGTATCTCACGGATTGACGACACTACTAGAACTTATGTTTGGGCTAATCTTGATTGGTGCTCAGGCACAGACCAGCTCAGGGATAATAAGCATAGGCACATCCTTTTACGCCCAAAAGCAGTTTCAGGCTAATATTGAGGATGCTATTAACTCACCAGTTGACATTCTCTTGTCAATCAGCAGGTATCAAAACTTGTTCCAGAACGCTGCGTCAAAGGTTGATTATGTGTTTGGAACGGGTCTTTACATGGATCCATCAGACATGAGCCTCACCATTGGAAAAGCAGCTGGGTACAACAACCTGATTACCATCGCGAACGAGCAATAGAAGGTCGGCAGTTACACTGATGGCAACGTGAATGTTTCTAATAGAGGAAGCTTTGATACACAGGATGGCTGGATGATATAGGCAGCCCAGCCACCGCAGCATCGGAAGGACTTGTGGCACCCATGACAGCGGCCCAGACATGCTCTGCCATCCAACCAGCCACCTTTGCAGCTGACTTGAGCACCCATGATACGATGGAGCCAACAATCTTTGGAAGGACAGCTGCTGCCTTACCGGCTAGACCCTTCAAGGCATTTGCCAAGGAGTTCAGCTGTGTTTTTATCCATTCCTTCACACCGGGCTTGTCAGCTGGTACCGGGGTTGGTGCTGGGGTGGCACTAGTGCTCCCCCCCCCCATTTGTCAGAGCAATTACCAGGGTTGAGATTATCTGAATCGCAGTGAGGATGGAGGTAATTGTAATGCCCTGCTCCCAGAACAGGGTGTGGATACGCTCAGCTAGCGTCATGTCCTCGTTAAGAAGTCTGTTGATCGTTTCCCTGATGTGGTTGATTTGGGTCCGCAGACGTTGCCGGTTTACAGAGCCAACTTTGAGTCTTACTTGTCTTTCTTCCCAAGCTCACGTTCTTGGAGTTTCCTCTCGTCTTCAGCCTCGTCTGGCAGCTCCTCCAACTTATGCTGCAGACTGACTATATGCTTGTCTATTTCAATAAGCCACGCTAAGTTGTTGACCAGCTCTCCCTTCTGGTCCTGCATAACCGTTTCAAGCCCAATAAGCTCCTGGATGGTCAGTGCATCCATTTCTGTCTTTGTATCCTGTCTTCTATGGCGTTATAAACTCCCTCTATAAAGCTTGTTTAATCGATGCCACCTTCCTCTGTCGTGTCTGCCACTTTAGCAGCAGCTTGGTCAACGACTATTAGAGCTGTTAACAACTTGTCGGGTCCACTCATTGAACCCCAAACCATCATGGACGGCATCCACCCTGCCACGCTGACCTGTTGTTTTAAGTACAAGCGGTTTTCTGTTACGAGAATTTAAGATACTTACGTTAGGGTAGTCATTAAAACATAACTCTCCTCAAACAAGCTCAAACTTTGTATAATCGCAACCAATGGATGGTTTGTGACCATTTTCAGCTAAAGCCTTGTAAAAGTTATTGACGGGGCCTATAATGAGCCAGTCTCCCTGTGGTATTGACTTATCCATCTCAGTGTCCTCCCCATAGCACCCTGAGGAGGGAGAGAGGCCACTGACACCCATCCCACTGAGGAGGGAGTATATCATCTTGCCCTCCCAAATCCCCATCTCCCAAATCCACCTCTTCGAATGCTGCGTTCTCAAAATCCATGTGACTGTATGAAAGATATGTTCGTAAAAATTCAGTTAAACTAACATTCAACAGTTGAATCCACATCGACATTTACGCAAGCCCCTCGGGGTAAAAGGCGTGCAGCAGACTGTTGTTATTACTAAAAACCCAAGCACGATTGACTAGACCAACAACTGCTGGTCCACTTCCTCAACCTTGGTGCAAAACACGTCATTGTTCCGGGGAGAGCCCCGGCTGACCTTTACAATCACGCCAACCACAGCATTGTACAAAACTTGGGGCATGCCGTGGTTAAGAAAACGACAATCAAGATTTCTGGCAACGAGGTCATGTCCATCGATGACAGCGATGTGTACCACTGTTACGGCGACCTATGGAAAACTGTACAAGAGAGAGCTTAAGCCTTGTACCAGGGCATTGACACATCAGGTGACGGAAATGTGACTAAGATACGAGTGGGGACAAGAGAAAAGGATGAGACTGAGGTAGAGGATAAGGCTATAGCCGATGCCTATGATAACTGATTATATAAACCGCTTGACTTTTAACTCCTCAAGAGCCACATGCCTTTCTACCAGAGTGCGCTTGGTGATAGACTGGAATACGAGCTCACATTCAACGACTACAGCCATGTGATTCACGCAACAGGTGACACTGACGCCAGCTACACAATTGATGGCATCTCCTAGGAGTATGGCATGAATACCCATCCTGAGCAGGCCAGCGTGATCCACTACCAGCACACAGGTCGGCTCCCGATTCTGTATGAGCGTGTGCCTTGCCACAGGAAGCTTGCATACAATAAAAGTGGCACACTATGGAACATCAACCTGAACGTACTGGCCCACAGCATGGAGAGTATCCTACTGCTCTTTGAAGACCCAGCCAATACTTCATTTGCCAGGTAGACAGAGTCATTCTACAACCCGAAGATTACAAAGGTCGAGGTGACCACTGAGGGCATCCCCAACCAACTGTATGCCCAGGGCAAACGTGGCTATCAGCAGTGGGATGAGGCAAAGAAGGCCTTTGCGGCAACGAGTAAACGAGACCCAAGTATGGCTACCGATCCCACTCGAACACCAGCCAGAGCTAATAACAGACCTCGAGACGGACCCGTTTGCTGGGCACGCACTAGGCACTGCAAGCTATATCACTGCTTTGGCATGTACTCAGCTCCGCTAACCAAGGCCTTAAAGATCACAGACACAATTTTTTTTAAACCACAGTTTGAAAGAATAAACTTCAATAATGGTATTCATATCAATAGCGGTTACTTTGGGGCACCATATTTCTTTAAAAAATTATATTAAAGTGTATGTTTTCGTCTTCCAATCGTTGACCTTCCTCAATTCACCATGTTGACCCTTCCTCACTTCACCATGCTAACCCTACCTCACTCCATCATGCTGATCCTACCTCGTTTCCTCAAGCTGATCTTTGCTCAGTTCACAATACTGACACCAAGCAATTTCACCATGCTGACGCTACCTCAATTCACTGTTTACTTTACCTTATCGTAAGTTGCGTTGACTGGATTGCTGTGGTCGCCTGTTAAAGCGCTGGTGAATGACGCTCACCCGAAGCCAACTACAGGATGTGTGTGTTCATAGAAGTCTGCTCTTTACCTAGAATGATGTGGTCATAATGGCTGGGATTTCATATTCGAAATATTTTACCAGGCTTGGTGTGGCTTACGATACCTCTATAAATGCGGGTATTTCCATATTTTCTCGTATTGGAATGTGGTCTAGTGTTAAATATAAGACTTTTATTTATACATATATCCGAAATTTTAAAGAAAACTCCGTTATGATAGTCATTGTCCGACAACCCAAAGGGCGCATTAATTTGGCAATCAAAAGCATTACAGACGGGTAAAGGTGGACATTACAATGTAGCATTGCTTTTTTCCCATTACAGAACCGCGTAAGAATGTCCCTTTTCCAATTAGCACACAGTGTAAGAATGCCCCAGACCAGTTCGTTCATTATAAGATAATTCAGACCACATACGCTTCACATCAGAGATAAAAAGATATATTTTCCTCCGGCGGTCGACATGACTTGTTTCGTATCGGATGTTAATGAATTACGTCTTTTTTGTTGCAGATACATATTTTCCTTTCTTGGCTGAGCTTAGAATATACCAATAAAGTAGTTCCAAAAATTCTTTAACATTTACCGTTTGAAGCTAGCGAATGATCAACATAGCACCAAGAGAAGAAGTATTGAAGCCCAACTCGGTTGCTATAACATTTATACGTGATGGTAAGCCAATGCTGGTCATGTTGAAATCTATAGATTGACAGCATCACTGACATTGATAGTTGTCGCACCATCCGGGAATAGACAGGTTGTCCGTACGAGTATCAATTGTACTAGATTATTGCTGCATGATTGTTAATTGTTAGCCCATGTAAGGTTAGATATCTAAAAACTGACATTTCCAAGTCAATGGAAAAAACTGCCTCACAGAAGATGTTTATTTTCAAGCCTCGTGCACAACATTACAATTCTGAGGTAAATACAGTATTAGTAAGTGGCGACGAAAACTAACGGCCATATTGTGCTCACCCTGTATTGGATCAAGTAGCATAAAACTCAAAATTGGGAAACGCAGTTCACGTTTGGAATAAACTGAATTCCTTTTCAACAGCTACTAATTAAGTCACTACATCTATTAATTATTTCATTAAAGTCATTGATCATTTTAAAATGGCGCATGTACATTTATAATTATAATTCTAGTAGTTATGCAATTGATAATTTAATCAAGATCAATTATCTCATTAAAGTCATTGATCATTTTAAAATGGTGCATGTACATTTATAATTATAATTCTACTAGTTATGCAATTGATAATTTAATCAAGATCAACGATAACCTGACTTATCTAAAGTCAACGTGCGAAGCCTAAACAATACAACATAATGGCATAACAATATTATAACGTAATGTGGCAGTAAATATCAAGACATGACAAAATCATAACGTCCATGCTTTATCTATTGCAGTTTAATGGCTAGAGCACCATCAAATAATGTCACATTAGCAAAGTAATTGAACCACATGAGTGGCTTGCATAAAGTGTTTTGCAAGCTTATATATAGATTTATACAATATATAGACAAATCGTGCAATCTGAACGTATTTGATTCTCGAAACCTTTATCCCTGGACGTGACCTTACAAATAAGGTCAAGGTCACTGATCATCTCCCTTATATAATGTCCCAGCAGTAACTATATTTCGACATAGTCAAATAACTAAATGTCTTCAGAAAAAAAATAAGAAACAACAGTTACAAATCCCCAATGGCGGAATGACTCATCATTCAAAAGTCGGATAAAGCGGATTTTTAACTTGCAAGGAGATATTGTGTAGAGAAGGGTCCACATGTGAGTTGGTATCAAATTAAATGTGCGGTCAAAAGTTTACATAACCGACGGAAGGACAATAGACAAGGGAGGGAGGCTGGAGCAACGGTATAAACCAGTAAACCACACTTAGCAGTTACAATTATGCTTTCCTGTATCAATTATATTCAGGTTACATGATGAGCAACAAATGCAGTTCTCTTATACCATGCAGTGCAAATGGATCTCAGTGAACCAAATACGTACTATACATGGATCTATAAGAGAGTGTGAAAGACCCAGACGAATGGTAATCCATGCACTGGTACACCCATAGCCGATGCCATTTTAGCCAAGCCCTCGGTTTCAATATGATGCTGAAAAACAAATGGTGGAAATATAAGTCCTTTCTGGTGCACAGAGCTCGATACTAGTAATATGCATCCTCCGACGCCGTCCAGGGGCACAACCAACCCTTCGTTTCTGATGTTAGACAGATAAATTCGCTTTGTTTTCTTCGTATATCCTTCAATTTGTAGAAAGCTTTCCTCCTTACTTTTAAGTTCGAGAAGTGATTCGGTAGTTTCGCGCCATGAGTTTCGGTCATAGAGACGATGGATGCCTCCAAACATGAGTTGTCTACACGTACAGGTGACAACAGGCTGTTGTGCCGATAGTAAATGCTGTATTAAATCTTCAGGAACTACTTTAACATCCACATCGATCCAAAGTACCCATGCTTCATCATCGAGCGCACGAAACAGCAATTGATTTCGGGCTTTGGCGAGAAGACTCCTACGATTCACTTGGGCTCCATCAAATGTTCGCGTCCACCAATTTACCTGCCCTGTATTGTTGGTTTCTAGTTGATAGACGTCCACACGCCCGAAATATGACGTAAGGTTTCTGCTGATGGAGCGAGCCTTCATCAACGTGTTGTCAGAACTCGAGTCCTCCCCTAGGGCCACGGATATCAGATGGTGCGGGTAACTCAATGAGCACAGCATACGGAAGTACTGATCGAGATAATTCTCGGCGTTGTGAATTGGAGTTAAAATTATTAGTTTCTGGTTCAATGGCACGTCTACTTTATTTTCGCTGAATGGGGACATCTGAGGTAGGGTTTTCTGCTTAGTCTTATGATAAGACGAGAGTACATGGTTTCCCGGACAGGGCATAGAGTTGATAACGATTTGCCGCGGTTGTATGTCATTTTGATTAACGATTGCAGATTGATCCATAAAATTATCATGAATTATCTCAGGAATAAGGTATCTGAACTCGTAGAAGGACAGCAAGGTAATAATTGCTGCTAACAGGATCAAGAGGCATCCAAGGCGTTGTAAGCATCGAGACTTCATAACGATACATACATAACAACGATACTAATACATACATAAATACATACTTACATACATACATACATACATACATACATACATACATACATACATACATACATACATACATACATACATACATACATACATACATACATACATACATACATACATACATACATACATACATACATACATACATACATACACATACATACATACATACATACATACATACATACATACATACATACATACATACATACATACATACATACATACATACATACATACATACGTACATACGTACATACGTACACACGTACATACGTACATACATACATACATACATACATACATACATACATACATACATACATACATACATACATACATACATACATACATACATACATACATACATACATACATACATACATACATACATACATACACACACACACACACACACACACACACACACACATACATACATACATACATACATACATACATACATACATACATACATACATACATACATACATACATACATACATACATACATACATACATACATACATACATACATACATACATACATATACATACAAGACGAAATTGTTTCAATTAAGCTTGTCATCTTCGTTGTGTGCAACTGATACTTACAATTTGTGTTTGAAGAGAAAAGTTGATTTCTTGCAGTAGCCAGATAAGTATATTAAAAGAGAGTCGCACCATGAAGTCACCGCTTGTCAACGCCTCCTTAATACTTGACAATGCACACGGATCACATAAAGGATATCAATGTCAGATTTCTGCACGTCGACAGCAGCAACCAAAAACCATTAAGCCAGTCAACACCAGGCAGCTAATATTAACCCTGTGTTTGAAGTTAAATATGTCCCCTGTGCTATAATATCGCGCTGTTGGAGTATGGTAGCAAATGCGATACAAGTTTTCCTATACAGAACATGTAACAATTATAGTTGGCCATCGATTAAAAGTGAAGGCAAGACCTAAATCTACCTCGGACACATGACAATGTCACGTCGGTGTCTGGTGGTGGCTATAACCAGATCCATTTGGCCGTCATATTCCCATGAACTGCGCCTCTTACCTTCATTTACATTCCTTCAAATCAGGCAGAGCCATTATAACCTCGATGGTAATTCCTAACCGCTTATGCAGCACCTCACATCACCATACTTATCCTACCTCAATTCACCATGCTGACCCTTCCTCACTTCATCATGCTAACCCGACCCCATTTCACCATGCTGACCCTTCCTCACTTCATCATGCTGACCCTAACTCATATCGCCATGATGACACCACCTTACTTCACTTTGCTGATCTTACCTCACTTCACCATGCTAAGCCTACACAATTTGACTATGCTGACCCTATTTCAATTCACCAAGCTGCCCTACCTCACCTCACCATTGTGGCCCAAACTCATTTCACCTTCCTGACCCTAACTTACTTCACCATGCCTAACCTTACTCAATTCTGTACCTTACTTCACTATGCTAACCCTATCTCAATTCACCATGTTGACTGTACCTTACTTCACTATGCTAACCCTATCTTAATTCACCATATTGACTCTTCCTCACTTCACCATGCTAACCCTATCTCAATTCACCATGTTGACTGTACCTTACTTCACTATGCTAACCCTATCTTAATTCACCATATTGACTCTTCCTCACTTCACCATGCTAACCCTATCACAATTCACCATGTTGACTGTACCTTACTTCACTATGCTAACCCTATCTTAATTCACCATATTGACTCTTCCTCACTTCACCATGCTAACCCTATCTTAATTCACCATATTGACTCTTCCTCACTTCACCATGCTAACCCTATCTCAATTCACCATGTTGACTGTACCTTACTTCACTATGCTAACCCTATCTCAATTCACCATATTGACTCTTCCTCACTTCACCATGCTAACCCTATCTCAATTCACCATGTTGACTGTACCTTACTTCACCATGCTAACCCTATCTCAATTCACCATATTGACTCTTCCTCACTTCACCATGCTAACCCTATCTCAATTCACCATGTTGACTGTACCTTACTTCACTATGTTAACCCTATCTCAATTCACCATGTTGACTGTACCTTACTTCACTATGCTAACCCTATCTCAATTCACCATGTTGACTGTACCTTACTTCACTATGCTAACCCTATCTCAATTCATCATGCTGACCCTTCCTCACTTCACCATGATAACCCTACCTCAATTCTCCATGTTGACTCTACCTTACTTCACCATAGAAAATTCAACAATCTCAAAAATTGCGACCTGTAGCGCGAAACAACAAATTGTGTACAAACATACATTGCCACAAACGCGACTGACGAAAATAACTTGGCGAAAGCATTCGCCAAGTTAACAAACATACAAACCGGACTGATCGCCATAAATTTTGCCCTTGTTAACTTGGCAAATTCGCATTCACCAAGTTAACAAGGGCAAAAGTTATAGAAATGAACACCATTGATGAACTTGATGGTTGTGTAAAAGAGTTGAAGTTAGAGGTAGATTATCTGAAAGACGAAAAAATCTGGAGGACGAATTGGTTGATATGGAGACTAAGTACGATGACCTTGTGGAACTAAAGGACATCTGGAGGTTAAGAACGATGATCTTATGGAGATAGTGGAACGCCTAGAGTAGCTTGTTAGCAGGTTGTGAACGGCGCACTGTTAAAGTCGTGCACCCATAGAAAAATATGGGGGGGGAGGAAACTGTGCTATCAGAAAGTGACATAGAAGGTGTGAACAAAAGTCCGTCTATCAGGCAGGCAAAATTCAAATACCATATAGGAAGTCCACGGGCTAAAGAAATCCGTGCAGGTGTAAAGCCACCATCAGGCCAAGAAAGTCTAGCAAACTTAAGTCATATATACCTTAGCCTATGAGCACACTAGTTTACCTACAAACAAGCACCTCGGTCCCGTTTGGTGGTCGGGTCCGAGGCGCCCTTAGGGTGAGCAAAAATGTTGTATAAGCTGTCAAAGGGTGAGTAGTATGGATGGTTGTGGTTCTGCGCCAGAACCGCTACCGTGTATACTACTACCGGATATATACTACAAGTTGATCTGGAATACCCTGCAGAGTTACATGCTGATCACAATGATTATCCACTAGCGACAGAGAGAATGTCTGAGCAGAATGGATGGTTGTCAGACTACCAGAAGAATCTCCTAGGTGCATTAGGGAGCCCCGCAGAGGTTGAGAAGCCAGTGCCCAACCCGCATAACAAAGAGAAGTATGTGATCCACTGCAGGAATCTCAAGCTCTACTTATCGCTGGGAGGAGGCTTATTAAGATACACAGAGGCGGCAATTTAGCACGACGGCTCGCACATGCCAATTTGATGAAAAACCTCTGGGTTCTGGGTTGATGACCAACGTATTTTTTTTTTAAATTGAAAAAATGGCTACCTGTATCGCGTGCCCCCAACAAATCATGACTAACAAACATTTCACCCACAAACGAACCCACAAACGCGACTGACCACGTTAACTTGGCGAAAGCAATAGTAATAAAATTTGATCATCATCCACAAACCAAAAAACCGTCATCATGGCAAACTGGAATTAATTTTTTTTTTCAATCATCATCATCATCATCATCATCATCATCATCATCATCATCGTCGGTGTCTTCTTACAATGATGATTAACACCATAAACACCATCTACGTCATATTCATTGTTATCATTATCCTATCACCATTGTCATGATCGTGATCCTAATCATGATCTTAATCACAATCATCCTAGCCATCATTATTACCATCATCATTGTCTCCTTACTCACGTACACCATCATCATTCCATTAGGCTCAACAGTAGAAGATGATCGTCTTTAACCGAGTCACCAAATAAACAGATGATAATGACATATTTTTGGCACCGCGTCAAGTTCTACATTCTCAGACGGGTGAACACGGCTTGCGCTCGGATGAGAGGGCAGTGCTTATACCATGGTCTCACTGAATTCAGGGGACATATTTCGAATGCAACAATTTTATGAAGGGAAAAATCCGCCTTGGTGACAATGTGGTCGATGTATGAAGGCGGTTGATGTGGGTTGATGGTTTTGGTGAAGCAGTGGTTATTGTGGGCTGGTGGTTTCTGGTTCAATGGCACGTCTACTTTATTTTCGCTGAATGGGGACATCTGAGGTAGGGTTTTCTGCTTAGTCTTATGATAAGACGAGAGTACATGGTTTCCCGGACAGGGCGTAAAGTTGATAACGATTTGCCGCGGTTGTATGTCATTTTGAATAACGATTGCAGATTGATCCATAAAATTATCATGAATTATCTCAGGAATGAGGTATCTGAACTCGTAGAAGGACAGCAAGGTAATAATTGCTGCCAATAGGATCAAGAGGCATCCAAGGCGTTGTAAGCATCGAGACTTCATAACGACGGAACGTATGCTAGTCTGGAATCGATATATACATAACAACGTAAATGCCAACACGATGTGGCTATACAAAGATACATACATGAAAAGATACTAAATACATACATACATACATACATACATACATACATACATACATACATACATACATACATACATACATACATACATACATACATACATACATACATACATACATACGACAGACATACATACATACATACACATACATACATACATACATAC
Source organism: Urechis unicinctus (assembly GCA_034190875.2). NCBI lineage: Eukaryota > Metazoa > Annelida > Polychaeta > Xenopneusta > Urechidae > Urechis > Urechis unicinctus. The sequence continues at coordinate 13,472,098 of CM067348.1, forward strand.
ATACATACATACATACACACATACATACATACATACATACATACATACATACATACATACCATACATACATACAGACATACATACATACATACATACATACATACATACATACATACATACATACATACATACATACATACATACATACATACATACATACATACATACATACATACATACATACATACATACATACATACATACATACATACATACATACATACATACATACATACATACATACATACATACATACATACATACATACATACATACATACATACATACATACATACATACATACATACATACATACACATACATACATACATACATATACATACATACATACATACATACATACATACATACATACATACATACATACATACATACATACATACACATACATACATACATACATACATACATACATACATACATACATACATACATGCATACATACGTACATATATACATACAAGACGAAATTGTTTCAATTAAGCTTGTCATCTTCGTTGTGTGCAACTGATACTTACAATTTGTGTTTGAAGAGAAAAGTTGATTTCTTGCAGTAGCCAGATAAGTATATTAAAAGAGAGTCGCACCATGAAGTCACCGCTTGTCAACGCCTCCTTAATACTTGACAATGCACCCGGATCACATAAAGGATATCAATGTCAGATTTCTGCACGTCGACAGCAGCAACCAAAAACCATTAAGCCAGTCAACACCAGGCAGCTAATATTAACCCTGTGTTTGAAGTTAAATATGTCCCCTGTGCTATAATATCGCGCTGTTGGAGTATGGTAGCAAATGCGATACAAGTTTTCCTATACAGAACATGTAACAATTATAGTTGGCCATCGATTAAAAGTGAAGGCAAGACCTAAATCTACCTCGGACACATGACGATGTCACGTCGGTGTCTGGTGGCGGCTATAACCGGATCCATTTGGCCGTCATATTCCTATGAACTGCGCCTCTTACCCTCATTTACATTCCTTCAAATCAGGCAGAGCCATTATAACCTCGATGGTAATTCCTAACCGCTTATGCAGCACCTCACATCACCATACTTATCCTACCTCAATTCACCATGCTGACCCTTCCTCACTTCATCATGCTAACCCGACCCCATTTCACCATGCTGACCCTTCCTCACTTCATCAGGCTGACCCTAACTCATATCGTCATGATGACACCACCTTACTTCACTTTGCTGATCTTACCTCACTTCACCATGCTAAGCCTACACAATTTGACTATGCTGACCCTATTTCAATTCACCAAGCTGCCCTACCTCACCTCACCATTGTGGCCCAAACTCATTTCACCTTCCTGACCCTAACTTACTTCACCATGCCTAACCTTACTCAATTCTGTACCTTACTTCACCATGCTAACCCTATCTCTATTCACCATGTTGACTGTACCTTACTTCACTATGCTAACCCTATCTCAATTCACCATATTGACTCTTCCTCACTTCACCATGCTAACCCTATCTTAATTCACCATATTGACTCTTCCTCACTTCACCATGCTAACCCAATCTCAATTCACCATGTTGACTGTACCTTACTTCACTATGCTAACCCTATCTCAATTCACCATATTGACTCTTCCTCACTTCACCATGCTAACCCTATCTCAATTCACCATGTTGACTGTACCTTACTTCACCATGCTAACCCTATCTCAATTCACCATATTGACTCTTCCTCACTTCACCATGCTAACCCTATCTCAATTCACCATGTTGACCGTACTTTACTTCACTATGCTAACCCTATCTTAATTCACCATGTTGACTGTACCTTACTTCACTATGCTAACCCTATCTCAATTCACCATGTTGACTGTACCTTACTTCACTATGCTAACCCTATCTCAATTCACCATGCTGACCCTTCCTCACTTCACCATGATAACCCTACCTCAATTCTCCATGTTGACTCTACCTTACTTCACCATAGAAAATTCAAAAATCTCAAAAATTGCGACCTGTAGCGCGAAACAACAAATTGTCGCAATTTTTGAAATTTTCCAATTTTTTTTTCACCAATCGTTAGGGGTCAATGATGCGCAGAACCGAGATGTTTTGTTTTGACCTTGACCTCATATTAAGGTCAAGGTCACGTTGTGAAGTTTTCAATCCTTGATATCATCTTAACCTACGGTGCGATTTTTAAAAAAAGTTTATAGTTCCATGTAGCCTGATTTATTCGCCAACTTTCCATGTCAAATATCATGAAAAAATATGCATATTTCGCCCCGTAGCCCCCACTCGAATATTTGTGGTAGTGTTTTACCACATTTTTCAATCGCTTATAACTTCAACAATATTCGATGGATGGTCATGAAAATTGGGTCGAATGTTCACAGAAGCACTGGCTATCGGAAGTTAAGTGGTTTTTTTATGTCGATGACGTCACTTCCGGTTACGAGCAAAACAACGTTATTTAGCTGGGCAATCGAAAGTTATTGCGTCATTACTCCGTCGTTAATGGTCGTATCGTAAAAATGTTTGCACCTGAAGGTAGTCCATACACTTCCGAACTTGAAACTTATTCATGTAATTGTTTATGTCTTATAGTTTTCTCACAAACTGAGCTTAAAGTTAAAAAGTGACCCCCCAAATGCATTAACACCCCAATATGGTTAATACTACTGGGTCGATTTTGAAAATTTAAACATGAATTTGAAGGTTACCTTTCGAGTAACATTTCGTATGCGATATAACAACAGGAATTATGCGTAGTTTTCTCACGAATCGCCGGTAAAAGTTCGGAAAACAGCTAAAATTGGCAATTTTTTTTCGATCACTTGTAAAATCGACAATATTCGTTCGAAAATCACAAAACGTGGTTAAAATGTTACCATGGAGAGCGTGTGCGGAATGATGATTCTTTTGGGGAAGTCGCTGATGTCATTTCCGGTCACGAACGAATGAAAGATAAAATTCGACTAAAATCTGAAGTTATCGCGTCGTTTCTCTGTCGCGAATGGTCGTATTTTGAATTGGTTTGCTCGAGAAGGAAGCCCATTCAATTCTGAACAATATGTATAATTTTCAGCTCTAAATACCCAACAGTTTTCTCACAAAGTAAGTTTGAAGTACAGTGGATGTCAATTCTGCATGCTCTTCACTGCAGCCGCCCTGTCGCGCAGAACAAAGGAATCCACAGCGCCCCAGCGCGCGGCTTGAGAGAAGCGGCTGGCTGCGGGAATCAGGTCAAATCGCAGCGCCTCTCGCGCTACATTACCAAGAGGCCCAAGGGTAATATGGGGGCACTTTACCAACTGCATCAGGAAAATTTCATTTAGGTCAATTAAGGCCCGATTCTTAATTTTTTCCAATTAATTACATTCAGTTCGCCAAGTTCCCACATGTACCCATGTGCCTCTTGGTTTGGATGTTTGTTTGTTTGTTAACATTTTTTTGTTTCGCGATACAGGTCGCAATTTTTGATATTTTACAATTTTTTCTTCACCAATCGTTAGGCATGAATAATGCGCAGAACCGAGATGTTTTGTTTTGACCTTGACCCAAAATTAAGGTCAAGGTCATCGAATAAGTGAAAAACTAGTATCTCTAATAACTCCGTTAATAATGGTCGGATTGTTACATAATTTACATCATCGTGTAGCTCATTCTAATTACAAACTGTTTTTTTGGACACACATGGCCATCGCACCGACCGTTTTCCCGAGCGCCTAAGGTCGAAAAATCGTGGTATCGGTCGGAATGACAACATATGTTTCATGAATATTTTGAGCGCCTATAAAACCGTCAATACATATCCGATAATAATAAAAATTGGGTCACATGTACTCCATGACAGCTTAAGTCGGATCCATAGATTTCATGAATATCGATGACGTCACTTCCGGTCACGAAAGCATCAAAGTTTTCAAAAAATGACACAAGTTCAATGCTCAATACGTCCATGCTTAGGAATTAAATTTCAATACAGTTAACATATTCAGAATGTGTAATGTAATTGTAAACTTTTTCTAAATATACTTAGTTGTAAATAATGCATCTTAAAAAAAATCGTAGCAGGTCGAAAATTTCTGGTAGCCAAAATCTCTAAACTTATTAATTTCGCAATAGATTCATTAATTATGGTCCGATCGTAACAAAATTTACATTTTCTGAAAGCTGATGGAATTACCAAACTTTCATAATTGACATATGAAATCAATATATTTGTCCTTTTCAAAGCGCGTTGAGTTGAAAAAACAAATTTCACTCAGTAAATTTTCGTAAAATTTTTGATTGCTAATAAAATCGTAAATATCAGTTCAATGGTGATAAAAATTAAATCAGATGTTGACATGAACAGCGCGAATCTAATCCGCAAAATTTATTGATATCGGTTGCGTCACTTCCGGTTTCGAACGAATCAAAGCAAAAATGGTACTCAAATCTGAAGTTATAGCGTCTTTCGTCCGACGTGAATGGTCGTATCGTGAATTTGTCTGCGCTCTAAGGAAGCCCATTCAATTCTGAACAAATGTGTAAAATTTTCTGCTCAAAATATATGACAGTTCTCTCATAAAGTAAATTTGAAGTACAGTGGGTGTCATTTCTGATGGCTCGGCGCTGGCTTGTTTACAACAGCCTGCCTCTCGCGCTGAACAAAGGAATCTGCTCTCGCTCGTGGGTGCGGGGTGCGTAGCGCGACAAGTACGGGAGGCCGCGGTACTATTAAATATGAAAATATGCTTTTCCTTGTGTCAGCCTCTGAATCATAGTTTATCGATAAATCTAGAATAACTTGGTCAATTTTGGGTCAATATTGAAATTTTCAAAAGTTTCCGACACTGTTAGCCAAGTTCACCCATGTCCTCATGGGCATCTCGTATGTTTGGATGTTTGTTAGTTAACATTTTTTTTGTTTCGCGATACAGGTCGCAATTTTTGAAATTTTTCATTTTTGTCTTCTTTAATCGTTAGGTGTGATTGATGCGCAGAACCGAGAGGTTTTGTTTTGACCTTGACCTGAAACTAAGGTCAAGGTCATCGAATAAGTGAAAAACTAGTATCTCGAATAACTCCAGTAATAATGGTCGGATTGTTACATAATTTACATCTTCGTGTAGCTCTTTCTTATTGCAAACTTTGTCTAGCGAATATATGGCCATCCAACCAACGGTTTTCCCAAGCGCCCCAGGTCGAAAAATCGTGGAATCATTCCAAATGTCAACAAATATTTCATGAATATTTCGAATGCTTATAAAACCGTCAATACATGTCCGATGGTAATAAAAATTGGTTCACATGTTATCCGCAACATACTAAGACGTATCCTTAAATATCGTGGATGTTGATGACATCACTTCCGGTCACGAAAGCATCAAAGTTTTCAAAAAATGACACAAGTTCAATGCTCAATATGTCCATGCTTTACAATTAAATTTCAATACAGTCAACAAATTCTGAAAGTGTAATGTAATTGTAAACTTTTTCTAAATATACTTAGTTGTAAATAATGCATCGTAAAAAAATCGTAGCAGGTCGAAAATTTCTGGTAGCCAAAATCTCTAAACTTATTAATTTCGCAATAGATTCATTAATTATGGTCCGATCGTAACAAAATTTACATTTACTGAAAGCTGATAGAATTACCAAACTTTCATAATTGACATATGAAATCAATATATTTGTCGTTTTCAAAGCGCGTTGAGTTGAAAAAGCAAATTTCACTCAGTCAATTTTCGTAAAATTTTCGATTGCTAATAAAATCGTAAATATCAGTTCAATGGTGATAAAAATTAAATCAGATGTTGACATGAACAGCGCGAATCTAATCCGCAAAATTTATTGATATCGGTTGCGTCACTTCCGGTTTCGAACGAATCAAAGCAAAAACGGTACTCAAATCTGAAGTTATAGCGTCGTTCGTCCGACGTGAATGGTCGTATCGTAAATTTGTCTGCGCTCGAGGGAAGCCCATTCAATTCTGAACATAGGTGTAAAATTTTCTGCTCAAAATATATGACAGTTCTCGCATAAAGTAAGTTTGAAGTACAGTGGGTGTCATTTCTGATGGCTCGGCGCTGGCTTGTTTACAACAGCCTGCCTTTCGCGCTGAACAAAGGAATCTGCTCTCGGTTCGGGGTGCGCGGGGCGCATGGCGCGGCAAGTACGGCAGGCCGCGGTACTATTAAATATGAAAATATGCTTTTCCTTGTGTCAGCCTCTGAATCATAGTTTATCGATAAATCTAGAGTAACTTCAATTTTGGGTCAATATTGAAATTTTAAAAAGTTTCCGACACTGTTAGCCAAGTTCACCCATGTCCTCATGGGCATCTCGTGTTATAATAAGACACCCACTCGGCAATTCGCCCGACAAATTCCGTGACGCCGTGTAAGCAGCGCCCCCTACGTTTGTTGAAACTGCTCGACGCGCAGCAGCCAACCAACGTTATGACTCGCGAGTATGTTTGACTAGAAGTCAAACATAAATGGGTATTTCTGCGCTGCAGTGAATGTTCTACCACATGTTTCTGGCTATATTGCCCGGAAATTAAGTTGTGTGCAATATGCATAAACACAATCTCTGTAGTCAATGATATACATGACCAGAAGAATTACCGAAGTGCGAAGGAAGGGCTCGTTGTCCCAAGCAAATCACTAGTAGATGCATTATACAGGCTTAAGGAACATTGTCAGTGAAAGCCTGGGGTTGTAAGCATTCTAGCCAAAGAGGGATGGGAGGGATCGAGAAGTGGTGGGTTTGTAAATGCATGCGTGTATGCTTACGTTTGTTGGGTGATGAAAGAAGCCAAGATGGCAAGTTTGGTCGTTTGAAACTGGACATATTTAGGCCCTCTCAAAATAACACAAACACACTTTACTGCGTAGCTTGCAATGTAACGTTCCAAATATTCGTCTTAATATGGATTTTATGTATACGTAAGTAACTTGCGCTTCTCTATATCTGCACAGACTCCGTCGTGACTTGTGTCAAGTGGCTTCTCGTAATCTGGTTATTTGTCCACAAAGCGTATTTCTGCCAAGGGCTTGGCCAACTCCCCTGTTAACTCAACACTCTTGCAGAGGAGCGCTTAATATAGTTCTTTGAAAACAACCTGTTTGACGGGCGTTCTGTTGTTAACTAGCGACCCATGACCCCAACCCCTCAGAAGTTGCTACTGCGCAATATGGCAATATGGCGGGCTGGTTTTAGGGTGGGGCGTTGTAAGTCATGGTATATGTTGAACTATGGAATATTACCATGAACGAAAATATTTAACTATTTATGAATGGAGATGATATACCGGAGAGATTGACCAATACAACAATACTGTTCATTTTATAATAGAAATAGCATCAGATGAAGCGAAGAAAAACACCTGTATCGATATCGAACCGAGCACCACACCACAAACCTACCAACATGTCCCCCCAGGTAAGGATAAGACGAGGCTAACGAGAGGCAAACAGGTGGTAAAAGGAAATATTCAATACACACCTCGAAGTAGATGTTCTGAAGCACTTGTTCTCTATCGCTTCCGTTCAGTAAGCTTTTCAGCTGATGATGTTGTCGGGAAAATGCAAGGTATACTTTATGATCCTGGGCTTAATCTGATAACACACTATGGGTGTCAAACGGCAACAGATTACAGAACGAACGGAAAAGTTCTATGACAAGGGTGCCTTGCACAGTTGAACTGCGAGCAAACCACGCAGTAGTTGGGTAGATAAAGGCGAATGCTGGTCAGTGATGTGTGACGTTTGGGTTGACGCCCCATTTTTTTATCGCTAGGCATGAATAATGCGCAGAACCGTGAGGTTTTTTTTTTACCTTGATTTAAAACTAAGGTCAAGGTCATCGAATGAGTGAAAAACTAGTATTTCGAATAACTCCGTTAGCAATGGTCGGATTGTTACATAATTTACATCATCGTGTAGCTCATTCTAATTGCAAACTTTTTCCAATGACATACAGGGCCATCCAACCAACGGTTTTCCCAAGCGCCCCAGGTCGAAAAATCGTGGTATAGGTCCGAATGTCAACATAAGTTTCATGAATATTTTGAGCGCCTATAAAATCGTCAATACATATCCGATAATAATAAAAATTGGGTCACATGTAGTCAATGACAGCTTAAGACGGATCCATAGATTTCATGAATGTCGATGACGTCACTTCCGGTCACGAAAGCATCAAAGTTTTCAAAAAATGCTCAATACGTCCATGCTTTAGTATCAAATTTCATTACAGTTTACATATTCTGAATGTGTAATGTAATTGTAAACTTTTTCTAAATATACTTAGTTGTAAATAATGCATCGTAAAAAAAAATCGTAGCAGGTCGAAAATTTCTGGTAGCCAAAATCTCTAAACTTTTTAATTTCGCAATAGATTCATTAATTATGGTCCGATCGTAAAAAAATTAACATTTTCTGAAAGCTAATGTAATTACCAAACTTTCATTATTGACATATGCTATCAATATATTCGTCGTTTTCAAAGCGCGTTGAGTTAAAAAAGCAAATTTCAATTAGTCAATTTTCGTAAAATTTTCGATTGCTAATAAAATCGTAAATATCAGTTCAATGGTGATAAAAATTAAATCAGATGTTGACATGAACAGCGCGAATCTAATCCGCAAAATTTATTGATATCGGTTGCGTCACTTCCGGTTTCGAACGAATCAAAGCAAAAATGGTACTCAAATCTGAAGTTATAGCGTCGTTCGTCCGACGTGAATGGTCGTATCGTAAATTTGTCTGCGCTCGAGGGAAGCCCATTCAATTCTGAACACAGGTGTAAAATTTTCTGCTCAAAATATATGACAGTTCTCTCATAAAGTAAGTTTGAAGTACAGTGGGTGTCATTTCTGATGGCTCGGCGCAGGCTTGTTTACAACAGCCTGCCTCTCGCGCTGAACAAAGGAATCTGCTCTCGGCGCGGCGTGAGCGGGGCGCGTGGCGCGGCAAGTACAGGTCGCAATTTTTGATATTTTCCAATTTTTTTTTCATCAATCGTTAGGCGTCAATGATGCGCAGAACCGAGATGTTTTGTTTTGACCTTGACCTCATATTAAGGTCAAGGTCACGTTGTGAATTTTTCAATCCTTAATATCATCTTAACCTACGGTGCGATTTTTAAAAAGTGTACAGTTCCTTGTAGCCTGATTTATTCGCCAACTTTCCATATCAAATATCATGACAAAATATGCATATTTCGCCCCGTAGCCCCCACTCGAAAATTTGTGGTAGTATTTTACCACATTTTTCCATCGCTTATAACTTCAACAATATTCGATGGATGGTCATAAAAATTGGGTCGAATGTTCACAGAAGCACTGGCTATCGGAAGATAAGTATTTTTTTTATGTCGATGACGTCACGTCCGGTTACGAGCAAAACAACGTTATTTAGCTGTGCAATCCGAATTTATCGCGTCATTACTCCGTCGTTAATGGTCGTATCGTAAAAATGTTTGCACCTGAAGGTAGCCCATACACTTCCAAACTTGAAATTTATTCATCTAATTGTTTATGTCTTATAGTTTTCTCACAAACTGAGCTTAAAGTTAAAAAGTGACCCCCCAAATGCATTAACACCCCAATATGTTTAATACTACTGGGTCGATTTTGAAAATTTAAACATGAATTTAAAGGTTACTTTTCGAGTAACATTTCGTACGCGATATACCAGCAGGAATTATGCGTAGTTTTCTCACGAATCGCCGGTAAAAGTTCGGAAAACAGCTAAAATTGGCAATTTTTTTTCGATCACTTGTAAAATCGACAATATTCGTTCGAGGGTCACAAAACGTGGGTAAAATGTTACCATGGAGAGCGTGTACCGAATGATGATTCTTTTGGGGAAGTCGCTGATGTCATTTCCGGTCACGAACAAATCAAAGTTAAAATACGACTGAAATCTGAAGTTATCGCGTCGTTTCTCCGTCGTAAATGGTCGTATTGTGAATTTGTTTGCTTTCGAAGAAAGCCCATTCAATTCTGAACATAGATGTGTAATTTTCTGCTCAAAATAACCGACAGTTTTCTCATAAAATAAGTTTTAAGTACAGTGGGTGTCATTTCTAATGGCTCGGCGCGGGCTTGTTTACAACAGCCTGCCTCACGCGCTGAACAAAGGAATTCGCTCTAGGCTAGGGGGCGCGGGGCGCGTGGCGCGGCAAATAGGGCAGGCCGCGGTGCTATTAAATAAAAAATATGCTTTTCCTGGTGTCAGACTCTGAATAAGTAAAAAACTAGTATCTCGAATAATTTTTTTCTAATGACATATGAGGCCATCCAACCAACGAATTTCCCAAGCGCCCTAGGTCGAAAAATCGTAGTATCGGTCAGAATGACAATATAAGTTTCATGAATATTTTGAGCGCATATAAAACTGTCCATGCATGTCCAATGATAATATAACAATCCGACCTATTAACATCACAATCCTCTTTCATCACTGCATTGTAAGCACTGCGTTGTCTTAAATATAATAGTGGTGCATGAAATATATGATAATGAAACGCAACAACTTGTTGAAAGATGATGTCAGGTGTCATATTTATTTCATGGTAATGTTATGCATGGGTATGCACAGGTTGTTGTTGAACATCATAATAGATTATCCTTGATATATTTGTAGAAAACAATGTAATCACATTATTAATTAGCTTAATTTATTTCAATCATCTCAGCTATGTTATGTACTACGATTGGGGGTAAATAGTACAAGTCCGTTTTTGAGTAACAAGTCTCTTTATTTCCAATATCTCTCTCTCTCTCTCTCTCTCTCTCTCTCTTCGTGCCTCGACTGCCTCGCACCTCAACCGTACCAAAATACTTTGCTGGTCCTCCAGCCAATCACATATCGATACATATATATCAAATAACATATATCCAATCAGAGGATGCGAGGAGTAGGGTCCATCTGGGCTGATTGTGGCACACCCGCCTCAGCATTTTTACGATGGGTAATCCCAACTGACCAGATGTTATAAACGTCAAATGCACACAGGCGACTACGCATGTCCAGATGGGTCAATTACAATTAAGGAAACATCAAAGGTACAACGATGGTCAGAAAGACGGGATGTGACATAGAACACATACAACGATGGCAATAAAACAGATAACAATAAAGACGCCCAGCCAAGATGAAACACTACATATTCAACCCAGGAATATGACAGTTATATACTAAGTTAGGTGATACAAGAAATACATATGGTTCAAGAAACTATTCATAATATATCAGTTTGCATTAACATATCAACTAAAGAACAAATATATAGGCGTAATACTATGGTCATAAATTTCAACTCTGACAATATAAGCAAAGGTGTTTGTTTGCTAATTAAAAGGTTCACAATGTATTTTGTATTTACAACAGCTGTGGTTATTATTTGGTTATTATTTTGCCATGCCTTTATTTACCAGGCACGCATACCAATGGGTAATTTCTATGATGATATTGTAATGTTGCCTTGTCCCAGATCTCAATATCCCTCCGGATTTAAAGCCTCTGAGCATAGCTATGAATATAATGTTGTGTTTCCTGCACTCAGATCTCAATTTCCCTCCGGATATTAAGTCTCAGGGCAGTACTACGATTATAATACATCGTTGTCTGCACTCACATTTCATATCCATTCCATCACACTTATTATAATATGAAACATTAGCATTGTTTGCCTGTGGTTTAACTGCTTCTCGTTGGTTCGAGGGTTGATTACAACAGAGGAGGCATGTCGTGCTTCCTGGAGCAGGCCAATCCGTTTACATGTTTAACTATCTTGTCCATCCATTTGTTTTCCTGTCCAGGCAAAATATCTGCATTTTAGTATTGAATAGCACGTTTTGTATGACATGGGGGATGTTTGGTTATCAATTTCACATTGGACAATAAAGAAGTAAGCATTTCAGAGCACTCACTTTGTATTTAGCTTACTCAATAGATCACCTCACACCATGAAGTATATCTTTGCAGCTGTTGCATTCCGGAATGAGGGAACACTTGATTAAGTAATTTTCTCTTTTCCTATGTTGATCTTATTTTCTACAGCTAAAACAGAATGCCACTTTTTATTCATCAATGTTAAATTATAATATTAAAGAAAAGCCATGCGACTACATAGTCAATAATCTACTTACCTTACTCACAGACTCAGCTTCTGTGACCACCACCCTACCCTTTATCACCTGCTGAGGTTCTAGATAAAGGGTTCTGGCTTGTCGTAGGTGGCGACTTATGTGGGACAGCCTGTTATTCAAGAGGCCCAGTCCACGGCAGTTCTTTTCCTGTGCTGATTTTTTTTTTCTGCAGCAAAAAAGAATGTCACTTTTTATCCATCAATGTGAAATCATAATACAAAAGAAAATCCAAACAACTACAAAGTCGTTGATTTACTTACCTAATTCACTGATACAGCTTCCGCATGACACCATCCAAACCCTTTCTTCCCCTTGTGGGTAAATGGGCAGGACTCAGGACAATTATAAAAATTGACCGAATTTCAAGTTGGGTCGTGACTCCATCCATTTGTTGGTATCTTCTACTTTATAATATCGCATAATGCATTGTCATATCACATAATTCACTTCACACCAACCAAGATGTATATGCGCAAGAAGAAAGAGTTGAAGAATGTGCTGATGCAGAGGATACGAGTTGGTTTGGGTACGACTTTGTCTGGTAACGAGTTGACCCGATCCCGTGAATCCCGGACAGTCGCTGGTAAAATCGATAAACTAAGATCAAGTTCCGATTTCGTTACCAGCATGTCACTTCACTGATTCTTAATGAGGCCACATCAGATATATTAAGTTGTGCTGTTTATGATGGGTTGTTGGTCATAATTAGGTCAACTGACGGCACCGAGTATTCTATGAAGATGTTTTTTGTCATCCTTTATTATCGCCCATTGGCATTGTTATCGCGGGTTGGTAGTAGTGGTTGGTATTCCTAGACCATGGCATGTATAAGGTTCCATTTTGGGGTTACAAACGTCAGAGCGATCATTTATATGAAATGAAAGCCATTACTCACATGTAATCATATAGTTCTGTCACAGATATGTGGAATGTATTGAATAGTTAACGATTCATTATCATAGGCTCATAATCATATAATAACTTCCTAGTCTTAGTCAGTCGAGACCGTTATGTAAACGCGTCCGGACGTATTTGCGTCTTTTTCTCTCCGTCTTGCCTTATCCCCGTCAGCCCATACCAACTGGGAAAAACGGTAAAATATCGGCGTCATGGCCATTAAAGAGCACCCTCGAGCGGTGCAAACTGAAGTTCCGGCGTTGTTGCACCACTTAACATTTTCTATTGCGATACTAGATGTTTACTTTTTGCGCGCCAAGCGAAAATTGAAGAGGAATCCGACGTTTTAGGAAGGTATACATTCATGTCCAAATTAACTCATTTTAATATTCATAAAGATGTATGACAAGTATTTTCGCTGATCTTGGTGGCTTTCTTGTTCCGTTTCCACTACCAAGTACAATAAAGGACGTCTCTAATCATAAGAATCTTCTATTTTCACAAGGGCATGTTCGGCGTTATATTTGATCAAAATGGACGCAATGACGTCTAATGGTCCCAACAAGTTTTGTTTTCGGTAATTCGTCAACGCGTCCACAAATGTAGTTCAGAATCAACAGATACAATTTCCTTTAGTTTCGTGTAGGTGAATTTGGATGTGTTGTGTTATGTACTAACCTGGCGAAGTTACTACTAGTACCAGGGCTAGAAATTGCATAAAATCACACACACACATGGGCCGTCATTCCAGACAATAGGTTGTGCAACAAGTTCTGTTGCTGTGCCCCAGAAAGTCTTGCGAGTCCCAAGGCCAGCTCATAGTATAAATGCCATGGAGAACCCAATGGCTCGGAGACAAACTATCCATAAAGTACAAACGGGGGGGGGGGGGGGGTGGAAATCGTTAGGTTTTTGCTTCTGAATAATATAGCATTATAATTGACACCCCCTCCATCCACATGGGAGTGAAAAATGTCGCGTCGTTCTGTATTTACTGTCGACATGACCGTTGCTTAGTTGTATCTACTATCATATTATGGACGCACGATAACCCTGCGAATGAGTAGTAGTGGTCAAAGGTTCCAGCGAGCGGAAGTCTGTGACGTAATGCCGGAGATTTTGACGCATCTGCGTCGTTTACTTCCATGCAGAGTAAGACGCGGATATAGGCAGACGTTTTTCCGTCCTTGTTTTAAAGACGCTGGCGCGTCCAGACGCTTTCTCATACAGTGACGCAAATACGTCCGGACGCGTTTACATAACGGTCTCGACTGTTAGTAGACCTACAATCGGAATGATACTTATGCTGTTATGTCAGGTTACCAGGCTAACAAAAAAACTTTCATAGCTATAGCATATATAAAATAAATAGTTATGATGTTAATGACCCATTAATTAGTCATTCACCATCCTTTAAATTAGATTCAAGCAATTGTTATAAATTCAAGTTGATCTATATTGAGTAAAATGTTATTTACTAAATAATAAAACATATCATAGATCATCATCTTGGCAATTATCAGTTAGATAACTAGCTAATCAATCAATCATAATTTGTACAACATTTAATTTTCTCTAGTGATAGTCTCTATGAAGAAGTTTTGGTGATAACTTGCTCCTTTACTCGTATATCTGTGTAGTGTACAGCTCCATCATGACTAATGTCAACAAATTACATAATAGGTTCCTCTTATAAAACCAAATAAATCAATACCTTTTGCATAAATAACTTAAATAATTATTGCATAGAAATAATTTACTAGATGCTAACAATTATTGAAATAAATAATATGATTTGCTTCATATAAAGGTATTATTCAATACTTAGACCACATTTGATTGAACTTAATAATATATAATCTCTTAAATAACCTATTGATTTGTTAACCATTGATTATTTTATTGATTATTTATAGCAATTGTATCTCATTTCAATCTTATTAATTACATTGAAAACATTTGTTCTAATATGACATCACGTTAGTGGTGATAAACACTGAGTCATGGTCAGAATAATACACATCATGGACATCAATGTGGCTTTCTGCTTCTCGGTTGAAATAAATATGATCCAGCAATGTTCCATTGTCAGTTGTAGGTACTTTGACATATTGCTGGAAACCATATCCATCCATCAGAGTAATTAACATTGAAGTGTTACCATGCAGAAGGTTGTCATTGAAATCTCCAAGCACAAATGTTGGTACTTGCAAAGGCATAAGGAGTAATAGTTTTTCCATCTGTTTAACGAAACAGGTCATAGATTGCGAAGTTTTCTATACACTGCAGCCACAACTATACGGGTTTTGGAAGTATTCAAGGCAACAACTGATGACTCTAATCCAGTTACTTTGATCTGATCTAGTGCAATTGGTTGGAGTCTTTTTGATACACATATCATGATGCCATGCTGGTGATTATGATCAGTCTGGGATGGAATGTTTTCTTGAAAAGAAATGTAATCATGGTCTTGCAGGAAATCATCTATGTCATGCTGAAGAGTGAGGTATGTTTCTGTGAAACACATTACATCAGTTTGGGACAGAATTTTCTTTTCTTCCAGGCATTTGAGGTCAACTAGTTTGTCAAAGAAATGTCTTATGTTAAGATGGCCGACTGTCAACCATTCTGGGTAACTCAGTGCAATGAGACTTGGTGATTCAAATTGTGGTATGCACTTTGTTTGCATTTCCTTCATTTCGTCGTCAATTTTCTGATTGGTCTTGATAGCTTTGGCATTGAAGTCAGTGATATAAAGACCTGATAGTTTCTTTACTCGACTGAATGCAACATAAGCTTGTCCTTTACCAAATTTGGCTGCTTCCTTCATGCTGACAACAATTTGTTCAACAGTCATTCCTTGACATTTGTGAATGGTAACAGCCCATGCCAGAGTGAGTGGAAACTGACGTCGAGCAACTTTTGCACCTTTTCGTTTGTTTTTTTCGTAGTGACCTTCAAGTCGAACAATGGGGACTGAATCTGGATATTGGCATTTCCATTTGCTGGCAGCAATTGCTTTTTTGCCTACATTCTCATTGTCAAATCTAACCAATACAACTAACACTTTATATGAGTTATCCATGATAACTGCAGTGACTGTTCCTATGACACCATTGACCAAGCCATCTGATGTATCCACATTGTAAACAACCATTACTTTAGCACCAATACATAGCTTTAGTATTGTGTGTAGTCCTCCAGTTTCAGTACGGGATTTGGAACCACCTATGTTTTGCAAATCAATGAGTCCTGTGCTGTCTCCTTTATCATCAACTGCTTTGATAATGACAAGATCCTCTTGTCTAGGAGCAAGTGCATTCAATCTTTCAGCATTCCAATTATCAACATCACGATTCAAGGCAAATACATGTAGGATGTCTTTGGGATAGTTTACATCACCATGTCTGATCTCTTTGGACTGAAGCACTTTCAAGTCACTTTCAGTACACTCCCCTGTTCGCAATCTACAGAGCAAATCTGCAAAGAATGAATCATCTTTCTGTCGCATGATTTCATCAAGTTCATGCAATTGAAAGTCTTCCTTCCACAGTGAACCATATAATCTGGCAACTGGGTCTCGTACAGGGTCAAAAATGTGACTTTGTTTCACCGGAGCAAGTTGGTATAGGTCACCAGCTGCTAGAATACACACATTACCAAACAACGTGGTTTCATCCTTCACTCCTTTGATTTCATTTAGTCTCTTGTGTATGCTTAATAGCATGTCTGATCCAACCATGGAAACTTCATCAATGACCATCAAGTGCAAATTTTCCATTTTCATGCGGAGAGAATTGAGTTTTTCACATGTGAGTGACTCATTAGAACCAAATCTTCCAGTTGTCAGCAGTAATGCAGAGTGAATAGTCAAACCTCCTACATTGAATGCAGCTACACCCGTGGGTGCTGTAACAAGAGTCATCATATCAGTTGGTTTCATCTGATTGCACAAAGGTAGAATTCTCTTGGTGTCAGAACAAATCAGCTTTATAACATGACTTTTACCAACTCCACCTGGACCACTTAAAAATACTCTGTATGGTTCAACACGTATGCCCTGTTTCATTGATATGACTGCTTTCTTACACCATTGTCTATGATAGAATACAATCTGTCTCTGCTTAGTATTCAACTTTCGCACCATCTCTCTATATTCTGGAGGAGAAATTCTTTCTCTATCAATAACTGATTCATATCGAGACACAATGTCTGAGAATGGTTTGCCACTTGGGCCTTCAATAAGCTGAGCATTAGCATCAAGATCTTCCTGCTCTATGTCTCTTTCTATTTCAAAGCCTTCAGCACGATCATCAGAATCTTGTTGTTCTGTTTGGGGAGCTATGTTTGACCACATGTGAACTGGCGGACCATTGACTGCATGTTCATGAATAGCTTCATCAATCAATTCCATGTTTTGGGTGAACTGCCTTTCTATTGCCATGCATTCATCTTTCCTAGCAATATAGTGTGTGCGGAAGTCGCCATAAGTGCCAAGCAAGTCACGATCTTCGTTTCCCCACGGTACAAATAGCATCAACTTGCTTCTGTAGAAATTGCTTGCATCGTCTGCTGAACGAATCATCCTGATCAGATTCTCTTTCAACAAGTGAAACAGTGTAGGTGCTAGCGAATTCTGCGAGACACATGCGTTCAAGTTCTGATGGTCTAGCAGCATATCTGATCACAATGTTCTTTAGAAAGATATCTTCATCACAATCCACTTTGTTTTCCATTTGATGTTTTGGTTTCAAAACTGCATTACACTCTGACTGAGGATTTGTATCTACAAAAAGAACCTTTCGGCTCAGTCGTCTCATGGGCATTGACAGGATTCTATAAGCCGCTTCTTGGGCACTCAATTCTCTGTGGTTTAGAAATGTGGATGCCACGTATCTCAACATTTCTCTTACTTCTCTGTCTTTGTACTCATTAGCTGCTTGTTTCAACAACTGACCCATGCCATTTTCACTCTTTGTCACATAAGAACAAATGTACATGATACATGCATATGCATCCACAATAAATTGCAAATCTATATTGGCCAGAAATGCTTGCAGGACAGTTGGATTAAAAGGAGAGGTGTTGGTGTCGCATGGTTGACGTTGTAATACCATGTTTGTTCCTTTTTCTGACACTTTCAATGCTTTGATGTAGTCATCTGTGTTGACATTTGCTTTCTCTAGCAATTCATCCAGAGAAATGTCTGCTTGTGTTTCTTTATCACTCATCACTTTAGAGACCTTTTCAAGCACTGTTCCCGCTTCTTTGAATTTCTCTGGATCATGTGGTTCTCTTGCAATGAGTGTTTGTGGGCTAGGAGGTTTTGGGTAATCAAATCTGCATTTCCCCTTTCTACGACATGAAGCTGAGTGTTTGTGACTTTGTAGCTTAGATACATAATCTGCGTTTTCTATTTGGGCCTTTGACACCGAGATATGTTTGTCAACAAACTCACAGATTTCTTCATCAGAGTTTTCATCGAGTTTGGGAGCATTTTTTACCCACAGTAAGGTGTGTGCATGAGGTGAGCCACGGGCTTGAAACTCTATTCTGATAGCATACTCAACAATTTCTCCAATTGGGTGTGCTTTTGATTTGAGAATATCTCTGAATAATACCTCCAGTCTATACTGAAAATGGCGTGCAGCTGCGACAGGGTTTGTTCTCAACCACATACTTCTTTCCTCAAAAGATAGTTTTTTCACATCATCATCACTCAATTTCTTTCCATATTGACGGGCTATGCTCTGTAGCAAGTCAGGCCATTGCATATCTGCTGCAGAAACAGTGAAAAACCAGGTTGGGATTCCAAGTTGTCTTACCATTGCCAGAACGTCATAGTAAAGAGATTGAAAGTAGGCAGGTGATCCTCTCACATTCTTCAAAATTTGATAAGCATGGTCAACTTTGATAAAATTACCAATAGTATCAATTTTTTTCACATCACCAACTGTCAGTGGTTTTCCATCATGCATAGTGCCTTGTGCTCTACGGAACACTATGTGGTTAATGTTTCCGTGAACGTGTGCATTTTCCACCGCGTATTGAGCACTGAGTAGATATTCAATTGATTTAGCAAACCTTCCATCACAATCCAAAAGTCTTTGGTTAAAGTACTTGAGAGGATACAACTTGACTGGCCGATCTGTAAACAGAGCATTTGAACCATCGGGGTATTTGTCAGGATTAGCTAGCCCTTCAAAATTCGGATCAGTAAGTAGAGGCATTGGTTTCCCAGACTCCGCTGGAGCAACAGTAATCACTTTGCATGTCATGTCAGGGTTTGTATTGATCATACTGGTCTCATAAGGTAGTCCACAGACAGCAACAGTATCTTCAAATGCATTGTCATCTTCAACATTCTCTGCGATTTCTTTCTCTGACTCATCACACTGCATATCTGTGCTTTGAATTGTAGAACCCGATGTTTTGTACGGTGACTGGCTCGAGTGCGTCATAGTGATACTGTTCCTGCAGTGCTAGATGGAATATGTGCTCACATTTGTGTCTCGAACATACATTCATTATTTCATCTGGCTCAGATCTATGTATTTCAACATGAAGAGAAAACATATCTGCCATAGCCTGTAATGCTATATGTTCTCCCCATTGATTTCCACTTTCTAGGTCATCAAGATATGTTACCCATTGTATTTCTTGTCTGTCTCTTTGATCAGTCACATTGGCAATGGCATTATCTACCTCTCTTGGTTGTTCTGTGTCTGCATTTTGGAGATTGTCAGTCTCAATTCTTGCACATACAAATTCCTTATAATTCTCTGAATGGTGGGACATATATTTGGCTAATTGTTGTCTCAGTAATGCTGGTGTTGTTGTGAAAATTCTCTTTGTATCTAAATGATAACAGACAGATGCAAACAAGCAATTGCTATCTCTTGGTACATCATGAAGGGCAAAACCAGTTTGCTTAGAAGTTGTGTTGACATCATGCCTTCCTTCCCATTGACAGCTTTGTGAAGCTTTTTGGTTTTTGTCTGTTTCATTGGACACATGTATTACATCAGTTTCTTTCATACGCAAATTAGTATCCATCTCAGCATCGTCTAATCTCTCCGTATCTTGTGCTTCAACATCAAACTCAGTTAACTCTGATTCCATCTCATCATTCACTTCTCTGTTTGAGGTTTGTATCACAGCATTTGAAGCAGATAATTCTGGTTCCATCTCATCACTTTCCATTCTTTCAATGTCCTGTGTCACATCAGTAAACTCTCTTGAGTTTGAATCCACCTCATTACATTCCATTTTCTCAGAGTTTTCTGTTGCAGGCTTTGTCTCTTGGCCATCATTGACATCTGAATGCGACTCAGTCATTGCTTCCCATAATTCTGCATTTTCCTTGAGTGAATCTTCTGACCAGGTATCATTGACCTGAACATCACTATACAAGGAATTGTTTGCTTTGAGCCACCTCAGAGCTTCCATGACTTTTGAGGGTCTAACATACTCATACATGTAGTGGGACTTGTACTTCAGTCTGCGTTTTAGTTTCAATGGAATCATTTGCATTTCAGAAGGCAATCGAGGAAATTGTTCACATACATCATTTACTTTTGATGGAACATTAACTGCTGGTCCATGAATCGCATGTTGTCTACCTCGAGGCAAACCAACCATTTTCATGAATGGAATTCTCTTTGAGATCAATCTTAGTTCCAATGTATTGAGATCACTCAACTCATTTGGGGGTGTACACAAGTCCAGATTGTTAGGCAAATTCGCATTCACCAAGTTAACAAGGGCAAAAGTTATAGAAATGAACACCATTGATGAACTTGATGGTTGTGTAAAAGAGTTGAAGTTAGAGGTAGATTATCTGAAAGACGAAAAAATCTGGAGGACGAATTGGTTGATATGGAGACTAAGTACGATGACCTTGTGGAACTAAAGGACATCTGGAGGTTAAGAACGATGATCTTATGGAGATAGTGGAACGCCTAGAGTAGCTTGTTAGCAGGTTGTGAACGGCGCACTGTTAAAGTCGCGCACCCATAGAAAAATATGGGGGGGGAGGAAACTGTGCTATCAGAAAGTGACATAGAAAGTGTGAACAAAAGTCCGTCTATCAGGCAGGCAAAATTCAAATACCATATAGGAAGTCCACGGGCTAAAGAAATCCGTACAGGTGTAAAGCCACCATCAGGCCAAGAAAGTCTAGCAAACTTAAGTCATATATACCTTAGCCTATGAGCACACTAGTTTACCTACAAACAAGCACCTCGGTCCCGTTTGGTGGTCGGGTCCGAGGCGCCCTTAGGGTGAGCAAAAATGTTGTATAAGCTGTCAAAGGGTGAGTAGTATGGATGGTTGTGGTTCTGCGCCAGAACCGCTACCGTGTATACTACTACCGGATATATACTACAAGTTGATCTGGAATACCCTGCAGAGTTACATGCTGATCACAATGATTATCCACTAGCGACAGAGCGAATGTCTGAGCAGAATGGATGGTTGTCAGACTACCAGAAGAATCTCCTAGGTGCATTAGGGAGCCCCGCAGAGGTTGAGAAGCCAGTGCCCAACCCGCATAACAAAGAGAAGTATGTGATCCACTGCAGGAATCTCAAGCTCTACTTATCGCTGGGAGGAGGCTTATTAAGATACACAGAGGCGGCAATTTAGCACGACGGCTCGCACATGCCAATTTGATGAAAAACCCCTGGGTTCTGGGTTGATGACCACCGTATTTTTTTTTTAAATTGAAAAAATGGCTACCTGTATCGCGTGCCCCCAACAAATCATGACTAACAAACATTTCACCCACAAACGAACCCACAAACGCGACTGACCACGTTAACTTGGCGAAAGCAATAGTAATAAAATTTGATCATCATCCACAAACCAAAAAACCGTCATCATGGCAAACTGGAATTAATTTTTTTTTCAATCATCATCATCATCATCATCGTCGGTGTCTTCTTACAATGATGATTAACATCATAAACACCATCTACGTCATATTCATTGTTATCATTATCCTATCACCATTGTCATGATCGTGATCCTAATCATGATCTTAATCACAATCATCCTAGCCATCATTATTACCATCATCATTGTCTCCTTACTCACGTACACCATCATCATTCCATTAGGCTCAACAGTAGAAGATGATCGTCTTTAACCGAGTCACCAAATAAACAGATGATAATGACATATTTTTGGCACCGCGTCAAGTTCTACATTCTCAGACGGGTGAACACGGCTTGCGCTCGGATGAGAGGGCAGTGCTTATACCATGGTCTCACTGAATTCAGGGGACATATTTCGAATGAAACAATTTTATGAAGGGAAAAATCCGCCTTGGTGACAATGTGGTCGATGTATGAAGGCGGTTGATGTGGGTTGATGGTTTTGGTGAAGCAGTGGTTATTGTGGGCTGGTGGTCAATGTGGGCTGGTTGTCGATGTTTGGACGGCGGTTGCTGTGGGCACAGGGATTTGCATTGGCCTGCTGGCCGCTATCTTCTTTGTATTTCGCCACCAGCAATAATAGTTGCAATTTAATCATTAGATTATTTCATTGAGGCAAAATATTATCCTGCGAAATCGCACAGACTGAATGAACTGACACCCTCTTATCAACAGTGTTGTCATAATTTCACTTAGCTTTTCAAAATAATATACATATATGTAGAGTTCGGGATGCTCGCGAACACTTAACAGCCTAGTTGGTCAGTCAAGTTGGACAAGTTAGCGGCAGTGGATTCTTCCCTTTCCGCCATCTTGTCCAAGTTGTCGAGAACTCAAAGGTGTTATGCAGTCATTGCACGACATCAATGGGGCAGAACCATACTGGAAATGAGTCTAATAGAAGAGCCTGGTGATTTTTTTAATCCCAGTGAGCCAGATATAGGCTCAGTCAGGTCGGACATGCTAGCAGCGAGATCCCATAAAAAGTTTCAGGGGTATTAGGACGCTTTCGCAAGGACCGAATAGATGTGAATTTTACATATACACGAACGGTGTATCACGCAGATGATGAAGTCTACTTTGGACAAGTTAGCATCGTGGACAAGATAGTGTATAATTACCACTGACGTGAGAAAACCGCTTTCGACAATTCTACAAGAATGATGTGAGGGTTGGCACGAAGAGGTGTGACGTTAAACCATCTGAACTCACTGAGACTGCTCAAGATGGATTAAGAAGGAGGGTCATCACATCAAAAAAGACAATTTCTGCCCTTGAAGAAGGGCTCTACAAAGCACAGGAAGCGAGCGAGACACATCACAACGGGAGCTGCTGCTGCGTTTTCCTGTTGTTCAGTTGGGCTATCAGAAACCCGCCCTCGACAAGGTCACCAGACTGATCTGAAGGTTAGCCTGAAGTGCTGTGACCTCCAGAGCTTCTGATCAAGTTACTGCAACACACTTCCTGTGCCCCATTCGAATGATCCAATCCAGGCTGACACTGATGAGCCACCAGAGAATCCATTGAATACTCACTAGTAGCGCCTCCTAACGGTAGGCTTGGTGTTCACTCGTGGTAATGCAGCTGAATATGCAACTGGTTTGGATCAACTGAGCAATGAAACGACATTGCCCAAGCATCCAAATGTTCCTCATCTATCGACATCGTGATATCTCCTCGTGTTTGTATACAACCAAAGCCAGAGCTTCACTTCATTCACAACTAGTCAACTTCATCCACCTTTGTATTCACGACCCTATATATACTCATAAAGGCTCACAGGGTATTACACCGGAGCTAACAGGGTATTTGATATTAACATTTTGTGGTGTATGGCCACTAGTAGCAAATGCAAGCAATGGTTTGTATATGGGAGGGGTCAACTCACATCTCCTTAACGTTGTACTCTCAACAGCCACCCTCTGTTGGTCTGGGGGTAGAATAGACCTTCTGTATCCTTCAGTACGTAGTAAGAGCCGACTAATAGGGGGCAACCTGTTGACCGTGGGTTGCGACTTGTGTTGGTGAACAATGGGATCCAGGTTGTTGAGTGGAGTGGTCCTTGTGAGGGCCATGTCTGCAACAAACTGATCTGGCCCGGATTTCGTCTAGACGAGAGGCTGGAATGGCCTGGTCCAGTCAATCGGCTGGTGGTGACTTGCCCTAGGATAATCGTTTGCATTTGTATCTTTTTCATTATCATCCGTATCTTTTTTTCTTTTATTCCTAGAAGGCGGCTGCTTAATCAGGTCAAACTTGTTTTCCTTTCTAGGCCCCATATTACACATACGTGCAGGTGTGCCGTTGAACCCTATACTCACTCACCCACTCCCTCGCCACTCACTCACTCCCTCACGCACCACTCCCTCCCTCCCTCCCTCATATTACACATTTGTGTGCCGTTGAACCCTATACTCACTCACCCACTCACTTCCTCATCATTCCCTCCTTCACTGCCACTGACTCACTCACCCTCCCTCCCTCCCTCCCTCACTCACTGACTGGCTCAACATATTGAAGACAACAATGAGAACTCTCACTTTTTGTTTATTTCTTGTTATTATAATAAAAAGGTGAAACCACTTGCAGAGTATAACCTATACTGTTGAAGAGAACTGCTGAAGAGAGCATGACATTAAATGTCACAACAACATGAATCAATATATTTCACAACACTGGCAAACTGTTTGAATGAGAATCATTAACATGAAATGATATTGGGTTCCCAAATTCTATTACTAGAACACTCTACTTAATCATTGCTGTAAGTTTATATCATTAAAAAAACAAGAGAGGAACAAACAAACGGACAAACAGTCACCAAATAGGGTATGATGTAGCTCAAAAAAGCTATAATCCTGTAGAGAAGTCCAGGACATCAAAACAAAACAAGGAACCTTATGCATATATGGTAACCCGATAAATAAATTATTTATTTATTGAAGATAAATATAACTTAACGGTTAGCTACACTTGACCCTTTACAAGGCTCAAGTGCAATCGCAGAACAAATGTCATGGGCTGGCAACTAAAAATTTTGATATGTTCCCTTGACTTGGAATACAATGTGTTAGTGAACTATGTATATACTTATGAATGGGGAAGAATCAAAACTCCAGCATGAAAGATGTAGTAAATTATAAATATTTTTCTAAATCAACATATCTGTACACAATACTAGAGCATGCTCAAACAGATTAATTCCTGGGTAATAATTGGCCGCTTGAGGAGGAAGCAATCAATCAAACCACCTATGTTGTGATGTCAAAAACAAACCGCAGCATAACATAGATTTGCCCCTGTATGGTCATAGAACAGGGAGAAAGTCTATCATTGTAACTAACACTTATGCTACATTGTTACATATAATTCACCATATATGTATAATATATGGCAATAGGTTTTACATAAAACGGCAGTAGTATAATCAATAACAAGGTATAGGCCAGACAGAACCATGCTGAATTGGTTGTCAGTCATTTAAAATCAGTCAAACAAAGTATAGCTTATTGATACACAATAACTTTATCACAATAGCTTGCCCATATCAAACATTTACTTGCCATGTTCCAAAATATCCAAGCTTTAGATTCAATTGTTTGATGGTGTTACCATAATAAACATCATTCAGGTTTTATATTTGCACAAGGTGGACGATGCAGTATTATTGTCATATGCAATATAGCTATAACCATCGGTATTGTCACATGCAACTTAGCTATAACTGGGATTAATCTCACATGCAATTAAGCTATAACCAAGGTTAATGCCACATGCGATTAAGCTATAACCACAGTTAAGGCCACATGCAATTAAGCTAAAATCATGGTTAATCCCACATTAAATATAGCTTCATGGTTCATGCTGGATACATATCTATAAACATGGTCATTATGACAACAATCATTCGTCAATATAATCATTATCATCACCACCACCATAAACTATCATCACAATTGTCATCACCACAATTATCTTCATCAATATCATCACCATTTCCATACTATCATAATCATTATCATTAATGCTACCACTATTATCATCAAAAATATCACCATTAAAATCTATATCAACATCATTTTAATAGTGTATATAAATCAACATTTTTCAAACACTCTAAACATCAACAAATAACACTTCATAAACAAACTCTTACTAAATACCAAACTATCACAGTTTCCAAAAAAAAATAGCGATGAAACATCAACAGTGAATCAAGTGTAACCTATCATGATATCATCCAATACAAACAAAGCTTATCAAATGTGTTCCTAAAATAACAACTTGGACACCGAACGAATGCTTACATGGCGCTGTAATGGTAGTTCAGTTGCATAGGAGCAAAGTTGATAATTTGTGACATCTTTAGGTAGCAAATTGGTGATGAGCGTTAACACTTCTAACACGTCATAATGCTGCAACGCTTCCAACCAGTAACAGCTGATCGCACAGAGAACCAAATTTCAAATTAAGATTCTAAATTACTGTACACCGGTATAACCCACATTTAACAAGGAAACATTTTGTCCTTTCCTGACAATAAATAAGAAAATAGATGATCCCTGTGCAACGATAACACAATACATTTCCATTTAAATGTTTCCCAATAAATAATATTCGCTGATGAACAAAAGCCTAGTCTCTGCTAGTCTTCAACACATAGTAAGTACCTCGCTGTCACAATAGAAACACCTTGACAGCAGTTACCATGGCGCTAGACCGTTACAAGAAACCGGGTGCAATACATATTGAAAACACTGCTTATAACTGGCAACTATAACTGTATGCTTAAATACGGCAACTGTAAAAAGTCTATATTGTGACAATCATATGACTGGAAAAATGTCACTGGGAGGTAGGGTGAGTGTGTTAATATGGCACAGGCCTCCTCTCTGGCACAAGCTCTGATTACATAGCCAATACACAATATGAATAATGTAAAATGTGCATTTCCTGTGCTTCTCCTATTGAATGCCATAGAAGAGTAGCCATTGAATGGAAGAGGTTTTTATGCTCAACAGTGCCGAATTAGGCAATAAGACATTATTGCAAATCAAAGCATTAGTCTGAGATGTTATTACATCCAACAATGCATTGCTAGGCAACCCGACCAGACTGCAAACAAAAACAGATCTAACCTAAGATTCTACCAGAAATCAGAAGACCACTTACAAAGCTGGCAGATCTTCAAATACAATTCTTCCGTGAGATTTTTTTTCGAACCAATCAAAATAAAGCCTGAGGTCAAGTAATATAAAAATCAACCAATCACATCTGACATCAAACAGACATATACAGGACAGCTATCATAACAAGTGGAAGGAGTCGTCAATGCAGCCAAACTCAACACATGCAGTGGCCGTCGCAGCATGGAGATGTGAGGTTGCATAAGGTGTTGGACCCAGGGTGTGTGGTCAGAGGGAAAGGCAGAATGGCACTGGGTGGAGGGGGGTATTACACAGCATGGTTCTTTACCCTCAGAACAGGTATTCCAAATGCCATCTGTCAACACACACGCAGAACAGGTTTACCAAATGTCATGTCATCAGCCTTAGAAATAGAAGGACTTGGCTGTTGGACTCTATTGTATGGATATCATTCGCTTAAGTGAAGTTTTTTTCACAAAAGAATATTGATTTTTTATGACCTACAATCAGGTGCTATAGCCAATATTGGACTTTCGTCAATAGGTGTCACACAACCATCCTTAGCCCCACTTTAAGAGGTGTCAAAGCCATGCTCAGCCCCGCATTAAGTGGTGTCACAGCCATTTTCAGCCCTTAATTAATAGGTGTCACAACCATCCTCAGCCCTGCATTTAGTGGTATCACCACCATCCTGAACCCTCATTAAGAGGTGTCACCACCATCCTGAACCCTCATTAAGAGGTGTCACCACCATCCTGAACCCTCATTAATTAAGGTGTCACCATCCCATCCTGTCACAACCATCCTCAGCCCTGCATTAAGAGGTGTCACCACCATCCTGAACCCTCATTAAGAGGTGTCACAACCATCCTCAGCCCTGCATTTAGTGGTGTCACCGTCATCCTGAACCCTCATTAAGAGGTGTCACAACTACCCTGGATTAAGAGATTACATCCTGAACCCTCATTAAGGTGTCACAACCATCCTTAACCATCCTTAGCCCTGCATTAAGAGATGTCACAACCATCCTCAGCCCTGCATTTAGTGGTGTCACCGCCATCCTGAACCCTCATTAAGAGGTGTCACAACTATCCTCAGCCCTGCATTAAGAGATGTCACCAACATCCTGAACCCTCATTAAGAGGTGTCACAACCATCCTTAGCCCTGCATTAAGAGATGTCACCGCCATCCTGAACCCTCATTAAGAGGTGTCACAACCATCCTCAGCCCTGCATTAAGAGATGTCACCGCCATCCTGAACCCTCATTAAGAGATGTCACAACCATCCTTAGCCCTGCATTAGGAGGTGTCACAGCCATCCTGAACCCTCATTAAGAGGTGTCACAACCATCCTTAGCCCTGCATTAAGAGGTGTCACCACCATCCTGAACCCTCATTAAGAGGTGTCACAAGGTATGGCACCCTTCTAGTTGTCATTATTCTTACAAACCTCGAACATATCGTGTATCATTTTAGAGAATGGTATAACATCAACATGGACTGGGACCTTGTTTTGCGAGGAGGCAAAGCTGGTCGTAACTCCATTCACCATTATTAAAGTATTAAGTATTATGATGTTGATTAAACAGTTTTCTGCGATCTTATTTCAACACTTAAACATACTGAAGACGGTGATAGGATATAATGAATGCAGGTTGGTAAATTATAAGTTAGCTCCACTTACCTTCATTTCACACTTGACTTTAAGATGCTGGCATCTGGCATGTGTACTGGTACACATTCACATTACACTTCCTATATATCATGTTGGATCTATACTTCACATTATTTGGAATAATATATCTCCAAGTTACAGGAAATAGAACAAAATTGGGTATTCAGACTATTTACACATTATGTTAGTTGAAACAAATGACATTTCCTGATGACTTGACCACCATTTTATTTATCATTTTTGCCTTTTTGGAAACTGCCAAAACATTACCACACAATAATTCCCTTTATGACAATGAATGTTGGGAAAGATTAACAATAAGTAAGCAATAAAACAACCCATTGTTGCCATGTGCTCACTAACATGTACACAATCGTCCCTCACCAGAAGAGAAGCAGGGTGTAAGTGCCGACTCCTGCAAACACGTGCCACCAAGCATGGCCCTGGAGTACTGGTTTGAGGGGGTATCCTAAACCACTTCTCATAGACCTGTAATAACATCACACACACTCAATATTATCACTCTAAACAATCACAACAATAGATTATAATTGTAAAGGAAGGGAGTCATTTCACTTGGTACTCCCCGCAATACTCAAACCAAGCAGCATTTGACTTAAACACATGGGAATGGAGTACACCGTTATGATCGTATGCCATTATGATTACGGCAATCACAAGTAGGAATGATCATAACGGCCTAACCACGCCCAACATCAAATATTGGATCGATTTGAATCCATGGAACTGGGTGTGATGGGTAAGTGTTGTGAAATTTATCTTCATCTCCCTTGTTTGTCATATAACACCAATCAAATGTGCATATAAAAGACTCTTGCAAACTATAGTTTGTAACATCTATCAAACATGACATCTAAAATGGCCATGTGGATCATGCCCTTTTTGAACAGATATTTCCTCCCCGGTAGTAAATTAATCTTACTCTTACACAACAATTGAGAGATGTAGAAACATTCTTGGAATGCTTATATTTGTCTCAAGTCCAGAGCTTACGAGAAGAAATAGAACATGTCATGTAGTTATATGTAAATATTGGTTTAATTTTTATTTACACATACTCAAATTAAACCGAAAATATAACACACCTTGTACCATGTGACCTGAAATGTCATTCACCATACACAGCCTCTCACCTGAAATGATGACAGAGCTGATGATCCAGGTTCCAAATGATGAAACCCACACCATATACCACCAGGCCAAATACAAACATGGCCAGCAGATTCTTTTGATTTCTGCAACACAACCAGCAAGTATAAATTACTGAACTTATGCTACATTCAAAGTCCAAATCACAGTGATTCATTCCTTTCCTTAAATAAACATGACAGGAAATAGCGAACAGATAAGATGGAATTTAATGCATTTCATTTGAACATCAGATGGATGTCTGTTACCTACTTCGCTATAATAAGATACACACTCTCAGCCAACCCAAGTCACATACAACAGACAACCAACCCTAATTGACTCTTCACCCGATGCCTTGAGTGTGCTATAAACACACATACCACTACATGTTGGTTGAATCATACAAACCTAACTATCCTAATGCTGGCCCCTATCATGGAAAACACCATCACAGCATACGCCGCCTGAAATCACAATAAATATCACAGCAACGCATATCCAACAATGCACCCTTAACAACAACAGCAAACGTACTCGTGATGATTCGAGTAGGGCGTTAATTAGAGTTGCTATTTGTGTGGATGGCAACTTACTTCGTGGAAAACGGGTTCCTTGATGGTAATATACACCTGCAACACAACATGAAAATACAAAATAAATCTCTTCAAAAATTAATTTCCTAAAATAAACAAATTTAGCAAAAGCAGCTTAAGAGATAGCTGGACTGAGTGATCAGCCATATAGAAAAGGCTCTTAAAGATACATCTAGATCCACGATGAGAAATCCAGAGAGTTAGGTGGCCATGAAGAGGCTAATATTGGAGGTCCAATGTGGTTTAATCACTTACCAAAGTGACAATGAGGCAATATATAGTGAGTCCTATGCCTAGCACCAAGTTGGCTTTTTTTGGTCGCTGGTCATATTGCATTCTGTAACAAATGACCAGTAATTGATGAACATCACTTCAACAAATCACCACGGGTACAAATTGAACATGTTTGCTAATCCCATAATATAAAATGAGGAAAAAATCCATGAGTCGGGTTGAAGAAGATCAATTGGACGAGGGTACTAGTGTTGATATTGTTGATAATGGGTTATATCCACACATGTGGTGGATATCCAAGCCGGAGGTGTGGTACAGGATGAGTGACAGGCCTACTTAGTTAGCGATGAGGAGTGGTGACAATGAGTGTGGAGTCAGAGGGTAACAATCCAACAAGAGAGGAGGGGGCAGGGGGGGGTAATGTTGACAGGAAACCCCTGCTGGGTGCAAACACATATAACAATGGCCCCTTACTGACATTCATATGGTAGATGTGAGGAAGACAACACAATGATCGGATGATTCAATGGTGAATAGTGGCTTAAATAGATCGATTGTATAACCCAGTGTTTCTCCAGAAAACGGGGGGCACTGACCCGGAGAACACGACCTGCCACGTGCATGACGTCCTCATAGTGGTTGACCCCTGACCCGACCCTACCCCTCCTCAGCTCCCTACCACCTGAGAGTTACACGGTCACGTCACGACTAAATGAACAGCCAAGACAACTTGGTGAAATCATGCCCCAAGTTAACATTTTGGTCGGCACAATTATAAAACAATTTATCACACTACTAGCAAGAAATACAGAGGATTGGCAACAGGCTTAACTTAGTTATAGCATTGAAATTATTTCCAATACAAGCCGTGTAAGTGCATGGTGTTGGTTTGCTAGCAGTGTAAGTGCATGGTGTTGGTTTGCTAGCAGACACCCAAGCATATCACATACACTGTGCTTTGGCCCAGACATTAACAACTCTTTGCAGCTTTTGTATTTTTTGGCATTTCTACTATATATCCCCAGTCATGCTTTGCGGCTCTGACTAGTAAAGTAACCCGAAATGTAGATATTAGTGTAAATATTCAGTATGCAGTGGATGTTGGTTTACATACACAAGTGTTGAAGTCTACTGGTTGATAATGTTTGTGTGAGCCACTTTGTTCACATGAGAACAGTCAACCATAATAGACCTTTAAGACAATTGACCATATGCCATACAAGAAACAAGTCGATTTTATTAAAATTCATCCCCAAGTTAAGTGTTTTAATTCATTTACAATCGACCAACCTATCAACTGATGGTGAAGGTTGACAAACTTAATTACAAAGAAGTGAAATACAAAATACACTAATTTGTGTATTTTGAAAATATAGGCAAAAAGCTGAAATGATAATATTTGCCAGCCTTTATGACAGTGACATTAAGAGCAAACACTGGTCAGTTACCTTGTTGTGGTAAGCAAACCAGGTGAACACACCCCCAGAGCCTCCTTGATTATAGGAGTAAATGTAAAATAAATAACATGCAGTGTGGATTCAATATAACACCTGTAAATACGGAAATCATGCTTAAATAACATCTTAAAAGTTAAATAACATGTCAGGTAAGATGCAAAAACCCTAATGGGGATAGTTCATGACAAGTTTCTGTGGGGACATCATCGGTCAGCCGTAGACATAATGATAAGAGGAGAGAGATGAATGGAGACAGTACTTAGGCTAAAATCGTGTGGATAAGACCAAAAAATCCATTGCTTAAGTAGGGGTGTGACTAATACAAGGATGTGTCTTACACGGGGCTGTGTCATACACATGGGTGTGTCTTACATAGGGCTGTGTCTTACATATGAGTGTTTCTAACACATGGGTGTGTCTTACACATTGGATACATTTGAATTGAGACATATGAATGACTTACAATGCGTAGATCATGACAGCTGATCCCCAGATCATAGGCAGCTCATCCATCAGCTGTTGATGACAAGTAACACATTTGTTAATCGCGGAAGGGGAAGTGTGGGTGGCAGCATGTGGATAATTGTACCATCCATACATCATCATCATCATCATCACCACAATCATTATCATAAATATCATCACCACTACACTCATTATCATCACCGTCATCATCATTCTGTTTGTATGGTCTCAAACATAACTAAATATGTAAGAAGGCACCTTTACACCACACCACAATTCACATTCAGCTTTTTCTTTAATAGAGAAGCTCAGAAGATCTGTTAGCATATAGATGTGATAGTGTTTCACCCATTACAAAAGTCACTCTGGGCTTAGTCACATAATGTATGTATGTCTGTCACAGACTGCTGATTTCAATACTTATGAATGTGCTTGAGAGTAAAAAAAACAATTTTCTACATAAAATATTCTAATAACCACCAGATATTCAAATAACCACCATATATTCAATAACAACCAGATATTCAATAACAACCAGATATTCTAATAGTAATAACCACCAGATGAGTGACAAGCTGACGGGAGATTACTTAGTAAGTTCATCGTTGTCAGGGGATAAATACCAATTAGTAGCAGGTGTTTTAATGCAGTAAGCATTATTATTCATGTACTGAACCTCTCCCTCGACTGTAAAATTCTCCCAATGCCACAACCCAAGCCAATCCTCTCGGCAACATATCTTGTCAAGAGTGAGTCATTAAAAAAATTCTTATCACACCCTGGTTACCCTAGAATACCAAATACGGCCTGGTGATTGATGAGCTACAGACATGACTGACCTGACCCTTGCAATGGTGACTCACAGGCAACTGACTAATTGATCAATTCCCAAAACAGGTCTTTAAAGGAATGACACTTCTATCTGAATGGCAGTGGTATCAAATTGTGGAACAACATTGTTGAAGTGTTACCTGCAGTTCATAAAGGAGGGTTCCGTGAAATCCCCAGGAACCAAGACCCACCACTGAAATTCACAACACCATTAACAATCAGCTTGATAGATGATGCAAGGTTATCTCCAACGTATAAAGAATTAAACAACGTAAAAGACAAGAGCTAGGGCGACCGAGTAATAGACTAGAGCTAGGGCGACCGAGTAATAGACTACTAGAGCTAGGGCGACCGAGTAATAGACTAGAGCTAGGATGACCGAGTAATAGACTAGAGCTAGGGCGACTGAGTAATAGACTAGAGCTAGGGAGACCGAGTAATAGACTAGAGCTAGGGCTACTGAGTAATAGACTAGAGCTAGGGCGACTGAGTAATAGACTAGAGCTATGGGCGAACCGAGTAATAGACTAGAGCTAGGGCGACCGAGTAATAGACTAGAGCTAGGGCTACTGAGTAATAGACTAGAGCTAGGGTGACCGAGTAATAGACTAGAGCTAGGGTGACTGAGTAATAGACTAGAGCTAGGGCGACTGAGTAATAGACTAGAGCTATGGCAACTGAGTAATAGACTAGAGCTAGGGCTACTGAGTAATAGACTAGAGCTAGGGCGACTGAGTAATAGACTAGAGCTATGGCAACTGAGTAATAGACTAGAGCTAGGGCTACTAAGTAATAGACTAGAGCTAGGGCGACCAAGTTTACTAGCGAGCTCCACTGAACAATAGCACATAACTCCACTGAACAAGTACACAGCTGCGTACTATAATTAATTGATCAACTCGTGATTCTAATTGCTAGATAACAACAACTAGTTGGCAGATGAGGAAATTAGGCTCAAGATGTGGAGTAAGCTGGGAATGCAACAAGCAGCAAAACAGCTACGGGAGGGGAAATATACTTACTAAGTAGTGCCAGATGACACCATACGTAGTGACTCTCCAGTTTATCACAATATGATACAATTGCACCCAGTAATGGTGGGATGATCATTGTAACATTACTAACGGTGTTCCCTGAAACAACAGACACAGTTCATCTACAATCAGTCTTAATGTTGACGGCCACAGCTACTGTATGGGGCCAAGGCTATTAAAAATAGATATATTCAGTCAAGACAATGTGGTTCACACATGCCCCAAATCTTCTTAAATGAATGCAATAGAAATGCATTATTGATTCTATGAATATTTTTGAACACACGTGGCAGAGTAAAGTCCACCAATCAATGGATGACATACATAGGTAGAATGAAATGGAAAGTAGGGACACGATAGATACCATTGCATCAAATCCATACACTGTTGAACTTCTCACATTGTACAGTTGAAGCAACATACAAGAATACAGCATTTTATAGTTCAATAGCGTGCGGTGGGTAACTAAGCAGATAAAAAAACCTCCGAGTCACTATAGAAGTTCTTGGGGCAGATAAAAGAGCATGTTGCAAACAATTGAAAACACACAAAAAACACTGCTACTCAGCTACTTTTATGACAGCTTCAAATTTTATAGTGTCACTCACATGCCTATTCATATACACATACATGCACACACATTCCCTCCATCTCAATCTATCTTTCTTTTATTTCTTTAATGTGTGCATATCTAAACCTGTTCCAATCATTGCATTGTAGGGTTGGGTGGAAGGACTGGGAGGTATGCATGTTAACTGATGAGTAAGCCTTCACTTTGATATCAAAGTGACAACTACAGCTGTCTAGTGACACATTAACACGATTCATGGTTATCCATTAAATAACATAAAAGGAGAACTGGCTGTAAAACTTAGATTTGAGTATTTGTATACAATTTTAACCTCAGAAAACTCTAGTATCATAAGTGCACATATACAAAGCCAATAGCTGCTGTTACATCTTGATTTGGTCAATTCTGTTGTGTTTTGTGTTGCTTGTTGTTCTGGACATACTCGATCGCGCTTATGTTGTGTGTATTATTAGAAGATCACTTACTCCAACAGGTAACCACCACACGTTGGGTTGTGAGGTTCTTGAAACATAAGAATGTATGAATTTTTCAAAATAACTGTCATCGTTCAGAAAGGAAGCCCCTCGAGCCTAGGAGTCCCAACCACCTGACAGTCGTACTTGTAACATTGGGATGATTGGGCTAAGGATGTAACCAGATGGTAACACAACTGTCACAAGTAATCACTGCCGTCACTCGTGCGAGTCGTGACGTGTTCACGTCCATTTCACATATATTCATAGCAACATATAAGTTCATGATAGCGAAGCAATTTGTTTCTACAAGCACCCACATTTACAGTCAACCCGACGCCCCAGCAACCAGCATCAACTGACAGCGGCAATCAATACCGCCACTCGGGCCCAAGCCAAATATAATAATATTGACAATAATGCAAGAAACATTTTTAAACTCACAGAATTCGGCGATATAATATGTCACTTCGTAGTTAGCTTCACACCAGTCAATGGTTGAAGTGGGAGCTCCAAAATATCCATCGTTGTTCAATTCTAGCCTTGACATGTTGATCTGCAGCATATATCCCCGGTTATCCAAGAAGAAATTGTCACCACCCCGGCAAAACACGCAGGTGCGGTTTGTTTACAGATTATAGTGGCTCAAGAAAGCATGCGCAACCACCCGGTTGAATACAGTGTTATATTGGCCGCTAGGAGGCCTGTGCGCGTTGAGTTTGGGCGGGGTCATGAGTTTTTATGGCGCTTCGTAGGTGAATTGCCGCACAGGTGAAACGGGAACATTTACAACGCCTTGCTGCGTTGAAGAAAAACACGGGAATAAATCTCTCTCCGTGTTGCGTTGCGACTTGTTTGGGAATCCATTTATTTTTCACATTAGTGATGGAGACCAACGAATTTCATGGGCAATGACCGAGAGAAAGGTTTTGTTGCTTTTAAAGATGAACTAGAACATCAACTCCATTGATTGAAGAATTGAATCGCCAAATTGAATGTAAAGTTGACCCTTAATGTCGCCGAAGTTCGACTGAAGAAACCACTGAAAATGCTCGTTAATAGGCCTGTTGTTGAGGCGAATGCGCATTCACGCCTCTCCTCTCCTCTCCTCCTCTCCCCCAACCCCTACGAACCACGTGACCCCTCCCCTGTTTGCCATAAACAGCCTCATCCACACGGGTCTGGACACGCGATGCAAGTATGAATCGCGAACCAAATCGACCTTTGTTATTCACACCTGCCATGACTGTGCTAAATTTTCGTTAATATGATCCTCATTGATTTATTGATGAGCGTAATAGGTTTTAGTGTCATCTGCTTGTGAATGTGAGTGTTACACGGCAAGTACTTGACTCAGCCATATTTTTTATCGTGGTGTAATTTGAACAATATTCGAAAGCAATATGGGAAACCGAAATATAAGACTATTGGACAACGACGTCACAACTGTAGATTAATTATTCAATTCATGAATGATTAAAATTACAATATCTAAGGGTTCCTAACAGCGAGTAAAAACCCTCCATCAAATCATTCTTGCATACAAAACGAGCTCTATTTTCATCTTACTCGAAATCACTGAATAAATGATCTTGAATTGATCGATAATGGACGAGAAGAAAGTAATTTTAGTCCATTTAGCAGTCTTGAACACCGGTTTCTGCCCAGAGAAACCTCTATATTTGGAATGCGAAATCTGGTCGTTAGACTGGTCTACAGGATCCAATGCTCTTGGGTGCGTGATATTTCATCCATCTTGAGAACGTTATGGTATCGATCATGACCCGGGCGGCACCATGCAACACGATGACACGCGGTACTAATGTAAGGCTGGCAACTAGACGGATTACTGGATGAACTATACGCGGTCCGTGACTGAGATCATAGGAGACTAACGAGCGTGCGCACATTTAGATGATCCTAATATATTAAACGAGGGTATACCCTCGTTTAATGACTATATACCTCTATAATGAGCTATGACAACCGCATAGATGTCGTTGATGAATAGCAACTTGGATAATACTATATTTATGCTATTCAGTGTGAGCGGGCGATTGGGGTTACCAGGCCGGCAACCTCACGCCTCTTAAATGTAATACTTACATACCATATAAACTGGATCTGTTAGACGAGATGAGGTTAACTGCAAACCTTATAAAAAAACATGTTTTATAAGCAGTAACAATCCGGCTTTGTAAATGTTAAGTCTAGAATATAACGACTCACCAACGAAGCAACAAAGATTGTAAGTTATGATATCCTCGAAATTGATCCTAATTATTCAAAATAATGTGTCACTACGCGCCAGGTTCTTTTTCAAAGAGAGAAAATACTTTTCCTGACGTTTTGTATGTTGTGAATTGCAGTCAGCACCATATATGAATAAGAATATAATTATAAATAAATGCATATTTGCGAGTATGTTGGAGAACAAAATGTTGCGAATTTCTATCAATGAAATTTTACCCAAGCTTCTCTCGCTTGGCTTTAAATGCGGCGATCGCCATGAGAAATACTGCTCGCGTCAGACACATTCTTTGTGATATATGCCAATGTACCTGCGCTACAACCGAAATGGTTCACTTGTCCTGTTATGGTAAGTGTACATAGCAGCTTTCCATAACACTTGAACAGCTCATCGATAGAGCTTCATGCAATTAATAAATTACTAAACCCACAAATGACATAACCGTCTCGAGTGCATCTGACGTGAATGGCGCTCACGCTAATCATTTATGGCAATATTGGCAGCATCGGCGGGTGTTCACATGTTCCCGTGACGGGTTGTGTGCTAGGTAAGCGACGCTTTCAATCAAATCTCCGATGGGGCACTTGACTGCGATCCTCTCTGCTTGCATACCATACCTGGGGTAGATCACAGGGGGGTCTTATCATGGCGTTACCCGGACTACGATAAACCGTATCTAGGTTCTCATACACCGCGATCTTCCAAAGATAAGTCACACATGCGTGCGCGCGCGCGCGTGTGTGTGTGCGTGTGTAGGTGTGTGCGTGTGTAGGTGGTGTGTGTGTGTGGGGGGGGGGGGGGTGCTTTTTCAAGACGAGTGCCTGTAACTTTGTCCACCTAATGATCTCGACGCAAGAGTCATTGACATATACTTTCTTGGTTGACGTTAACTTCCGTGACAGGACACTAGACTAAGGTGGTCACGTACGCGCCAGGAAGGGAAACCAACTAATTTTCACTCCATTCAGCATGCTATAATTTATTATACGGTAGTTATTATACAAACATCAAAGCTGTTCACGTTCATCTATAGGCAGACGGTCTAACAGCCCTACAGGACAGTTATAATGAAACCGTCCGCGCAGGGCCAACGCCGATCTGCTTGCGTATCGGCTTCTGCGCAGGCTATGTTAGCGTAGCGACAAACTTGTTTGCCATGGAGATCCGGCTAACGGCCTTACAAACACAACTGGCCCTCTGGCGTCTATCACAACCGGTACGACTACTTGGCCTTATCTAGGGTAGGGGTGTGCCGCGGGACCTCGAAAACCCGTACCCGTCGTACAAGGTGAAAATGGCAAAAAGCATAGCCCGTCGTAAAAGGTATCATGCGAATGTAACACCCGTCGTACAAGGTGAAAATGACTGAAAAGCGTAACCCGTCGTACAAGGTATTACGCAAATGTATAACCCGTCGCACGTTGTAAGCGGGATAAAAGTGTCGGAAAAATCTGATCAGCTGATTTCTAATTACATGCAGTAACAACTTCGCGCCCTTGCTCGGTCGAGCGTATGATTCTCGGCGCGTCACACAGGGACCACAGGGAGTCCCCCCCCCCCCCCCCCCGGAGGAGTTTTCTGATGGTGCGTCAATCATACATTCTTCAACTCACTAACGACACCATGTGTTGTGTCACATGTGTGATAAACCCCAACCACATCCCACAACTCGTGATTATATATTAACACAGCAGGTGCTTGTTGTTGTGGGATATGATATCTACAATATCAGCTGTTCGAGAAACCAGCCAGCCCCTCATAACTCCGAGCGCCTGTGATTGCGGAAAAGCAGACGTAGTCACGCTACGAATTCACAACATAACCGGACCCTACAAAATAAGCCATGATCGTATGCCATTTAATAACAAGAACCATATATGGTCATGAGCCTTCCGTTCCGCTTACCATTTACCCTCACCTTAAATGTATGTACTGGAGTGACACTCCTTCGTCCACTCACTCAGCCACTCAATAACTCACTCTCTAACTTTGCCACTAACTCACGCCGTGCCTTCCTATCTACTTTGACACGTTCGCCCGCTCCTTCACTAATGTAGGTACCACCATTCTCTGCTTGAAGAATGTCACTCAATCATTCGTACTTTAAATGCAGTTGTGTGTGTACGCTCACTTTATCGCCGCTGTCATTACAACCACTTGTTTAAGATACGGTACTGGTTTTATTGTATTTGGGGATCGTGCTTTGTATCCATATGAGGGATTTTTAAACCGAATGCACGATAAAGATTTGCGTCTTATAAAGCTTTATATAATTCCTACAAATTCACCGCGTTTATGGTAAGCGTGACGATGCCGAGGCAGTGTGTAGTAGACACCTGTTGTGCCACAGACTTATGAGGGCTAACTACTAGCGTTGTTTTATCGTTTTATCACGATTGATAGTTACATCATGTATTACATGAATACCCCTGCTCTCAC
Source organism: Urechis unicinctus (assembly GCA_034190875.2). Lineage (NCBI taxonomy): Eukaryota > Metazoa > Annelida > Polychaeta > Xenopneusta > Urechidae > Urechis > Urechis unicinctus. The sequence continues at coordinate 13,512,398 of CM067348.1, forward strand.
TGCAGATTAGTATAGGGTTTGACAGTACACCAATACAGGAGTGTTATAACATGGTGCCTAGGAAGATTAGTGATAATAAGTCCAAAGGATTTTTGGAACGTCCACAAACCATAGTGGATCAAACACATGGCGTAGGAAATGAAGCCTCAGCGTGATTTCAAACGATTCTGGCACCATTTCTGTTAATCTAACTACTTAGTATAAGTTGAGTTTGTAAGATTAAACTCAGTGGGCACTTTTTTAGAATCGCATGATACATATATATTTTTACATTTTCCTATATGTATGCAACCCCCTACCCCTGGGTACGTGCATGAATGAAAAGTTCGCGATTCTAGTGCGTTGTGTCGAAGCAGAATCTTAAGAAAAGCCATAAGGCCAGTGCGGCATGGTGGGTCATGCATTATTTGATCAGGATGGATTTGTGCCACTCCTTAGTGGACATAGTTTCAACATGCTGTCACTTCCACACCCCACGTGGTTCTTAACGGAGGGACTCACTGCGAGCCATTGACGGAAATGGCAGCTGTAACCTTTGTGATAAGAATCCGCTGCTTGAAGGCAGTCATGAAAACAGCATCCAGCGACGTCATCATCAGAGGTTTTGCCCCTCTGGGGGCGCACTGAAGTGTATAGAGGTAGTATACATGTGCCGCGCGACGGGATGTTTTTTAGGCCTCTCGACTTGTACGACGAGTTTTGTTGGGCCTCGTACTCATACGACGGGGTATGTTTTTCAGCTGCAATCTGTACGACGGGTTTTTGGGGGGCTTCGTTTTGTATGACGGGGTATATTTTTTCTCTTCCCATCTGTACAGCGGGTTTAATATATATTTTGTTTCAGTATGTCGAGATTTTCTCTCGGGATTTCCCACCGATCGTTGACAATGCAAATTCAATAAATGGTCCCTGTGTGACGCGCAGAGAATCACACGCTCGACCGTGTTGCATGTAATCAGAAATCAGCTGATCAGATTTTGAGATTTTTCCGACAATTTTATCCTGCCTAAGACGGGTTATACATTTGCATAATATCTTGTACGACGGGGTACGCTTTTTTTGTAATTTACACCTTGTACAATGGGTTATACATTCGCATAATACCTTTTACGACGGGGTATGCTTTTGGCCATTACCACTTTGTACGACGGGTACGGGTTTTCGAGGTCCTGCGGCACACCCCTATCCTGGATAAGGCCAAGTCCCCCCCCCCCACCGAGTTTTGCCGTGGGCGAGGAGTGATGTCTTCGAGCAAATATTACATATCGAGGCCAGAAAACCATTTATTTGCTTAATATTCATCATCGAGCTTAGTTACTATGCGAGGCTCACGATTCCCGATGCCAAGCTTCTCAATCAATGAACACACACGAACAATATACACAGATTTATACATAGAAATATTTAAATAAAGTAGAGCAGATCGGCGCCCGGTAGCATGGCCCCTGTTTGAAGAAAGCTAATAGAGCCACTATTACATCAAACCGTTATGATAGCGTTCCCATTATGATTAACATCAGGCAATCGAAACATATTGCACGTGTCTGTGACAACAGGATACAACGCGAGAGAAAACGACACGGATCCTCGGTGTCACATGTTACAATCAAACGACGAATATATATAGATGCATTTGTACACACATAACACTTCACGTGTTTTTCTTTGTTAATTAAGTTTCCGACATTTCTAACAAAGCTTCATACTTGAGTTGGGACATTCTGATCTGTCCTTGTCTGTGCACTAGTAGCACTAAATCATTAGGATATGATGCCTTCACACACCCCTAACTACAACTATGTATGTTATACATTAATACACCCAACCAGTCGTATATCATTCTTTTGTAGTGAACAGGCAAATTGTGTCAGTAACATCAATACATCATTGCTGTCATTTAAAGCTGGAACCATTGACACTTGAGATGAATCATCATTTCTCCACTTCATGAACACATGATGATGACATAATGATCATATATTAAACATGGCGATGACATAATGATCATACATCAAACATGATGATGACATAATGATCATACATTAAACAAGATGATATAATGATCATACATTAAATATGACAATGACATAATGATCATACATAAGACATGATGATGACAATGATCATACATTAGACATGATGATGTAATGATCATGCATTAAACATGATGATGATATAATGATCATACATTAAACATGATGACATAATGATCATACATTAGACATGATGATGATATAATGATCATACATTAAACATGATGACATAATGATCATACATTAGACATGATGATGACGTAATGATCATACATTAGACATGATGATGATGATATAATGATCATACATTAAACTTGATGACATAATAATCATACACAATTCATGATTATTATATACAATCATATACAACACATGATAAAATGACCCTACATTAAACACGATGAAGACATAATGATAATAAAACCAACTAAAGCCAAAGGTTTGTAATGCCCGATCAACAACTTGAACATCTACGATGAACTAAACAAGGAAGACAAATGAACACGGGCATCAACACAGCTATAATCAACCTCAGCTATAACATATTCATATTAAAAAGAGATATATTAGAAAACTTTCAACGATGACCAGAATTGCACCCCCAGTTCACTGACCGCTAACACTGGAAAGATAATGTCCACATGACAAACACACACACACATATATATATATATATATATATATATATATATATATATATATATATATATATATATATATAATATGTCTATATGACAAACTATATAACAGTTTCAATACATCGATGATGTTACCAGTGTATTTTACTCCCTAAAAACTAAACAATAAATTCCACAGATTTTAGTTTTGGCCAATTGATACTTATATTTCTATAAAAATATGCCAGTATAAATAATAGCCAACTTATGAACATGAGTAGCTGACCAGGTGAGGGAATGCCATGATGTAGAGATTCTATTTGACATCTGTCCGAGCTCTGATATAAAACAAATGGCATACTTTCCAGGAGTTGGGCAAGTGTGAGGAAGCAAGTATACCGCTGCGTGATATCACGAGACAAAACAAAAGACAAAACAAAAAAAATAAAAGATAGAACACTCTGATAAAGTGAGAATTGGGATTAACGCCACACGAAAAAAGTTGTCATATATGTGTTCTTGAAAGGGTTTCCCTTATAGAATTGTAAAAGTTATCTAACTGTTATAAGTCTACAAAGATGAAAAAGTGAAAATTATTTTGTACGTAATTTTGTAAATTCAGAAGTTATTTGTTTTTGCCTTGTGATATCACGTCAAATATACCCTCATTTTGTCTCGGAATGGCTGACGACAAATGGGACATTCCCTCACCAGGTCAGCACACCCTATACAACAAGCAATATGGCCACAAGGCACAAATAATACGTTTGCTTCTTGGTCCATGCATATCTTACATGTACGACGATCTTGTAATTCCTCTAGGCGGCGCTGCAGCTCTTCGTACTCTCCTGTAACAGACAGAAATTATTCCTAACATGAAATTATCACCATTCAATGAGTAACCATGCAAATCAGAAAAAACAGCCAGAGTGTGAGATATCAGAGTTATCTGTGGATATTGTAGAGAACCAAGCCTCGGTGGGTTCCTATCTATGCTTGTGGTTAACCTGCCAATCAGCTATCAGAATATAAAGAAATCCCCAGTATTCAAAGCTGAGGGTTTATGTGTTTGTTGTGGCTACCCTCCTAGTACAAAGCATCAAACTCTGTTTTGGTGAATACTGATGATAAAGGTATGAAAACATGCAGGGTAGAACAGGAACACAGTCTTTATTTCACCAGGGTTATATCAGCCAAAGAAGTGCTGTGACTTATGCCCTATGACCTGAACTTGACCCAGGTCAACAACTGGGGCATGTCTCATGATATTGGATTTATGTCCATAAAATCAGAGATATTGGAAGACAAAATTGAGTATCTACACCACTACAACGTCTTTTAATCAAACCACTCCACATCTACAAACACTCCATATCTACATCCCAACACAGGAGAAATATTTGTCCTTGCTGAAGAGACATGACAGACTAACGATCACATGCCAATCACACATAAATTGTTTAGTTCAATGGAATCATAAAACTCACAAGGTCTCCAGGATCTTTATCACAGACAATTAATATAATCCTTTACTGGCCAACAATTGTAGCACATGAGTATTGACTAAAAATAACATCGTAGAATGAATAAGTAACTCAATAAATCCAGGCTTTCACATAATATAATCATATATGATTTCAGGTAAATACAAAATCAAAATCCTTAAATTGCAACCCCAATCAATATCTTATAAAAATAGCCAAACCCAACCAGTGAAGTAATAGATAGTCTGTATTTGATCAACATTTCACCTTCATAATGTTATTAGGAGGACAGAGAAGTGACCAAAATATTTGGAGCAGAAATAACCTAGATATTTTGACCAGAGATGTGACCCAAATATCTTGACCAGGAAAGTGAACCGGCAAGTTAGATAAATAATTATATTACTACAATCCTCATAGATTACACCATACATGTATGAGATCAACATTGATACCAGTGGACTAAGTCACACCAAGTGGTGAAGGCTACCATACTGGCCCCCTTTACTAAGCTGACACACATTACTGTAAATAACTATATTTTAAAAGTGTGATAAAACACCTAGCAGCTCCTGGTTCTTTTAACATCCAATACACATCAGCAATAAACTTCATGACATTCACTACACATCAGCTGTTGCTAATCACATCGGAAATCCAAAACACATAAGCTGTTGTTCAACACTCCCACATCGGAAATTCAAAACACATCGGAAACCATCTGACATCGAAAATCCAAAACACATCAGCTGTTGACATCCAATATACAGCAGCTCTTGTTAAATCATCTGACATCCATTACACATCAGCTGTTGATAAACAATCTGATATCCAATACACATCAGCAATTGTTAAAACTGACATCCTCTATGATCCAGTACACATCAGCTGTTGGTAAATCATGAGCCGTCCAAGATGCAGTTATTTATAGCAGTAAAGCCACCAGGATGCAACCATCAGAGGATGCAGGACACCTAGCTTGTCGTTGATCCCGTCTCTGTAACAGCCCAATTCATCATCATCCACCAGGGGGCAGTGTTATCAAGCACAGTGGGTGCCAAAAAGGCTGTAGTGCATCACATTAACCACTTGAAACAGAACAATAAGTCATATAGTGCCCAGCTTGGGAGCAGGAAAAGTGATGGACTACGATGAGGAAATTTAAATATGAACATATCCGTACACTCATATTCACGGTTCACTAACCTCGTAGTACACACATTCTATTTCTAATTGCGTTTGTTAGAATCGGGATCAGTCTAAGCACCAGCTGCCCAGAAAGGTCCCAACCACCGACAGCAACCATTATGACAGTTTAACTGCTATTGAGAAAGTGAGTAGGTAAGTGAGTAAATGAGTAAGGGTTAAATAGTACACTGCCACCAATGTGTTATATGGGTTCAATATGAAGAGATTGACCTGATTGAGCCGCCACGTAAGCGACGTTCTAGGGTTGATGGGGTGTGGAAGAGAAAGCCAAACAGGTGACAATGAATAGGAACAGACAGGTTGAAAAGAACAACTATCGCATGTCACCACCAGGTGGATATAATGGATCCTGCCATTCCAGCCTCTCGTCCGGGTGAACTCCACCCACACGAGTCACACAGCCAACAGGTTGGCCCTATTTCGACTTGCAGGAGGATTCAGCTAGGCTATCATACCTACAGACCCACACAGGGATTCTCTTTCATTGAAGTGCATGTGAATGACAGGATTTGCTGATTCAACCAACGTGATCTGAATTCACAAATCAAAACCAATGAATCTTGTCACCCAACCTTACACATTGAAGCTCTGTAGTCCATCACTGTGACTCAGCTCAGAAGCAGTCCTACTATTTATTGTAGTCTATCACTGTGAATCAGCTCAGAAGCAGTCCTACTATTTATTGTAGTCTATCACTGTGACTCAGCTCAGAAGAAGTCCCATTATTTATAAGAGTTCTACATCTCAGCCTTGTTATTCTCTGGTACCACACTATCCCACACAGAACTATTCCAGAACAAACCAACCAACACCAACCTTATATAATACCCATGGGATGGCAAAACAAACATTTAAATTCAAACGTAGGCTAAAAGTTGAATAGAATTAGGTCCACAGCCAGGCTATCGGGTGAATGGCTCTGTGATTGGTCCACAGCCAGGCTATCGGGTGTATGGCTCTGTGATTGGTCCACAGCCAGGCTATCGGGTGTATGGCTCTGTGATTGGTCCACAGCCAGGCTATCGGGTGTATGGCTCTGTGATTGGTCCACAGCCAGGCTATCGGGTGTATGGCTCTGTGATTGGTCCACAGCCAGGCTATCGGGTGTATGGCTCTGTGATTGGTGCATCTTTCAGCTGACCATCTTGGATCATGAGTGTTGCTTTGTAAGGTTGCTTTATGATACCAGAGTCTGGCAGAGAAGATTGCCATACAGACTGATAGTGCAGGCAATCCCAATAATAAGGCACTGCAACCACCCTAGTAGTAACCCAGGCTTCAGAGATTACCTTTGTCATTCACAGTTACAAGAAAACAGGACGAGGAAATAAAATGACAACTTTTTAAAACACTTTACTCACAACTATTTAATTCCCATTTGACCCCAGCGACCCCAATACATAGCATCAGCCCCGCACACAGGCATTGAAATGTTTGTTGTGAGATCATAAAGTACTCACCGCTTAAAGGGTCAGAGGGGGGCTGTACGAAGGCCCCAGTGACCATTGAGGGGGGTGGGCACACCAGGGACATGTCTGGCATCCAACACAAAACAGGTGATCAGGATTCAAACATTGGGACACAAAACACACAATAATGGCAACCCACAGTGTCTGTAGCGTGAGAGAAGTAACTGATGGGATGCTGCATAAAGCTAGAACAGCAGCTTGAGTGAGCAGGAGAGAAGTAACTGATGGGATGCTGTATAACGCTAGAACAGCTGCTTAGGTAAGCAGGAGAGAAGTAACTGTGGGATGCTGTATAATGCTAGAACAGCTGCTTGAGTGAGCAGGAGAGAAGTAACTGATGGGATGCTGTATAACGCTAGAACAGCTGCTTAGGTAAGCAGGAGAGAAGTAACAAATGGAACTGTATAACGCTAGAACAGCAGCTTGAGCGAGGAGAGAAGTAACTGATGGGATGCTGTATAACGCTAGAACAGCTGCTTAGGTAAGCAGCAGAGAAGTAACAAATGGAACTGTATAACGCTAGAACAGCAGCTTGAGTGAGCAGGAGAGAAGTAACTGATGGGATGCTGTATAACGCTAGAACAGCTGCTTAGGTAAGCAGGAGAGAAGTAACTGTGGGATGCTGTATAACGCTAGAACAGCAGCTTGAGTGAGCAGGAGAGAAGTAACTGATGGGATGCTGTATAACCCAATATGACATATAACAAGGAAGCATTTCTCACTTTGAGGGGTTGACTCTGATGGTGCTGGAGTTATGTTCATAGCAGGAGGTGTGGCACTACTGGCAGGCTCCTCCCTCCTCCATTGTGACAGGTGTTCCTGTACAAAAGCACAGCCGGGGTAGTATTTGTGGTGCTCCTTCCAGGGAACGTCTTGGGGTACCCACTCGCGCAGGGACCCCCCACAGTGGAAACATGTCACCTGGTCGTCCGGGCCTACTAGAGATCAACAGGGAAAGCTCGAGTGAATGAAAGCATATTGAATGGAAATGGAAAAGGCAGCGGCAAACAGTGACACATGCAACCATCCACACCATAGGGACAAACTCATTACAGTGGTAGATTGGCAGAGTTGTCAGGCCTTTAATTATTAACAATTAAAGAGCAAAACTATCACAAGCAAAACATGTAAATTTCTCATGTTTGAGTGATTATGGTTGCTGTATACTCTCATGTTTACAATGTATAAGAAACTAGGTGAGGTGGTCAATGCCTATTTACCCCCACTGACTGAGAGCACACGATACACAGGAATACCTTACAATGAGTGCAGCAACAAATTTCAATGAGTGCAGCAACAATTACACTCCATAAACCGCCATGTTGAATTTGGCATACTGGTACCAACTTATATGCAGTAGAGTTTTATACCAGCTGACTATCAATATAGATTTGACATTATCTATGACTTGGATCCCACACACAAATAACCAGGCCTGTCCACGACCACTTACCAGCGTAGAACAGACCAGCTCTGGCCATGCTCTGAGGAGACTGTCTCGACGACGTAGGCCAGCGCCGAAACGACGTGAATCTCTCCGATTCCCGCATATACTGGGGGTGACGCGGTGCCAGGGATGAGCCAGTCGGGACATGACAGGCGCTCTGTCAACAGAGATAAAAGCAATCACATCATGAGTCAAGTAGCAAGTTAATAAGCCCAGAGAGACCTTGAAATAACTTATAAAGGTACGCTAAGAAATATAGCAGTGAATAGTGGGGTATATCGCATGTCTTGGGTTTGCGTGCCCTGTTAAAAACTTGAACCTGGTGGCCATCAACAGTAACCAACAGGTATCATCAATCAGAAAAAAATCGCTGATGGGGCATTGACCATTGACCAACCTCATTCCTTGTAGATTACAACATGTCAGAATTAAATGTAACTTTACCAGTTACCAGTTACGCGCAATTAAGGTCAATCCGGGTCACAACCTTTGTGTTGATTGTTCACGAAGATTAACGAACGTGTCTAATGAATATTCGGACGCGCCAGTTTAAGACCTTATCTTTTCGTAGACTCCAAGGCGAGAAGCGTAGCGGAACCCCTGGAGTCTGGGACGCAGACTAACTTATCTATATTATCAAGCATAACACACATTTGATGCATGGATGACCATTATGAATAGATAGAAAATCGGTCTCTGGAAGAAGCAAGCTTCCTTAAGCCGAGAACCCATTATTAGTTAACGACAAATTGGTACATGCAGACATGAATAAAACATGATTGGGATCTTGAGAAGTACCTACCTGTCCCACAAGGGGTCGAGGTTGGATTGGAATGTTGTTTGGAGCAGAGCCCTTAACTAATGGACAATCTGGATATAACTTCTTATGCTCATCAAAGGGAATATCTAAGTTATCCCAACTAGTGATTATCCCATGGCAAAAAGGACACTGCACTTTGTCCTGTTCACCAATGTAGAATAATCCTGCAGCCGCCAGTTTCTCTGGTATCACAGTCACTGATTGTTTACTGGGAAAGTCAAAATAAGATTGAAGCCGATTTTCTTCTTTAAACATAAAATCAATGAAGATGTGGTCAGGCGCTGACCGCTTGTCAGCCCAACTTGGTCGCTCAATGGCAGCTGAAGGAAGTGATGGTGTCGATAACGCCTGCACGGGCATTTTCTCAAAAGCCTGGGCAACCTCCTGCACTGTTGGATCAGTGGTAGCCTGGGTCGGAACAGATGTCTGGTTAGATTGACCTCTGTGACTGGAAACAGCTGGCTGGTTGCCAAAAGATGGGCAAGCTGGTGATAGCGACTGATGGAATTCCGATAAAGTCCCTTCTGGAGGAAATTTTCGTGCTTGGATCTTGATATCACACTGATAACATGTTATGCTTTCTGTGTTGCCTTGGGTACTGTTATAGAATCCAGCTTTGGCCAGTTCACTTGGCCTAAAACGGATGTCTTTCCAGTCTCGGAATGAACCAAGTCTTTTCATCAGATTGTCCATAGTAAAAGTATAGTCAAATATAATAACATAAAGTCTAACGTTTAGCATTTGATCCCCGAGTGTTGGTTGAGAAAATAATCACGTTTAGCTTACAAACATGAACAGAGTTGAGATTCTTAACCTCATGAATCTGAAAGCAGAAAAAACTCCATTGAACTATGAGATTGACAACTAGGGTTTTATGTTACTTGCCAAAGCATGTTAATTAAGAGAAAGTGAAGGATGAGGATGTTTGCGATACTTGGGCCATGTCCTTTTACACATTTTGGTGAGATTTCAAGGCGTCTTGATATTTCAGTACACTTGCTGATATATCAATATGCAGCTTGTGATCTCAGAAGCGGTTGGTATTTCTAGACACGGGTCGATTATTGTGACAAATGGCTGACTTGGTATTCTATATCTTAACCCCTAAGATACGCTTTGAATCATCTCAAAACTCATGCCTTGCAGGTAAAAATAAAATCATTAGCCTGTTATACTGTTATAATGCATAAATAGTATATTCATTTCATAACATGCTTATGCAGTGAGGGAAGACTTATTGTGATACAACTACTAAATTTGAAACTATATATCTGCTATGTAGCAAACAATTGCCTCTACAAAACGTCTTTAATGAAATGATATATCCATACAGGGATAGCTGCCCATCAGCATATCAAACAGGTAAGTAGACCTACAATCGGCATAGTCTACCAGGCTACATCGTTAATTGATACATTAATAAACATGCACAAATAGATTTTAGGGTTTATAATTATAGTTTGTGAAAGAAAACAACTTGCGCCGCAAAAATTAAAAACGACTAATAACACTGAGCACAGTGTATGTGGATTCAGAAATCGAGTGGGCTTGGGCGATAATGCGGGCGGTTCGGCTGATTTTACAGGACGGGTTGGAATTCCAGGACGTCCTGGAAATCCAGGCTCGGCCTGGACCTGTCAAAATAGCTCTTTTGAACTTAGCTCAGGGCCCAGTGCTCCCTCAACCAGTAAACAACGAGGTAATTAACAAACCAGCTGTTTGATTAAAAAAAACCTTTTGCTCACTTGATAATTTTGCTGCTGCCTTTTTCGACTCCTAGGTTCCTGTTGACTATGTACAGATGTAAATATGTGATAAATATATTAATAAGACAGTGAAATGGGAAATCCTATTATTAGTATTAACCAGTTAACCTGTTATTAGTCTTAACAAGATATCTTAATCAGATAGTAATTAGCTGATTAGGATATCTGGCATGTGACCAATATCCAACTCAACGCTTGAATTCGTCAGACTATTAAGTGAATCATTCAAAAAGCATATGAGATGCACTGAATGTGACGTAAGTCCGATTTCGAATCGTCAAATCCTAAGTATTTGTTTGTATTTTTTTTGACGGTTGAATCATCGCCTGACACTCGCCGACATTCGACAGAGCAAGTTAAATTAACATAATATGCAAATATATGGGTTTCGGAAGCCGGTCAAGCGAGAACGGCACCTTACGTTGGGTTGGCGATTGGGGTCGAAGTTCAATCAGCTATGAAGATACTTACACCCTTCTAGGGTTGTTCTAAACTGGCCACGATGTCAACGATGCTTATGTGTACCAACATATAAACTTCCCAACACGCCATAGAGAAAATTAGCAAACGAAGAATTCATGATCGATGAAATACATGAAAGTACGGCTCTAGGCAAAAGTGACCATATTGTGATTAAGATGAAATTGAGATGCTATGCAGATGTGACAGAAACTATCAAATGGAGAAACCTATTCAAAAAGCCAACTATCAAGATATGAATAGCTACATGTGTGTTTGGAAAAAAAACTATTCGCGAATAGGAACAGAGAAGAGATATTAAATGTAACCCAAAATATGTCAACATGAAAAACAAGACACGGCAGCCAATCTCTAACTTGACAAAAGATAATTTCGATCTCACCAATAGTGATACAGAAACAGTAGAGGTTCTTAACTGCTTCTTCTCATGTGTGTTCACAGATGAAGACCTGTCATGCATCCCAGACGCAGAAGATATCAGAAAAAGACTGAACAGCCTTAAAATTAGCAAGTCACCTGGTTCAGACGGCATTCATCCGGGAATTTTGAAAGAACTATCCAAGACAATTACATGCCCACGGAAAGAGGGTGTTCTACCACAGGACTGGCGTGTTCCATACATAAAAAGGGACCAAAAACGGATGCTTGAAATTACAGGCCTGTCAGTTTGACATCAATCGCAGGCAAAGTGATGGAAGGTGTCATACGAGACCAAGTCGTTGGTGACATGAAGGAAAACAAGTTGTTCTCGAAACACCAGTACGGTTTCATGAACGGAAGATCAGCCGAAGTCACTTGATGATAGTGTTGGAGTGGATGCAGTGTACCTCGACGTTCAAAAGGTTTGTGCCTTACCAACGATTCCTCAAGAAGGTCCAGAGTTATGGAATATCTGAAGATGTGTATAGGTGGATCTCGGCCTTTTTACAGGACCGTAAACAAAAAGTCATAGTGAACGGAGCAGAATTGCAATGGGCAATAGCGAAGAGTGGTATGTTCTTGGAGTCTTTTTGTACCCGGATTCTCCACCAGTTGTTTTGTAGTTTCTTAGAGGCGGGGTGTTGTGCAAAACTCGATGATTTGTATAATCTGGATAATTTTGGTTTATTACCTCTCGTGCAGTCTCCGTCTCTCCTGGCAAGCTTCCCCTGGAAAGCTTCCCTTGGCAAGCTTCCCCTCATGCCCCCAATGTTCATTCTTTTATCCCCACCCTGGAACTCAACCACTCCTCCCAACAAGACGAATGGACTATCGTCATTGGTCGTGACTGGTCACCTGGTTGGAGTGAGTGATTGGTTCGGGGTTGGGGACGCCAGTTGGAACACGGGCGGAATCTGGAGATAAGCAAGCTGAGAGCAATCCAACCATGTCCATTGTAATTAGATAGTAGACACCCGGTATTAGTGTCAATTCGAATTAATTGCGGGGATTGCTCTAGATCAAAGGGATTAAAAATGTTATTGTTACCATCAGATTGATAAAAGGGATAGAGTTTGTAGAGAATTTATCTCGATCAAAAGGGGTCAAAAGTCTGAATGATTTACGTGTGGAATAAGGGCCTTGATATTGCAATTTTGAAAATACCGTCATAACAGGTATAACCCAGGGGAGTGTCCTCGGCCCAGTTCTATTCACAATTGTCATAAACGATATGCCAGGTGACAATTAAGCTCTTGGTAGATGATGTTAAGTTATTCCAGAGAGTAGAAACGATTGAGGATTGTTAGCTTACCAGGCTGAACTGAACAAACTGCAAGAGTGGGCTTATAGGTGACAGCTGAAATTTCCCCGAAAAGTGCTGTCTTGCGGATCGTCCGAAGTCACCCAGATTTTTAGTACCACATGTTGGATGGCAATGAATTAGTACAACTTCATACTCTTACTGTGAAAAAGATCTAGGGGTATATCTGAGCAGGGGTATATTTGAACATCAAATCATGACCATTGTCAAGAAGGGTAACCAAATAGCAGGATTAATGTGGAGGACCTTCGCGTACATTGACGAAGCCATGTTTCTGACTCTTAATAAGACAATGATAAGGTCGCTTCTCGAATATGCTGCACCAACGTGTTCTCCACACGATTGGGAACTCGCAGAAGAACTCGAGAAGGTCCAGCGCCGAGCAGCCATGCTAGTACCATCACTCAAGAGTCTCAGCTATGAAGAAAGACTGAGAAAACTAAAACAACCCACATTGGTGTATAAGAGAATAAGAGGGGATCTTATTAATATTTTCAAATATGTTAACGGAATACACGACACTGAGTCATGTCTACCCCCTTTCAACGAGGACGGCCGTACCCGAGGAAATGGGCAGAAACTGAGGAAGATATCAAGGACCAGAGACCAAAGAGGCTACTTTTTATGTATGTATGTATGTATGTATGTATGTATGTATGTATGTATGTATGTATGTATGTATGTATGTATGTATGTATGTATGTATGTATGTATGTATGTATGTATGTATGTATGTATGTATGTATGTATGTATGTATGTATGTATGTATGTATGTATGTATGTATGTATGTATGTATGTATGTATGTATGTATGTATGTCTGTATGTATGTATGTATGTATGTATGTATGTATGTATGTATGTATGTATGTATGTATGTATGTATGTATGTATGTATGTATGTATGTATGTATGTATGTATGTATGCATGTATGTATGCAAGTATGTGCGTATGTATGTATGAATGTATGTGTGTGTATGTGTGTGTTTATGTGTGTATGTATGTATGTATGTATGTATGTATGTATGTATGTATGTATGTATGTATGTATGTATGTATGTATGTATGTATGTATGTATGTATGTATGTATGTATGTATGTTTGTATTTATGTATGTATGTATGTATGTATGTCTGTCTGTCTGTCTGTCTGTCTGTCTGTCTGTCTGTCTGTCTGTCTGTATGTGACGCTACTCATACAATTACTTTAATCCGTAGGTTACACACCATTATGCGTCGTGTCACCCGGAGCGTCATATCATATCATAGTCGTATGACACAATATAACTCATCTATTAACCGGCTGCACAACATATTCCCACTTGTGAGATTGATCCCGCTCTAGATAAGAATTATCCTTTGGTAATGTCAGCAACGAATGATGATAGCCCAATGCACAACCCTGTCACTAAGTGATACTAACGTATAATACCTTTAGTGAATGCCTAGCCTTCACTCTTTTAACTGTCACTAAATGACATTGTTATACCTCACTTAACTATACAAACTTAACACATTGGAAGTATAGCACTCGCACTGATTCAGTACAGGATCATGATCGTGGGGGTATAAAATATCTACAGACGGACGAAAGTCATAAGTATCATTGACTCTCTGGTTGACGTAGCTGCCGCGTGTAGGTCTTTATGAACCTGCATTTATTAACACATTCACACATCAACATACACACGCGCACACCGCGAATTAGCCCAAAGTCTCTGGTCTGTATGTATGTACGGCTGACAGGCGTTACGTTATCTCCGTGCCAGCCCACCGCTGTACCCGCTTCTCTCGGCTGCTAATCCAGACATGTTGTGAGTTTACTGGGCTCCGGGGTATTTCGTCTTGTTTGTTTTTATTTCGGGTCCAGCACCCCAGGCTTAAACTTGCTCTCGATCGCCTTATGCGGTCTGCTGTCGAAATTGTATCATGTCCCTGTTTAAGGGTACCTATAGAGAGAATAATTAACACCCATATCATTTCAGTTTGAGTGACGGGTATTGTCACACCTGTGATATTTACACAATAAAACGTAATACGGCTAATGAGTATTCGTTTGGTTTTAATTACTAATATTCTTGTATTCCGTTGATTTTCAATTCGTAAGACAGAAACTATTTAAGGTCAAAATGGAAGGCCACAGAAGTCCTTTTCTTGTCTACGGGGATGCCAATTTTCCGCGGATCGGCGGAAATCCGCGGATTACGTGGCCGCCAGGGTCCATTGGGATCCATTAATCCGCAGGGTGCCTTTGCGGCCCCATGGCCCCAGGCAAATTTTCCTCTTTTTTTTACAAAATCCTGTTGGCATCCCTATGTCTAGCAAAGAGAAATGGATCGCCTGCTGTTGGAACCGTGGCTTATTTCGCACGTTTTTTGCTTACGGAATGTAAGGTCGGAAGATGTTTTGACGAAATCACTTTATAGCCCCATTCGCAGATAAATTTACAAAATGAATCGATGTTTAGTTTGACATTGACGCTATGAGGGGACGTCTTATGGACGTTATGATACCACAGGGGAAAAGGGGCGTGGTGCTCAGTCAGCGTCAAGTTCGATCTCCTTGCGCATCGGCTTCTGCGCAGGCTAGGATTCGCCTCTGCACCACACATATCGCTTTGGGGCAAATTCGGGCCATACCGCGAGAAATATTGATACGAATTATCAACTCTTAAATGTTACAAAAATATTTTCTCCTGTGTTCGTTGAATTTTAATGAGTGTGTGATTCTATGTAATTTAAGATGCCATCTCCTCTGCCTAATTAATTGTATGCATGTATGCTAATGTTTCTGACCAGATGGAAGGCCATTCAAGTCTGAGGTGTTTCGTCTAGCGTAATTTACAAAACTTTAAATTTTGTCGCATTTAGTAATAGGTCTTTAACAAAATTAAAAGCTTTATTATTAATCGTGACGATAGCCGTTTGGATATTGTCATTATACCACTAAACATCATGTAGGGCCATTATAAGATGTGTTATGAAGGACAATGAGACAATATGAAGGACAATGAGACAATATGAAGGACAATGAGACAATATGAAGGACAATGAGACAACGCAGCACGACAAACAGACTGGTTTCAGAGCATTTTATTATATCACTCACTCTATATACACACAGTGTTCATGCAGATTATAATCGTTTGTAAACAAAGCATTAATTGTATAATATAGTTTTGCATAACACAGTGACCTTAGAACACCATCGTCGTAATCGATGGGTATTGGTGGGAGGGGGAGATCTGGCAGGGAGGGACGGGGGTGGGGGTTAAAACATCTACATGTAAAAAACTACTTCAAGTAGAGAATAATAAATTAGAAAACAATCTAAGTACCATGAAACACAAAACGCTCTCTACCACCCGTAACGCCATGTTAGCCATTACCATTGAGCTCAAATGCATACGAACACACCCTATTACCGCTATGACAACAAGCGGGGTTGCATTATGATGACGATTACTAATGAGTATTTATTAACATATGTAAGCCTCGTTTACTTGTGATGAGATTCGTTAACAACTTCTTATACTTGGCCGTGACTAGACTTGTAACCTTTAACAATATTCATTGAATTCTACATCCCACAAGGAAAAAATATCTTATTATTTTCCGAATAAACAGGAACAGTGTAGTTTTGAATCTATCATACATCTGGGCTTCTTTTGTGACAATAGATACCTACTGGATAAATCACCAGACTTGGTAATTATATTATTCCATAATACATGAAGTAGCATGATTCTTTGAAACAAATAAACACGGAACAAGGTCCTATTTAGCTGCATGTTGCCATGGATACTAGATTAATTTTAAGAACTCCCAGGCAACATGAAAGAATCTTGATATGAATGAAATATAACCAGGTCTGTAGTAATGGGTACCTGGTGATACAGGTTCACACATATTCATACAGATTATTGCCTGGTCCTACAGGTACATATGAATTAGCACATGCATATACTCTACAACCAATAAGTATGCCACAAATCATCTACCATTGTCCATGCAACATGTCCAGTAGCATCAAGTGGAAATCTTACCACACCTGAGTAAACACTTCCCTATTTATCAATCAGCTTATCCTCTCAGAGGCTTCACGTGCATAGTGGGAAGGAATACCAGCCTTCAGTGCATACAGAAATATTGCATTTGTGACATGGTTTATCAGCCATTTCTATAATCATCAAAGGAGGTTGCTCAGATTCTCCAATCAGCAGGTGTGATTACCTGAAACCTTAATATGCACACCTGTATACATCATCTAGCAGGTGAAAAGTTCATATGACGAAAAGATGGCTTCCTCGAGACAGTCACAGGTGAAAAGATGCCACACATCCAATCAACCAAAGGCAGGTGCCACACAACAGCCTGAGGTTCCAATCATCCAGATAATTTGGAGATGTGCCAATCAATGATTCACTATATTTCAGTGGCACCAACCACTTGCAAGTAAACCAAAGCCATCTAGAATGATAACCCCAGTTCCAGTAACATTGCATCACTGATGTGGCTGTACAATCCAGCTATGTCCATAAACAACCATTTGGCACAGGTAATGTTTGTTTTATTGTCAGCGTATTCTGCTAGCGGCTGTTAGGCTCATATGAAGCGCCCTAAGGCTGTGTAGAAGTCTTGCAGACAGACGTGCAGCTGTGTGAACATTGGTCGTTCATCTGGCCCCAGGGCCCAGCAACAGGCCATCACAGCAAACCTACAGACACCAACCCGTCATGAGGCTACACCGTTACACTGGTCAATGTCAACAAACTAGTGAAACAATAACTTTGTGCAGCAGGCATTTACATAAACTTACAAGGACAATCTTGATAAGCATAGCAATAGATAACAGCCACAACAGGCTTGTTGATAACTCAATCGAGATATATAAATGATGAGGAGTACTTACAGTTCATCTGGGCAGTTGATGGGCTGCGCTATCCTGTAGCCCTCTTTGAGATAGGAGGCCATTTCAAATGGGTCGATGTCAGAGTATGGCTGCTGGGCCAATGTCAGCAGCTCCCAGACTAACACACCAAACGCCCACTGAAAGCAACCCACAACAGGATGGTTATAAACAAGAGAAGAATTAAAAACATAAGGTATGGATACGGAAGCTGAGACATGGGAGGATGTGATGCTATAAGCTGGTTCTCTTCATCAATTAAGATGCGACACAACAACATGTAGGATTCCTAGCGGCGATGATACAATGATCAGTCAACTAACAATGACACTTGGGGTGCTAGTGTAGCATGCTGCCCGCACTCACCACGTCACTGGCGTAGGAGAACTTCCTCTCGAGCAGGGCCTCCAGGGACAGCCACTTGACGGGTCGGTTCTCATTGTCACCCAGACAATGGTAGTCACCTGGAAACAGGTCCCGTGACAACGCATGGTCACTCACCTTGACGATCAAGCGACTGTCAACCCTGAAAGGAAGAAAAGGATTCATTCAACACCATCGGTGAGGTTGGTAGATGGAAGGGATGAGGCTGGGATCGAGCATAGAGACACAGGCTTATGACTGTTTCAGGGCATATAGACAGGTGCTTATGACTGTTTCAAGCCATTGAGGAGAGGATCTAACAAGGTTTATCGACTTACACACAGTTCCTGGCAGCCACATCCCGGTGAACCAGCTGACATTTGTGTAGGTAGATGAGTCCGCGGATGACTTGTATGGCCATAAAGACAATTTGCTGTGTGTTGAGAGGCTGAAAACACATCCACATAATGATTCAATCTGCTGTGTGTTGAGAGCTTCTAAACACGAATTGTCATCAATTCATTTCTATAAGTAAGTATTTCTATATTCAAAATTCGTTTTAACAACACCATAGGTGTATAAAAGCATTAGAAATCCCTTTCAATGCTGTTACAATCATTTTAATTTCTAATGTTACTTCTATAATTTCAAAAACATAATTCTACATTGGACTTTTATAAAATATAAACACAGCTTGACTTTTAAAGTGTAAAATGATTTGAAAAACCCCAATGTTTCCTTACAGCCAAGTAATTGGCGGACTCAGAGACCTGACAGGTGAGTTATTGGGGATTTACCTGGTGAATTTCAGAGACCGTACAGGTGAGTCATTGGGGATTTATCAGATATATATTGGAGACCCTACAGGTGAATGAAAGTAGACTCACCTGGTGGATATCAGAGACCTTGCAGCGTTGGAGGAACTTTTTGAGGTTGCTGTCGTTGTTCTGGTGTGCGTAGATGAGAAACGGTGGCTGCTGAAGACAGCAAGCAATCACGGTGTGAGTGTTGGGGTGGGCCAGGTGCTTCATCGTACAGCTTTCCTTCAGCATCACCTCCACCTGGTCCGGCCGGGCCACTTCTGCTTGCAAACAAAACAGTCTCATTTGTCTCTGTGTCGTTTGAGGAGATGAAATCATGGCGGGATATAAGGGCAGGAAACTTTGGGGTGTTACGTTATTTCAACATCATATGGTGCACTGATTGGGGATCACCCCTTTAGTGTCGTTGCTAACTTCACACAAGCCTGTTGCTGTAACTGGGTAGTGTACCCCAGTGTCAAAAGTACACCATGACGGTAGGGTGGGGATCAGGTGACTTAGCTCAATAAATCTGGGAGTGAACCCCCCTCACCTGTGACCATCTTGACCACAACGTGCTGTGGTTCTGCTTCTTCGCCCTCTTGCCCAGCGGCCAGTAACCCGTGGTAGATCCGACCAAACGTACCTGAAACACACCAGCACCAGGCTTCTTAATGTATAAGGATAAACAGGCAATGCCTGAGATGTCAAAAACAACAATTAACTTGATTGTATTGATGATTGAGAGCAGGTGAGTCATTTATTTGCAAATATTCGTAGTGGGACCAGGAGGAATGAAACATTATCAATACTTGTGATATTATCATATTGATGACAGCAGAAAAATACAAATCGTATTCTGAAAAAAATGTATCGCGATAATTTGTTTTGAGTGCGCGGAAATTAATGCTATCAAACATCTCCGTGGTGGCGTTCACTAAAACATCCAAATAGAAATCATAACGTACCTTCCATGATGACGTCTGTTAGCGTGACACGTGACCGGTCTACTTGTATCTCGGCCAGCACGGCCTGGACGTATTCTGGGGGGCTACTCTCCCCACATCCAACAGGAGACATTCTCCTCCGTGACATGCTACCACCTGCCGTGAGAAAAACATCATTCAATGCATACAATAAAATTGGACGAGAATTTGTTTATATCATGACGTTTTAATATAGTCATAACGAATATTGATCATAACGCAAATGACAAAAATCAATGGCGATCATAACGTGACTGACCGTGGTGGCCGTAGAGGTTGGGCGTAGCTGCGCGTTTGTAGTTTTCGTCCATGGGTAAACCGCGCGTACTACTTGTTTCACTGCCGAAATAATAAACAGATTTAATTGATGCTCCCAAGTTCTTTTACAAACAAACATAGTCAATGCATACCTCATGGAAACGACAATAAACACAACAGAATGATCAAAATGCAAAGCAAAGAGTGAAGACTATAATGCATTAATGAATCGATAGTCAAACGCTCGCATCCGTGATCATTCAATGGCGCTCTTTGTACCCCTGCTCTCTCAAGAACCCACTGCCCAGGAATTAAGGGAACATGCATGCCTCATACAAGGAACTCTGTGACTACATAATCACAGTATTGTGCATGTTGACACAAACACTTTCCTAGGCGAGCATACAGCACAAATCAAGCCATAGCCTTACATAGCGACATTGTAGGCAATCACGACCAACGGAATCAGTCGATTCGAGGAAATGCGAAGAAGCTGGCATATAAAGAGAGGGTCACCTCATGAAGTCTGGGACTAGCTCGGGGGACTGCGGGAAGCGAGACAGGCCGTTGGGGGTAGTTGTCTCTGGACGCTGATACTGAGATTTGAGATGTTGAGGGATGGTGCGGGCAGAACTCGTCTCGCTGTTCACAGAGATAGCCAATCATACATGGACAAGACTAGCACGTGCAAATTAAATCATGTTTGATTTAAGCATCAGTGTAAGACGGGAGCAAAATATGCACAAATTTCTACACTTAAATCGCAAACAAATATATACCAGGTCACGACAAACAGCATTTGTGTGATCCATGCCATACATAGTAATTAATTTTCCCTTTCTTCAAAGCATACATTTGAGTCAATCAACTCAGGTATGTCCTATCACGGCAATGCACGAAGCCGATCATTTCTCATTATGCACGCAGGTGATAATCGGTACTCGCCATGCACCACCGTCAACATTGCTACAGGTAATCGGCATATTTTGAGCCAACTGATGATGAAGCCAAAAACACGAACTACCACTAACGAGGATGCCGCAACAGATCAAGTGTAGAAATAAGCAGGTGATTAATCATTTCAGGTGATAGATCAAAAGGTGACCCACCTGAGGCGCTCGGTTTGACTTCCCCCGGCCTTCTGTGACCTGACGTAGTAGATAGCGACCGTGAGAGCTACCAGCAGTATGGCTCCACACGCACTACCCACCGCGATGTAGAAGACGTTAGTCGACGTCGTCCCCACCTCGTCCTCCTCCACAGGGCTGTCCATACCACCGGGCTCTTTGACGAGGTCGGGGTTGATGAGGTCAGGTAGGCCCATGTCAGGTAGGTTGATGTCACGTTGAGAGCCACCTGGACGGAGAGGGACAAGGTGAAGTAGAGGTTACAAGGCTCTGTGACTGCACGATTCAGGTAGTTAGGATGTAATGTGGTGGTGCAGTGTGGTGATGTAGTGTGGTGGCGTAGTGTGGTGGTGTACTGTGGTGGCGTAGTGTGGTGATGCAGTGTGGTGGTGCAGTGTGGTGGTGCAGTGTGGTGGCGCAGTGTGGTGGTGAAGTGTGGTGATGTAGTGTGGGAGCGTAGTGTGGTGGTGTAGTGTGGTGATGTGGTGTGGGAGCATAGTGTGGTGATGTAGTGTAGTAATATGGTGTGGTGATGTAGTGTTGTTTCGTGGTGATGTAGTGTGGTGATGTAGTGTGGTGGTGTAGTATGGTGATGTAGTAATATGTAGTAATATGGTGTGGTGATGTAATATAGAAGTGTAGTGTTGTTTCGTGGTGATTTGGTGTGGTTGTGCTATTAAGGTGCGAATATTGATCCGATACACAAATCGTGGATATTGTTAGCATGTGAAGATGACGTGGTCACCAGGATGATACACGAGTTGGGCGAGAGAATAAAGGTAGACATCAGTCTCATATCGAGAGTCAACGCAAGGTACACAACATAGTTCCCAGGCGCTTGGGCTTTACCATCATGATTTTATCACCAAGTTAACACACAGTACTATGATATGGAAGCCCTCTATGTAATATACTTCTGCATGCGAGCTTGATGGTAGGATCATAATGGCCAAGCCTATGCGCCCATGTACTGGTAACGACAAGTGGGTTATATTGATACCTTGGCCAACGACATGGTAGGGGTCAGAAGGGTCAAGGTCAGGGTAGTCTACTCCAGGGTAGTCGCTGCTCGCTGTAAGACAAACACAGTACCAATCAAGGCGCGGATTGACGGGGAGTGGCGAGGTTGTGTGTGGGTTTTTTTTTTTTTTTGGGGGGGGAGGGATGGTGGTGAATTGCCAGGAGTGGGGCAGGTGTGCGAGGGGTGATCGAAGATGAACGTTGCTGGTTTTTTTGTGTGCAAAAAAACATGTAAAACTATATATTGAGCTAATCAATTAATTCAAGAAGAACAACATTTATCCACATCATGATAACAGATAAACACATTTATCCACATCATGATAACAGATAAACACATTTATCCACATCATGATAACAGTTAAATGCGTTCGGGGTCTGATGAACTCAACCTGCCTGATGGATAACCCAACAAATTATTTTCATCATGGTTTAGCTGATAACCGACAGAAGATCAAATGATACAATTTTAACGATGACAGGCGGTGAGATCAAAGATTTCTGATGGTTCACGTCTCGATCAAAGCATGCCATCATTGGATAATTCCGCATAGATCGACTTAATCGTGTTTTACCCCCGTCCAGCAGTAAATCACCGGCTATTTCCGGACATCAGTAACATTGGAGGTCGAACAAATGAGTCAAAATCAACATGTTCACGCTATACTCATGCTAATTGTTTTCCTTAAAGACGCGAAACTCGAAAACCAACTCTCGCAGCTGTTGAATCTCGCAGCTAGTTCGCCACAGGCCTCAGAGAACGCCTGACTACCTAGCTAACTTACCGCATCGTCTTTTTCTATCAATCAAAACCTGAGAAAAATAGGTGCCTGTGTTTTCTGAGCTTAATGGGGCGTTCACAAGTCGAATCAGGTGTTGCCCGGGGAAGTGAACGCGAGATTAAGTGGAGCTAAAACTGGTTAATGCCAACATGAAGTGATGCCTCAAGGAGAGTATTAATCAGCGGGAAGGGGTGCATTGGCCTGTGTAATGAAATCATGCGAGGAGACTGGAGTGGAAGAATACGGTAAAAGTGATAGACAGCAATGATGTGAGGTGGTAGTGGTGGAAGAATGCGGTAATCGTGATGGACAGCAATGAATTGGGATGGGAGTGGTG
The DNA here is from genome assembly GCA_034190875.2 of Urechis unicinctus. Lineage (NCBI taxonomy): Eukaryota > Metazoa > Annelida > Polychaeta > Xenopneusta > Urechidae > Urechis > Urechis unicinctus. The sequence continues at coordinate 13,536,045 of CM067348.1, forward strand.
GAAGAATACGGTAATCGTGATGGACAGCAATGAGTTGGGATGGGAGTGGTGGAAGAATACGGTAATCGTGATGGACAGCAATGAATTGGGATGGGAGTGGTGGAAGAATACGGTAATCGTGATGGACAGCAATGAATGTGTGCTGCAATAGATGACGAGCTACGCTAGGAAAGGATGGTTCAACGAGTAACTAATGACCCTGCTGGAGGCTTAATGAGCGACCGTAATGAATAAATAAGATACCAATAATTCCTCATTGTTAATTTCACTGCTTCAGTCATCATCATGCCAGTCACTATCATCAACATTGTCATCGCAATCATCGTCAAAACAACCATCACTATCATCATCACAATCATCACTATCTCTATCACAATCATCGTCCAAATCGAACAATGCGCCCCTGGGCTAAAAGCACTCGAGCCACGATGTTCCCCTTTTCTCATTCCGGTTAATTTTCCAGCTTAAATCAGAACCACTTTGCTGACCCCTTTGGCCAAACAGCTGGCATTGCTTGTTCTGAAAATTATCGTGTTTGGTGCACAATAAGCTGCTCAGATAACAAGCTAGCACTTTCCTTATCCGCGAACACAAATTTATCAAAGTGCTACATTTCTTTGTGGTAAGATAATTCTAATACAGTTACGATGAAGTAATGAATTGCAGCGGTACATGAAAGGCTGTTGCCTCTTCAGTATGCAACCATGCAGAAAACAAACAGTGGCGCCAACACATGGCCCCAGTACCACGTCCAAGCGGGCATCTTTACTCGTTTATTCCAGCCCACCTGGCTTGATTACTAGCAGGTAAGACAAACCAACATTCGAAGCCGACCAACTAACCGCTCGTTCTAATGATAAGCCGCAAGACAAGATGCTAACTGGCGAGGGCTTCCACGGATAATGGGATGAAAAACACGCCCGTACGGAAGCTTAGATGTTAGCGCCGATGACTGGGGTTGGCTGCATCGACTTCACGCCTCATGGCAAGGCTCGACCCGCGGTCAGAAGGCGGGTCTATCATCATCAAGGAAGCAATCGTAAATCGTCTTCACCAACATGCGAAATCTGCCGCGGGAAGCAATTTAGCGGGGAGCGGCCACGTGGAAACTATTTCTCCAGGAGGTAATGCATGGTACCTAGTGACGATTGTGTTGGACTGACCGCTGTACATGTCGCGAAGTCGTGCCGCAATGATACATCATCAGCGGACTGCTGAACGAACAGACGACCGGGTAACAATCGCCAGGAGGTCTGTCGCTAGAGGCGCTCGAGGTGAGCAACGCACTCGCTCGTAGCTGTTCGGCCATCACAGATCTTAAATAAGTGATTTGAAAGAGATTCCTGCAATACTGCTCTCGTAATAAGCTTTATCAATATTGGAGTTAAGTTAATGTTATGTCCCTTCAGAGTTTAGAAATTAAAATGGTTAAAATCGAATAAAAAGTCCGAAAGTTATACTATTACAAGTACACCCCTGTGGGTCCGGGGGTAGAATAGATCCACTGTATCCTTCTGCATGTCGTAAGAGGCGACAAAGAAAGAAAAGAAAAGAAGAAAAAAGAAAAGAAAAAAGAGAAAGAGAAAGAAAAAAGAAAAAGAAAAGAAAGAAAGAAAGAAAGAAAAAAAGAAAAGAAAGAAAGAAAGAAAGAAAGAAAGAAAGAAAGAAAGAAAGAAAGAAAGAAAGAAAGAAAGAAAGAAAGAAAGAAAGAAAGAAAGAAAGAAAGAAAGAAAGAAAGAAAGAAAAAGAAGAAAGAAAGAAAAGAAAGAAAAGAAAGAAAAAGAAAAAAAGAAAGAAAAGAAAGAAAGAAAAAGAAAGAAAGAAAGAAAGAAAGAAAGAAAGAAAGAAAGAAAGAAAGAAAGAAAAAGAAAGAAAGAAAGAAAAAAAAGAAAGAAAGAAAGAAAGAAAGAAAGAAAGAAAGAAAGAAAGAAAGAAAGAAAGAAAGAAAGAAAGAAAGAAAAGAAAGAAAGAAAGAAGAAAGAAAGAAAGAAAGAACTCACTCCCTCTCCCGCACGCACTCCTCTCCCCACGCACTCACGCACCTCCGCCCCTCCCTCCCTCCCCCCCTCCCTCCCTCCCTCCCCACCCCCCACCACTCTCTCACTCACGCACGCAAAGCTCGCTCTCTCTCGCCTCTCCCCTCTCCCTCTCACTCACTCACTCACTCTCTCACTCTCACTCACTCACTCACGCTCACTCACTCACTCTCACTCACTCACTCACTCACGCACTCACTCACTCACTCACTCACTCACTCACTCACTCACTCACTCACTCACTCACTCTCACTCACTCACTCACTCACTCACTCACATCACTCACTCACTCACTCACTCACTCACTCACTCACTCACTCACTCACTCACTCACTCACTCACTCACATCACTCACTCACTCACTCACTCACTCACTCACTCACTCACTCACTCACTCACTCACTCACTCACTCACTCACTCACTCACTCACTCACTCACTCACTCACTCACTCACTCACTCACTCACTCACTCACTCACTCACTCACTCACTCACTCACTCACTCACTCACTCACTCACTCTCACTCACTCACTCACTCACTCACTCACTCACTCACTCACTCACTCACTCACTCACTCACTCACTCATCTATTACCGTATCCGTATAGGTTTAACGACACATCAACACTAATGATATAACAACCACCTTCTGGAATAAATGGGGAGGGGGCGGAGGGAAATTGATGTTGATGAAAATGACATTAGAACAAGAAGGTGAAAAGCATAAACCGCCAGCCGTTTTGGCGAAATCCGGGCCAAAGTGGTGTGTAACAGATACGACCCTCGCAAGGACCGCTCCACTCAACCACCAGGATCCCATCTTCCATCGACACGAGTCGCAACCCACGGCCAACAAGTTGCCCCCTATTAGTCGGCTCTTACGACATGCAGGAGAATACAGAAGGTCTATTCTACCCCCGGACCAACAGGGGGCCCATTACAACGTCAGCCACCCAATTTATCCAACCATGACTAATACAACACCGTACATGACCCCTACATGACCTTCAAAACCTTTCTACCTCCACAGTTTGCCAGTAACATGTGTTAACGTTCGGCATTAAGGCGGGAGGGTTATTGTTCCGTCTAGTAGACACAAATATCCTGGTAGAATAATAAGCATCGAGGCCACACCGGCCAATCTCGGCGCAGCATATATATATATATATATATATATATATATATATATATATATATATATATATATATATATATATATATATATATATACATACATATACATATATATATATATATATATATATATATATATATATATATATATATATATATATATATCTATATATATATATATATATACATATAGTTCGATTGATATTCACCACCAGACGGAGTGACAAAACAACAGCCGTTTAGCCAGGCACTGACACAGAAGCAACAGATAAAGAAAGCTAATGTAACGTTCACTAGACACGGAGGCATTACTGCCGGGGCGTACCTAAATACGGCACAGAGCGTGATGTGCATTCCAAAGAGGTCCTAGCTCTCCAACAATAATACTACTGAGATTATGTAGCATCGATTCAATGTATTGTCCATCATGGATCCCAAAGCTGACAGCGGCGTTATCGGGAGCGACATGACACACGATGTATAAGCAGTTCACTGACGAGGGGGTTCGATTACAGATAACCAAGTCATTATAATCTATTCAACAAATGAAACATCGGTCGATCTGAATAACGACATCGGAGACAGAGCGGTCCATTATCGGGCTCTTAGTGGCGGATTCGATCCGCTACTAATCCAGAGATACGTTTACATCAAGTCCACACAGCTAATTGTCAGTGGGACGAATTGCTCGACTCAATCCGCCATCAACTCAGCGTGAATACTAATGAAGGCGGACATATCCCGTTATATCCCGCGGCTCTGGCGGGACTCGGCTGTTCTGCTCGACCGCACATCGACACTGTTAACGTGATGTTAACTAGCGTTAACAGATATATATCAACAAGCTGTGATATTTACTGGCCAGTAAGACCTCTCGGAACGATTCGCATTATACGCTGTTGGTGAAATGGAATTGAAAACGGATCGTTGCAAGGTTAGGAATAATCGCATATAAACAGGGTTTTGGTTTCCGATTCCAAGTTTCCAAGCCGCCATTGTATGTAATTATAGTTATTGATAGATCGCGGCTCGTCTGCTCTTTGATTGACCGGGGGACGTCCAGAGCGGGCTGTCGGGGAGACGAAAGTCAAAGTCTGGATACCAACCAACATATCCAGCCGCTTGTATCATTAGAAACACCGCCGACTGCAGCGCCACTCGTTTTCCGTTTGATCAAACGAGAAACGAAAAAACGAATCGGTTTGGTGTTATCCGTCTTTCGTTGTCGCACATGAAAAACGGTTTACGGTTTAGCCCTTGTTTTTCGTTTTTAGTTCTTGGTTTTGATAAACGAAAAACGAAAAGACGGTATATACACGGACCAGGTTAAAGTCTTAATAGAGCCTTACTCCCGCGGCCGCTTTACTGCTTTCCCGTCCACAGCCTGAGGCTGTTCAGTAGGGATAATTTACCATCACAGGATTATAAATATCGTCTATGTTTTAATATTTAAACCTCCACATAAACCTTGTTTAAAGGAAATCAAGTGATCCAAAGTAGTACGTCATCCTGTGTTTATACATGCAGTACGTCAATCCATCGCTCTACGAATAAGTGATTCACAAACGATTATGCATCGTTTCCGCTGGCTCAACTTTTCTAGAGATACGATTCTTTATTCATGGACCTTGGTATCCATCATGTGAAGCCTGGTAAATCCCATATTGTGAAACGCCTCATTCCACTTTAAGCGAGACAGGACAGAGTGTTCAGATAACGTGCTTTTGAGGGCGAGTGATAGACTTATGAGCCGGGGGGGGGGAAGACTGACAACTGTAGCATAGCATATCTGCCAGCTAGAACCGGTAGATCAATCAGGAAGTCTCGCAAGACGTGAATCACGTCCACCTAGCGGCCGGTATTATCAGCTTATCATTCCCGCGCTGACACCACGTGCTGTAGGGCGCCCCCTGGCGAATGGGGAAGACATGTGTGAGTGAGACGTTTTCTGTGTACCTACTGTCCGCACCCCATCTACCAGGACGAACAGTCGTTGTCTACCAGGATATCATTGTAGACCCACTGTGTGTGTTTGGTTTGGGCACTACCAACTACCATGGTAACAAAACCCATCTCCACATCAAGGTCATTCATGTAAAGAACTCGATATTTAAAGGTTTTAGATAGAAGTCGGCCTTGTATGTCACAGCAAACCGTCTGTGAATTTCCCCGTTAGGGATGGAAAGCTCCAGTGGGATTATCGAGTAGCCATGTTGAGTTCAGGTAGGTAGTCCATACATTGTCTTATCTGTTAATAGCCGATGTGTCCGGATGTAGCCGATGTATCTGGTCAAATCACATTCAAAGACCTGTCCATTTATTATTACTGTCTGAAATATTTAGCATTTCCAATGTCAAGGTCACTGATGACACCCTGGTTGGTGAATACAGAAGACTCATCTGTCAGCCACACGGGCGCCAACAGAACGTCACATCACTGACACTGACATCATATAGACCCAACAGTTCAAACGGGATCCAAGTCTCACGAGAAAGTCCGATATTTGCATATAAATAAATAACATGACAGTATTGTATGCACCAGAGAATCAGTACAATATCAATTCGACAAATCACTTCCTGCGAATTATAGACACACGCCTGCGAAGCTCATCCCTACCGACGCCATGCGAGGTCGCCTCGCGGCAAATCACGTCCGTGGATTTTTCATCAAGTTAGTCAATAAACGTGTGGAAGTCGATGGGGGTAACGCGAGGGTGTGCCAACGCCGAATGAAGGCGTAAGTGATAGACGGTGTACCATTTATTTCCCTTCAGATGAACAATGTGAGTTAGAGACCAATCACTTCTCCATCCGGGCTTTCCATGTTTCACCAGCCCCACCACAAACAAAGGGTCTGTTTGATATATATTCCAGGACCTGGTTGTCACGTTCGTTCATTTATGCTATTTCATACCATTCGCATCCTTCAACGTTCTATATAGTTCCACTTTGCATGATCTCCTTAAAACCAACAGTTTCTCCATAGTACACACGCCATGACAGTAATATACCCAACCGAGCCACACCCTGCGTCAGTTAATAGAACGAGCCGTCAACTCGTGATGCCATTTCATGGATAACACATTCCTTTACTTTGCCAATCACCGCGTAGCAACGCATGCCAGACGAGAGAACAAACACGACAAAACATTTGTTTATCGACGAATGCTTGTAAATCAATGCTACGAAGAAGCTGGTTACTCATGACGACGGATAAAGGCAGAGTTGGATGGAGACGTCGTTACCATGACACCGGAATAAGGAGAAGTCATTGACATTACGACGAGAACGCTCACTCGACCTTCACCCTGCTACAATCAAACTCATTCAATGAAGCTTGGAAACTAACCAAGGAAAATCGTTGTCATGGCAATAATCCAAAGGGCTCTTTGCAGATCAAATCAACAAAAATGACCTGATAGCTGAGGTCAATTTTGGGTCAGCCATCTTAAATTGCCTTGTTAATTTCACATGGTTTCGATTCGAGAAGACCACGTATATTGCTGGTTTCAGCATTCACTTAAAGGTTGAAAACTATAAAAGATCCATTTACTCAAATTTACAAAGGCACCATTGATCACAAGGCCCGTAGAGACAGGATTCTTCGCTGACCTTCTGTAGCGCCATTTCACATTCTCCCTCACTCCTTTTTGTGCGAAAATACAAACGAACGTGGAAGACGCCGACTGATGTTATGTCAGAGAAATCCTGCTTCTTGAAGAGCAAGACAAAGACAAAGCTATCACTTAATTACATAGGCAAGATTGAAATAAACACACTGAACTTCACAGTGAAAGGCCTATATGATGGACATCCCCGATGACTGACACACACAAAGCTGCCTCAGCAGCCCTTGCAAACGACAGCATGAATTCCCCAACGCGGCGCCAGACCAATCTTTGAACCCCATAACAAAATGGCGTAGCAGGCAATTGGATCTATCTTGTACTCGCGCTTACGACTACACGCCACAAGTACCACGAGTACAAGCCACATTCTCAGCTAAGGTGCGAGCATCTGGAACGTCTTCACAGATCCAACCACCCAACACGCCCCGATGGACGGGATCTAGTGGGGGAGTTCATGCAACTTTAGAGTTTTGATACAACCCCCGTCAACAGTCTTTATCGATGCATTGAATGGACATGCATTCTGTGAACATAAAGGGGGCGGATCAAAATTGGAGGGGTGGTGAGGAAAGGGTGTGGAACCGTGAGTGGACGAGGGAAAGCACCGGGGGGCAATTAGTCGGTTTCTTTAAGGCAGGAAACACTTGGAAAGGCAACTCGATCCCTCCAGTGGGGCTTGATTAAGCCTCGTTTCGCGCCCATGAATAGAGCGGGACCGGAAGAAGAAAGGACGCCACGAAGAAGTTAAATCGAGCGGGAATTTTGGGTGGGTTATGTAAGATAACACGCGCGTACAGGGGAATGCGAGAACGAGGATCGTTGCATACGAGCGGTTCACGATATAGCAAATGTATTTCTGTATGAAAGAGTGACGGTGTTTTTAATTTAAAAAATGGTGACGGTGTTTTTGAAAAGGGGTGACGGAGTTGGAAAAAGGTGATTGGTTTTTGAAAAGGGTAAAGGTGTTTGAGGAAAAAGATATGTTTTTGGAAAAGGGTATGTCGCTATGGAAAAGCGTGTATATGTTTTGGAAAAGGGTGAAGTTGTTTTGGAAAAGGGTGAAGTTGTTTTGGAAAAGGGTGAAGGTGTATTGAAAAGGCTGACTGTTTTTCATGTGAACTTGAAAACGTTAAAATCGTCACAGCCACATACGTGTGTGTCATTCATATCCTCAATGTAAGAGGATTCGTTGCCTCCGTGCAGAAACAAATAACAAATCCATAGGGGGGGGGGGTGACGGCGGTCGGAGAAGGGGGTAGGGTAAATTCATTGTACGTGGATGATGTAGCCATGATGTACTATAGCTACCTTCTACTATCTCCCCTAACCACGAATACACATTCTAAACAGCCGCATGAAAGCATCGGGTTATAAAGGTGCGTGTTAACGAAAAAAGTCACCTCGGTAACCTTGACACATGAACGCTGGTTAACGCTCATCAATGAACAAAATAGCCGTATAGGAATTAATGTTTATGTGTAATCAAAGCTGGGAGTCTGTGCCACAAATAGCTACCATGTCAAAACAAACGTCACATCCTCAATGTGCGAACCATTTATTTCGACCTCAAAAATGACCTGGCGAGGTTTACTCCCCATAATATGACCTTAAGCATGGTTGTTGTTTGAATGACATCCCCGCCATCGCATGCAGGATTTTACCTAGTGGTACGGACTGTTTGAAGCACAAGAAGCCAATCAAGAAGTCAAATACCCCGTCCAATCTACCAGCATTCAAGACGATTTCTATATCCAGTCCATTTTTTATCTCTCAAGGGAACGAACACCGAATGAAACTCAAGCTTTATTCGAGGACTCTCCAGTTTTTTTTACCGCAGCGGGAATGCTACCGATGTCGCGATAGGATTTCACTTACAGAGTCAATTCACCAGCTGAGAGGGAGCTAACAACTGACGTCGGACTTCACGTCATGCTTTTCTAAATGTCATCATGGCCGCTTGTGGCAGGGGTTTGCGCTGCAAGACAGCTGCGCCACCTGGCGATTACGTTCTATGGCGACGATTAGAGGAGATTCGAGAGGATATTTTGAAACTTGAGAAATGCGGTGGGGTAACTTGATTTATAATTTAAAACCAACTGGACCCGTTGGTGTTATGAGGCCACGTTATAATGGATGCGCTTGTATGAGAGTAACGGCAGCATCACACAATCCAGTCGGAAACCGCACAATGAGGTGTGAAGCTGTTGCGTGAACTCACGATACCAACAGCTGTTCACGTCATTCAACAATAGAGTAGCCGACTGAACAACAATAGAGTAGCCGACTGAACAACAATAGAGTAGCCGACTGTACAACAATAGCGAAGCCGACTGTACAACAATAGAGTAGCCGTCTGTACAACAATAGAGTAGCCAACTGTACAACAATAGAATAGCCGACTGTACAACAATAGAGTAGCTTACTGTACAACTAGGCGAACGCGGTCCAGTATTTATGAATCGTATTAGTACGGAGCATAAAACCTGCGGATTTTGTGAATCTGCTGACGTCATGGACGCATTGAAGAAAAACGTCTTGGTAACCAAAGTGCCAAATATCAATAGCGTCACAATCCAGAAAAAGAGACCCACGTCGACATTCGGACTAAATGATTGAATGAAAAAATAAATACCAACTCCCAGCGGTCAATTTTCAGAATGAGATAATCGTTTGTGACGTAGTTGTTCCTTTCCCTTTGAACGAACGAACCGGACTGAATTTGTCCAAGCGTAAACACAAATCATTGTGTGTGTTGATATAGCAGGTGGTTTCGTGGCTACCTTTGATGCAGGCTTTCTTGCGGTTGACGTTGAGTGTTGTGATGTTAGAGGCACTGAAAATGGTGACGTTAAGCTGGATGCGGATCTCCACTTCAGCAGTAATCAACCCAGTACAGGGAAGGGACACTTGAAACACTAGACAAACACACATAATCACAAGATATACACACACCACGCACAAGGTATACTCATACACTAGATAAGCAACACAAATACTGTAAAGCCAAGGGCACACACACACACATATATATATATATATATATATATATATATATATATATATATATATATATATATATATATATATATATATATATATATATATATATATATATATATATATATATATATATACATATTTATTAATATATATTTTCATTCAAAACTTTCTAGAACAGTTAATTTATGAGGTTTAATATTGGCGGTACACATTGTGTGATGTAAACGTATTTCTGATATTTTTGAACAATACAAAATACGCAATTTCTGCACTTATTTAAATCATCAACTGACGCGACAAGAAATGATACAAACCTGACAATTTGGTGGGCACAACGCCCTCCCTGGGGATGTTGGCGACAGGGGTTGGTAGTGCTTGGGGGTTACTGCTGGTGAGCCCCATCCGGTAGAGCATCTGTATGACCGTACAGGAACAGGCACACAGGATGGTTACGGCAGTGGGACAGACGTACATGGGATTAGCACTCTGGAAATGTCGGAGGCAACTGCGTGATATTTAAATTGAGTGAGTGGTTGTATGAAAATGCTATGCTTAATGTCATTAATCTGTATGAAGAACAAGCCTGCCTATAGTGGTGGTATTGCAATAGGATTTTCCCTACATAATCGGAGTGGGTCATCATGACTAAGTATATGTATTCGTACAATGAATAATGGGCTCAATAATACCAGCTCATATGTTGAATGATATGAAACATTTGTTTAAAAAATGTCATAATTTGTGCAATTATCTTGGCTTGAAGTATAACAAATTTGGAAATGAACAATCATACAATTTGAGGTTGATACTGCATAATCGTAAGAAGAACTGTGTCAAAACAATTTTAGTTGACAAATTTCATAATTTGAGTTTCCGTAAGATAATATCAAAAATTTTAGTTGACATAGATAATATATTTCCAGTCATAATTTGATTCTGAAAATGTGATTTAACAAGGAATAATAATATAATAATTTTCAGCTGCAAGTCTAAATATTTGATTGATTATTGTCATGATTTCATGGTTATAAATACTATATTTATAAGATGATAAATGCAGAGATTGTGCCGAGCTTCGTCAAAATTATGCCAAGCATGGTGTTATATTTATGTGTTGAATAATTTCAATATTTAGTTTTAAAAGTTCACAGGACAAACATAATCGCATGGAATATCATTAAGACAAGTCCTTGATAATCACAATAGTCTGCCTTGCTGCGGTTCGGTGGAACATGCGAACATCATTACATTTGTGATTTACAGCAGGTGTAATTCTTCCCGAGAAGAGACCATTACCCAATTCATCATATCACCTTATATCGAACTCTTTCTCAATTCATATGTCAGTTTTATAGGAATATAAACAAACAAGAGGGGTGAAGTTGTTAATGAAGCCAGGCATTGGTACAAGTCGGAGCCGGTCCGCCCGTCAGCCCCAGTTCCATTCTACACGCTTACACAGCACAACGACTCGCGCTTCTAATCCCTCGAGACAGCTACCAGTCGGCCGACTCGCACTACACCACATATGCCTCACCTATCATGCTATTTAGGGGAGACGTTTTTTCTGGTCACTACAATGAGGACGATATGGTGTTGGTGAGGAGAGTGGTACAGCGTGGCGGGAAAACGACATGACAAGTTGAAGGAAACGAGCGAGACGGACAGGTTCGCCTCCCTATTGTTACAGCTAGCAAACAAGAAACATTGACTAGGTCACAAGGGCCAAACAAGTAATGGTCATGTGAAATCTCTTAATGTTAACCAGAAGAGAGGATCCTTTGATCCTTGTAAACCTGCTGATCGATGTAAACAATATTTCCGTACAGGATTATTGGAAATGCAATATAACTAATCAGATACTTAATAAGCTCGCGGCAATTGTCGAACAGAAAATCGAACAGCAATAGCGCATCGTTGTCTTACGTATTGAGGCAGAGTGGCAGCCAAACGAGCGCGACCCCTGTCGGCGAGAACTAACGAGACAAGTGTTTTTCGGCGCACGCAGCAGACGTGAGAAATTATGATTTATCATTGGCAGCCCAGAAGGAGGAAGGGAATTGGGAAGCAATTGGAGAGTTATTTATTCGATAGCCCTAAGGAATGAGACAAGTGGTGAAAAACGAGTCAGAACGTCTGGCTTAAAGCTGCTTAACTTCACAAATGTAGGGAGCATCAACGAGGCAACGGCTTAAGATTACAGGACGAAGTATGGAGGGAAGTGATGATTGCTTCTAGCACAAATATACCCATCCGATGCGGGTCAGTTGGGGTCAGGGGGGAAGGGTATGTATGCGGCGTGAAACAACGCACATGTGGTCACTTGTGATATTGGGAACGAGAATTGGCCCTGACTGAAGTGCATGAAAAACACGTGTTACCAAATCCCTAATGTCGGTTTACCACAGTCTGTGTTATGGTCATTTGAAAACACCCGAGGTAAAACAGCGTTAAGTTGACCGGATCTTCCCTCACCCCTGTTGCTGATTGTGTGGAGTGTTTGTCGGGGAAATCAAGCAGAACAAGTTGGTCAAATTCGCCAGGAATGGCTCGGAATAATGGCAAAAAATAACAATCTTTATGTGTGTAAACTTTGTATATGTAGACGACGTTCACACTCTTAGATTAACGGGTGCAACGACGTCAGAAGACTTCACAAGAGCTTACTGATACAGATCTTTATATCAGAATGTTGTTATGAATGTTGTCATATATATATATATATATATATATATATATATATATATATATATATATATATATATATATATATATATATATATATATATATATATATATATATATATATATATATATATATATATATATATATATATATATATATATATATATATATATATATATATATATATATATATATATATATGTATATATATATGTGTGTGTGTGCGTGTGTGTGTGGGTGTGAGTGTAGTTAATTAAAATGCAGAGTGATCTGAAGCAAGATAAGATAAGTGTGAAATTCACGATCAAGTGGATGCCTCGAATGATACTTTGTCTGGAATTCTATCTACGAGTATGCTATTGCTTTTGATAACGGCCAGGTAACTAGCAGAGCGATTGTAAGTAACAATCGTATGAGAGCGTTTGCCTCACTTACCACGCGGTCAGGGGGTAGTCGTAGATTCTGCCAGTTGAAGTAAATGTCGTTAACCTCTTTACGGATCATCATGTCGAAGGTCAAGGCATAGTTGTTGACCTCTCCTTCCCTCACGTAGAATAACTCGCCCTCAATACCTGTGAAAACATACAAGGAACAATGCTACATAAAAGTTTCAGAGAAAACGACCAAAATAACAGTTATTTGCGAGTACAAAATATTTGACACAGAATATATGATATCACTGATGCGGCGATGAATTCGGTGGCAGATAATATCTTACAAAGTGGCGTGTAAAGAACACCAAACAAGCATTACGGAACCTCATTTCTCATACATATGGATGTTTGGGGGAATACCACAATATGGCAATTATATTATTCATCGCTTTTTGTGTCATTGATGTGCGAGTGACGAACTGGGATTAACGAGCAAAGTCGCGTTCACATCATCCTCAGGGGTGTACAGATTCTCTATAAAAACAAGGCCCTATTTATCCAGCATCTCTACGAGCGTAATTATTGTACGTATCCCCCGCCCAGCGTACCAGTCTAGATCAGATCCACGCGAGGAAAGCATACAGCCGCGCAAATTGCCTTAGTTAGATCCTTTTATCGCCCGGCTCACAGCTTCATCAATACCTAATCAGCGATAAGAGGCACACGAACGCCACTATCTCGACCGGACTCCTATCTCTAATTATCCATACCCCTATCTCTTATTGAACAGGGCAACTTATCACACATACACTTATTGATAGACTTGGCTGGTGGGGAATCGACGCCAGAAGGCGTGTGTTTACATAGAGAGCCACAGACAATAAGATAGAAACTGCAAGGTGTTTACAATGCGAGGCGTGGCCTGGGCTATTGGCACGAGCGACCGCAGACGATCTAACGAACCTACGAGCAATGCTCGCTCATAGGAGGCGCCGCCGGACTCATGCAAGATGAGGGTAACAACAACGCCAGCTTCCTACACGGGCTGCTGCTGCTGCAGGGCTCGTCTACCTGCCTCACCTCACACGCAGGTGAGGATGGGGAAATATTGTCATTTTCGTGATCTGTGATTGCAGGCAAACATATTTGTAAGAAGGGCATCGTTATATTGAGATCACACAGTGTAGCGCGCCTATCACAACACGGACGTGTCAATAAGCGAGGCGTGTCAATATCGTCGATCTATTCACCTGGCTGGGCGCACCTGTCTAAATGATATAACACCTGGTCCTGGGATTCGTGCACCGTCAAATCTCACGCTTCTAACGTTTACGGGGAGTTTTACGTCCATTTGAACTCTTCCGGTGATGAAACCACCATGAACGCTAACCGTTTTAGACGCATCCCTTAGAAACACGCTGATGCGCAAGTTCTAAAAGACTTGCATTACTTCTAAACCTTTTTACGTGAATTATGGGTAGACAGGCCATCGATTACTTCGGGACCGCAATATGCACCTCGGCTAGTTGCGGTTATGCAACCCAAATCCGAGGTCGAATTCGTAGATGTATATTTGTTCGGAACTCGCAAGCGTGCATGCTCATCTAAATGTTCACAACAGACAGATACTAACTGCGACCGTAATGGATTTCTTCCCTGTGATATATGGTAAAGTCGAGATGTGACAGGAGAAGTTGTGAAAAATGACATGGGGCAAACTTAAAAAAATAGCTCCAACCATAACTGTCACATATGCAATCAAAATGCAGCCGTTGATATTGTATGTAGACAGGAATAACGCCAATTTCTGGCGGCGGCTGCCTGCGTGTATAGGTAATACCCCACCCAACACAAGGACGTAGGAGATGAATTCGTAGCGACTGGCTCAAAATAGGCAAGATAAATTCGTTGTGTCAGACAAAACCTCGCGAGATTAACACGCTATCCCGCGATATAACGCGTGACTCATAGGACTTGGAACCAGTGTCGCCTCTGGTTAAGATTCCATTAGATGCGACAACCATTGGCGACCCCAGAGGTCTCGCGGAAGCCAATATCCTAACCCAGGAAGCAGATAAACTCCAGGAGAAAGACACTAATCCCCAGATCCTCATTTGAGCTGCAATTTGGAGGTGGGGTGGTGGAACAAAAAGACAAATAAGTTCTATAGATATCGAGGATGGAAACAACCGCGTGGAGAACTGGCCTCGACATCCAGCAAACTATCGCTTATAAACCGTTTCTACTTCATTAAACGACATCTGTTTGACATCGCCAGAACCGACCATGGTTCCCTTATTGAGTTTTTAGTTAGATATTGGGCGGTATTAGCGGAGGGTGTGATGGTTATAGTGATATGAATGGTTAGGGTGGCTTATATATGTGTCAATCAGTGTGACATGGGAGGCAGGGAGGAGACGCTCATGTACAACATGGAGAATAGCACCAACCTCAGGCGTGATCATTCTTTTTTGGCACATTCAACACACAATAAAAGGGCTATATATACACATAAAACATCTCGCGATAACCGTCTCATCGCGCACCTGGCGGGATGATACAACACAGGTGTTCTGCAACAACAAAAAAACCCGGAAAAAATCCCCAATGGCACCTTGACAGATTGGCATGATGGAGGCGGGAAAATAGGCAAGACAGGTGAGTTATTGATACGAGGAGTTTAGTAATGCAAACCTTTTATCACCGATCCTACCTGGCTGTCTCTTGGCCATCAGGCTACATTTACTGCACCTGGTTATGATGTGACAAGACAGGATAAAGAAGAAACGGGCTCCTGTTTATCGCTGGTTAGACGGTTATTGTGAGCCGCTGTTATCGCACCGTGCTACACCGTACATCCATCCTCTCCATGAGAATTGATTCAAGAGGATCATTTTTGATGCATGCCAGAGCAACTGTATGATTTACCTTTTATTTATCATGTTCTGGTCTAGTGATCAACAATCTACATTGGTCACTGAGGCTGACATAAACTGCGCCGTCCACCATCCCCCTACATACAATTCTCAGATTATGGTACTTTATTCATATCCCAATTATCATAGCATCCATTTGTTACATAATATCGGTTAAATATTTAATATATAGCTATCGACAATAAGTTTTTAATGATGAGAAAACTATTCAAGTCAAAAACATTATAGAAGTGGAGTTCATATATCCAATGAACTTATAGCGGACAACATGAATTGATGAAGGAATCAACCAGATTAAAATATGGCACGTTTCAACGTGAAAAACAATGAAATTATTGATAATATATATACATACTTAATGTTATGTTGTTTAATATGTATGTGAAATTAAAGCTTGAAAATATCAGAAAAAAATTCCATGAGATGTATTAGCGAGTGGATAATGGAAACACCTCAACCAAACATATGTGTCACGCCAAGAAAAAGTTGGAATTTCAGTAAACTTTTCAACAGAAAGCTTTGACCCACGAGGAGATCAAGTTTCCACTCACTTCAGCAGGACGTCAGGGCGTCTTGGTTCACGGATCAAACGCTTCCAACAAGAGCGGCATTCAATGATGTCAAGACCATTTAGAGCTATTAGTGTTACCATAACAAAGCGAAGCATCCTCTCAGGCAACATAACTTACACGGGCCATCTTACTAGGGGACAAACTACTAAGTGCGTGAGGAAGAAAAACGAGGACGGATGTCAGCATTTATCTCAACGGCTCAAAGAACAACGTTTTTATTCTGCACAAGTTATTTATGGAAATGTCATGATCAACATGTCACGTGGGATGTGAGACGCAGATAGGTTAACGCTCATTGGTTGGATGCACGAAGCGTGAATTCAGATACTTTTTGCGGAAAAAAACTTGTTCGCTAATTTATAGATCTGGAAGAGTCGTCACGGTTGGAAAATCCGACATCATTCAATCCCAGCCATTGAGGATCGCTGTGAAATCAACAGTCGATGTGAAGTACTCTTCAACTGTCCATGAATGTGCAAAATAAATATACCATTTTTTTGGCGCTTCTCACGACATTCCACAGCAGAGCGAGTGGTTTTTACGGGCACCATGTGATCTTCACACAGTTTCTCACCTTTGCTTGAGTATTCCTCCACAAATCAGTCCAAATACTAAGTGCCTCCTTTTTAAGGCGAGTGATTTAATGAATGTCATTTAAGGTCCATCCCGATATGATATGCGACCGACCTGAGCTACCGTGTGATATGATATGCTACGTACGAAGGGTCCTATATATTTCCCCAGCCCCACCAGATCATCGCTTCTCAAACACACGACAACAACCTATAACATTTGCAGATCGTATATATATATATATATATATATATATATATATATATATATATATATATATATATATATATATATATATATATATATATATATATATATATATATATATATATATATATAGTTTATATATGTAGTTTATATATGATATCGAGGTTTATTCCGGTATGTACGCTAAAAGCGTTTCCCATCATGATACATGCCAGCGGTACAACAATCAAACAGCGGTGTTCACATCGACAGAGGGTCGTTGAGTGTGTCTGCCCGATTGGTGGCGATGCAGTAGGTGAGAACACCCAGTGTGTAGACCACTTCTAGCCCCAGGTGAAGTGGACGTCCACCAGGCGCCGCTACCACCATCTCCCATCATGCACCTCTGTCTAATTGTCATACAGACACGAAGCGAGCAAATGGAAGGTAGACATGAAGTGGTTGACGCAACCAGTCTCCCAACCTGCGATATGCAGTACTGATATTGTTGAAGCACTAATTGAGGGGTCATATCCAAACGAAAAATATGCATCTATTATTTATTTGACTAAAGGGGTTGGTATCAAAGCCTTAAATCGATAGCTAAGTGAATGCTAGGTGAGCGCTGATGGCGTAACCCACTGAGCCGATTCATCGCTTACGCCATCATAATGTCATCAAGGCTTCCAGCTCCTATAATCCACTCACTAACCACATCACATGACCGCGATTCGAGCATGTCGCCACGTGGCTTCTATCTCGCTCCTTCCCGGGGTCGATTTATCTATTGCTTCCAATGCTTCTCCAACAATGTTCAGGTCGATGGCGGGAGAGAGAAAGGTTATATATAGATCGCGGTGTCTTCCAGACGATACCGACTCAGTCCTGGGTGGTTAAGAGTCCCTCGTGCGGCGCGCCACTCATCAGAGAACGCATCCCTTAATGCTTATCAGCTTATATTTTAACGGCGTTAAGGTATTTTATGGGCACTCAAAACAAAAGAGACTGTAAGAGCGGCTGATCGTCGTCACTTGCGCACAATTTATAGCCCATCTACTTACAAACTGGCGCGTAAAAACTAAACAAAAAGCTAAACGACCTCGTTATCTCCGCCCTTTACGTCAGAGATAGTTTAGGTTGAAGTTATGTTCTCCCTAATTTACGATGGAGCTTAGCAACTTCATGTACAAGAGCAACTCTCGCGAGAGTTTACGAAAGGGACGCGTGGGTTCCGAAGTCATAACAGAAGAAGCAGACGATAAGCAGATAATGCGCCGACCTTTATCATTCACCGGGGTAGAGGTGTGTGTGAGGGGGGTGGGGGGGGGGGGGGGCAGATGGGTAGGGAGAGGTATATATGTATATATTTCTTGGATGATGTGAAGAAGATAGAAAAAGCAGTCGTATTACACAACCTCACAAATCATGATTGGTATCGCTGCTTTACAGAGTCGATAGCTTCCGAGACGTGATGTAGAATGAACTTGGTGGTGTTCGAGGGCCCGATTTGCACCACACACAAGCAAATGGGGAATTTGTCAAACATGTGGAGCAGAAAAAAAGTGAAACTAAAATATTAAACAGAATGCCGTTAATGATTAATATAAATTAATTTCGGGGGGGGGGAAAATTTAAGCTAGAGAGGAGCGCGCCTTGAATGACTGGTCGGATGGGCCAGACAATGTAAGCGTACCCACTCGGAATCAGTGGCTTTTATATATATATATATATATATATATATATATATATATATATATATATATATATATATATATATATATATATATATATATATATATATATATATATATATATATATATATATATATATGATATATATATTTATATTAATATGTACACTGACCAGGCCACACTGATACGTGATTTTCATTTGGCGATACAATTATTGGCGTTCTGCACGACGGTAACTACAGACACTCGGTGATAGCGTCCATGAAGAAATTGACGGAGCATAGAAACTCAAGTTAAATTATTCTCCCCGCGAGCCTAACAAGGACCTGGCGCTGTCGGGCGGCGAGGGTGGCTGTTAACAAGGTCATGGGGCGTGGTCTAGGTGCGTACGCACCTATGGAGGGTGTGGTGACGAGCGAGCATTATCATAACTGTTATATTTTGACGCATAAAAATATAAACTGCTTAAAGCTGAACAGTAAGAGATTCTAAATGTATGAATCTTTCCATCTTAAATTTGAAAGCTAAATGACCATGTGAAATGTTGGAATAACTGCTACAAACGGAGTCAGTTTTTTTAAATATATAGATTGACTACTACATTATTATTATTATTATTTATAGACAGATTTTGGCGCGATTGTTTGCGATTGGCAACAAAATAGCCATTAATTCACGCATAGAGGTGGAAAATTTATTGTAACAAATATCTAGCTCTTATTCAAATACATAACTATATGTATATATATATATATATATATATATATATATATATATATATATATATATATATATATATATATATATATATATATATATATATATATATATATATATACATATACATGTATATACATACATATATATATATATATATATATATATACATGTATATACATATAGTTATATACATATATATATATATATATATATATATATATATATATATATATATATATATATATATATATATATGTGTGTGTGTGTGTGTGTGTGTGTGTGTGTGTGTGTGTGTGTGTGTGTGTGTGTGTGTATATACATGGGGAAAATTGAGAGATATAATACTGGCGCGCACCATGGATCCTGAAAATAATGGACTCTCTGCCTTCTATGTGGAGATTGGCACGTTGAACGATTCGCTACACCTCGAAGTGTTATCGAGCTAATAATATGGGGTTTACAAAGCGATTGAAGTCCTGCCCTTGCTAGATAGCTACATAATCCCACCTCTCTTTCTCGTGCTGCATTTGTTCTTATCTTATCTGTTATGATATGTCATGTCAGACAAGGCTACTTGATCGAGTAGTATTGCTACTTATGGAGTGACATTCATAGGGACACAATGTGCTTAACAGACGGGCTCTGGGCGGGAGACGTTGAACGCCAAAAAGTATTATATGTGTAGCTAAGCAATATAATTTGTAACATAATATATATATATATATATATATATATATATATATATATATATATATATATATATATATATATATATATATATATATATATATTCATTTATACATATATTTATATATTAGTACACACACGTAATGCATAAATACATATATATATAAATATAAATTTGTATATATATTTATTCATATATATATATATATATATATATATATATATATATATATATATATATATATATATATATATATATATATATATATATATATATATATATATATATATTGGGCACAATTTTGCTGTCCGCCAGAGCCGCGGATACATCGCATTGATTGCGGAGTGAATTAGCCAGATATCAGCAAACAACCCAATCTTTCCGTCAACTCGCATATAGCCCTACGTCCGGTATGTACAGTATTAATTGATCGATAGTTTCCTAGTTTTCACTTTACACCATTCATTGCCCGAGAGTCCCCGCTCGGTTCCCGATGCCGAGCTGCTCGGCGCTGGGCATCGGGAACCGAGCGCCTGCGGAGTCAGCCCTGCCCTTCTTCACAATATGACAAGAACAGCATTGGTATTGGTGACAACTATTGGGAAAGGGCGTGTCAATTAGATAACATGAATAATTTATTAAAAACAAAGCTTGTTGACCTTGTGATCTGGTAGCAATCTTGCAGAAGACAACCGACAGCCTGCTATACACGCTGACTGGTGAAATAGATTACCTTGTATTCATTGACATAACATACCGATATAGATCGCTTTCTGGCGGACGGGTTCGTGACGCGAATTGACAGCTTACATCCGTCATCATGTCAACGATCACTACTAACAACTCAATAAGCTCAGAGTGGGTTTTTGCATAAGTATAAAATCTTTGGAATTGAGTTACCTCCAACAGCATTTCTTTTAAAAAACGTTTTCCGCATGAAACTAATAATATATTTGTATATTATATGTCAGACGTGTGTGACTCAGGCGCCATTTTCTCGTGACAGCGCTCAGCTTGAGATGATAACCCGCGGGATCAAGTGGCAGGTGACATGGCTTAGACCCCACTTGCTATTCGCTCGGTGTTAGTATCAAATACCTGTCTGCAGAGCCCGCGCGCGAGCAAAGTACATACACGCGACCTCACACGCCAGAAAAGTCGTCTGCTTTTATTTCATAACCGAAATCAGCCTTGTACATTCCGCAAGAAATAGATCCTAGTAGCGTCTATGCATTGTCGTTTATGGATGTAATGGCGGAATAGACTTATCATCGAGTCTGTTGATGTTATTGATAGATCATTCACAGAGCGTCTCATGCCCTTATTTGGATTTATTCCAAACGAGGTATCGCAGGCCATCCCGTTCCAGTCAAATGGCCGAATCATTCGCCGCAATCGTTCTCACGTCGTAAAGCCATTATTTGGTAATATCACCAAGACGAACCCATTTGGATGTCGCCATAAGTAAACGTATTCATGATTCAAACTGCTACATTATTTGGAGTGAATGGTATTTTTAGACATCGGTCATTTAAAACACATCACGAATATCCATCTTTTATAGAAACAGGTGGACATTTATTTTTATAGGTGAATTATTGCCAAATTTCACATGCGTCTGTCATTTGGACTGGAACCTGGGAACAGACCCTCAGTCGATTAACTAGTTTGATAGTTTGCCTTTTTGAGAAAGCACGGGCTGGGCCACATGATTCTTCTAGCAGACGACAAATGACCGCCCAGATAACTTTGCGAAAGCATTCGCCAAGTTAACAAGGCAATTATTCTAACGCTCGCGTTTTAACTTTATCCAAACCATTCACGAAGTGCACGGAAATTCGAGATCGCTTCTAACGGTCTTCATCATCACATTTACTCAATGGATTTTCTTTGAAACCTATCCAATGTGCCCTATAGTGGAACTCAGAGACTAAACTCAGTGACTCAACACAATGCGACTTCCCCAGTCGATAGCTCTAGAATATTTTCCCCAGGGGCAATGCTTTTTGAGCTTCCATCCCCGGCAGCTTCCATGCAAATCAATAGGTACAAAATAATTCAGAAAATCGAATTATGGCGGATTCATCGTGAGACCGCCTGTGTGGGGAAGATATGCTTCCATGGAGCAATGACCTTTAAATATCGACCCCCAGATGCACGCATAATGCCACATTGTGACGTCAATATCGCCATAGATGGCGCTTAACAAGGTCATAGGTAGCTTCCAAATATGGCAGAACACGCACACATCGACCATCTCCATATTACGTTTCAGTCTATCCATGTGCACCACAAATCTGTTTCTCGAGCATGCATCGGGCTCAAACCAGCTTTTCCCCACTTCATATTGCTTTCTAAATATAGGGATTATGGTTACATTCACCAGACAGCAGGGCAGTGTCATATAGAGTTAATTACAAGGCGGGCATCATACCGCAGCAATGAATATTCTGTGGCGGCCATGTAACACGTGGGTCGTTACGCTTTAATTGGAGTTCATACCTTACATCCACAGCTGCGAACCGGGACAACTTCAATATACATACATCATTAAATTCATGTGACCATTATTCTACAACGGCGCCACACAGAGGAGCTATTTTCCAAACAGCCGAGCACAAAAACCCAAATTAGTGGTTTGAGGGAAATGTGGGAATCTAATCATCCGTAAAACCCACACAAGTGGCCGGTTACTCAAAGGGTTGCATAAGTTTCAACACGCGTTGACATTTCCTCGGCCAGTTCGGTGATGATAATGATGGGATTATCTATAAATGTCCAGATGTTTTTCTACATCAAAACACATCAATAATTTATTCAAACAATTTCACATTCCAGGTCATGAATTCTTGTATCAGTCACATAAATTCTATTGTTCACCACGCTACACACACAGATGCGGTTACAGAAAATGTTTTTCAGGCTAATTCTCCAGAGAGGATTCGTCATTAAGTGCAACATGCGGGCGACTTGGGACCAATGGAGCAGAGCACGCGGTTAAATCAGCCGCGAAAAGCACCGCCCCGGAGGCAAACCAGGTCTTTTTTTGTCAAAGAGCAGGAGGATTAGAGAGCTCCGTTAGAGGGCAGAAAGAGCGCGTTTTCTACGCAAAATAACCTGATAACATCGACTTAATTCCATGACACGGGTCACAATGATATCATTTGACAAAGTAGCCTTCAATAGTTCCCAAGGCTACCATGATTAATGCCACAATATTCTCCATGTAAACTAGGCCACGGTAGCAGCGAATCAAGAAAGGATTCGCCATGTTTCTGCCAAAACTGGTTGTCATACGATACAGGTACTAAACATGAGTTTGAAGTTGCAAAGTACAACGCGCGCCCTTTCTGATCCAGCTGCTTGTACACTCGGTACTCGAGCGGTGAGTCACAACCAATCCAAGCGAGAACACCTCTATGTAGTTTTTTGTCGCGTGTATCTCGCAATCACAGGGGGTATCAATACAACATGTGCCGCCATTATAATGAAGTAATGATCGGATCTAGAGCGCATCTGTCGGGACAATGATTGTGATCAATGGGGTGCCCGGCGTGTATTTAAACACGTGCCACCTCTGATTAATTATTGGTCCATCATCGCTCCCGTGCAAGGTACCCGCCGCTCCGGTGACGTCATCAATCCGTGTGTACTCTGACACAAAGCGGCCATTATTCATAACAACCTTTCATTGAATGCCGCCGCTGGTTAGCTACAGACTCAGATGTGGGGCGTGTATTATTTCGGCTGGTGTCTGTGAGTCTGTGGGATGGTTGTGGACAGACTCAAGCACCGTCCCGCCAGGCTGTGATTGCACTGTGACAGAACAGTGATGGATCCCGCCATCCATTCACCACATAAATGATGGGATTACGGACCGCTCTGTGACTTCAATATAGGAACCACCATACATGAGTACCATGAAAAAGCATCAGCGACAAAATGACATGGTTGTTAAATCAGAAAGCGACAGAACGACGCTAACAGAGGCGCCATTTTAACACACTAAATGTGCACCTCACGACCTACAATAACATCCCGCCGAATTGATTCAACAATAAACATTGATATGCTAGATAACTACAGACATATTCTCCGCGTTGCTAGCAGTAGACAGGCAATAGGGGTCAGCCCCATGATCTCACGAGATGTCATCGCGTTTTATATAGATTTCTAAAGACTTTAATGGTTGTAAGGGGATAGATAGGAACAATATAGCGAACATGTTAGCTGCCCATGTGGTCGGTAACTGAATGGACAAGCTGGCGTATGACAACCGGCGACAAGGACGATCGTCCATCGGATATCCAGAATGACTATTATCTCCCTGACGATCCGCGTGGAGGGGGCGTGGATAGGGGGTAGTGCGGTGGTGGTGGGGGTGATGGTGGGGGGTAAGGGGTAGAGTAGGAGGTGGAAGCGACATTTAAGCCTCACATCTCCACACAATAGAGATAGAGATACTACTGTGGACGGACAGCCTGATTAGTCATCCCACACTTTGTATACTTTTACAATCGATGGTGACTTTAACTTTCAGCATCGAGAATAATGATTCGGTAAGAGGGTTTCGACATTCCATCTTCAATAGGTTATTCTATTGAATCATAGCAATAAGTAGTTTCCCTAATAAGGCAGATAGCAAGGCGACTGAGGCCTAAAAAGGCGCTAATGACAACAACACACGTCGGTCAATAGAACTATTATAGAAGCGCAGCCACCGAGCCAGGTGCTAAGCGGATAGACAACACTTCTGCTGGGAACATTAACTATGTCCCTCTAGGAAACAGCCCCAGGCCCCACCAAACAATGCAAAGACGCTGACAGCCTGAGGCACACATTAACATCAGTTAAACTCGTCACCTCTCTACCAAGTAACAATTGACCCGCGCGCAAATACCCCGTACCAGAGCATGCGCTGAGCAACTAGAACTGCAGGAAGCAGGTGCTCGAGTTTTGACACTCTCTCTCAATAAAAACATCAGAGGCACCCTACGAGACAGGAGGTGATCGCACGAATGAGGCAAAGTTAATAAATGAAGGAGGGACATCCCATCGGATGCGTTGTGTGTGGGTGGACGCGGCGTAAGGGGCGGATGAGAGGGATGTGGAGCGGTGAGATCTGGCCCAGGGCCGGATAGCCGTGGGGCCATACTCGACCCACTAGAATGTACCAGTGACGGCCTGGTACTGAGGGCCGGGTCAGTATTCCAAGGCAAACATGAACGGCGGGCACGGCCTGTCAGGTTTTCACAAGATGCAGTGCTGGAAAAAATCACGCCTATCAGTAAAAGCCAGATTAGAGAGGGGGAAGGGATACCTTATATAGGCACATTGTATTGAAACGATTCTAAATCAATATATGTAAAGGTAACTTAAAGTAAGGCATGCCCACGAATTCATGCTAGCAACTTAGTTACCACAAACCTGTACTAATACTTATCAATGGGCGTTCATGTGAATCGATATATTGGACTTATTTCAGAGGGGGAAGTTATATTTTACAAGCAATTAGTACCCCTAGAGTGACAACAATAACTCCATACGACAGGAGATGTGACAAAAACCGTCAAGGGGAATTGATGGTGACTCCGACAAAAGCCTTTTCCGTGAATGGTTTATCCACGAGCGGTAATCAGGACCTTATTGAAAAGCGCACCTTATGTTCGGGACTTTATGTCGGTTCAGCCTACTGTTTGACTTAGCCCCTCCCAGACCCTAATACATCAACATGTCACGATTTAACATAGATGAGGCAATTACATGGAATAGAGACCTAAGTCTTGAGGAATACAACACTAATCCCCGAGATCAAAGCAATCCACTACATGAATAGCAAACCATTATATTAACTATACACACCGCAAGCTATTACATTCAACGCCTTCAAGTGTATAAAATCATCCGAAAATCATTCCATTCAACACCACCAAGCGAGCACGAGAGGTATAAAGTCTGATGTTAAAGCACATAAAGAGGTTGTCGATAAAGGTGGAAGGATGGGACGGAATCTATTGAGCTTAGTGGCTCACAAACAAGTCCATGAAAAACCCAAACACTCGGACAAAGTCGACCTAAGCTAGTAGCCACGAGAGACAGACAGGGCGTCAAAGAGGGAACCCCGTCGAGCGATCTTTATATCGACGACATCTTTCAGGACCGTCACTAGAACGAGGTTCACTCTGACCTACAAACCAGTTTGTAGCAGTAAAACACTGAGTGGGAGGTCGTTAGTAGTATTATGCGGGTGCTGTAACGTGACCTTCTTTCCGATGACAATAGTAAAGGTCATTAAAATCCTGGTCGTGCCTATGAGGTCAAAGGTCAAGGCGCTTTTTCGATTGAATGGCAACATTTTTCAACTGGTGTAAACCAGTTCTGCAGCATCTATAGCCAACGAGATAAATATGAAAACATATATAATGTGATAAGTCCATATCTGCGAATGAAACCACTGTTAATTTACTGTCAACAATATCACAGACCCCTTCTCATCCACGTTTGTCCGACCACCACTGACCGGCGAAGGTAGCGCTAATTCACAACCCGCAGCTGCCTTGATGAAGTCAACCCTCCAATACGCCTAAATGGGGGGAATTAGTAGGAAGCTAATTTGTGCCATTGTCCCCTAATAGGTCCTTTTCAGCAACATGCGAGAAGCGATGTGATTGTTGTCTGTCAATGTGAGGTAACTGGTAGGAAACAGGACTACCCACGCTATGTCGGGGACCAATGTTATAGATTCGACAATAGAATCGATCGCCGCAATACAGCGCCGAATAAATAGGTGGAATACAGAGTTAATAACCTTCGCATACCAGGGTTGCCAACTTACGAAATTCAAATAGGGTCATTCCGAAATGAAATAGAATTGGCGTAGCTATGCTACTTGATTCCGTTGAAATCTTGTCCATTTAGGTATAACATTCGCAATCGATCAATGAATGTGCAGTATATGGTGTTGGCAATTTGAAGGTGTGTAATAGGAAGTAAATGAATAATTCAGGCAAATACATCTTCCGTTGCATTACGTCTGCACAGCAAGCTTCATTAACACCGGATGGTGAGGCAGGGAACGGTGGAAAGTTCCTGGCAGTTCATAGCGAGCAACTCGGCGGGTAATGCATACATCTAATGCCATTGTTGCGTCACGACCTTGCGTAATGATTGCGTCAACGCAGACAGAACACCGGAATTTCTTGTCGGCCCTCAATGCTGACCTGCACTGTGCAACTATGGTTTCATCTGGCGTATTCCCTAATCCACACACTGGACATTAAAATAGGCCAAGAGGTTCGTTTTCGATCGGGATTGCTAGACATGCCTTTTTTCTAGAGTCCTCCAACCTATAACACAGGGCCTTCTGACTTACGTATTGGTATGCAGGATGAATCTGTTAGACCGGGTACTGCGGCAGTCCCTAGAATGGCGTACACTCCGACGAATACCTTGAACCTCTTTGCGAACCACTATGGTTAATTACTCATAGACAAACGAAGATCAGTGCATCATGGTGGTTGGATTGTTGCGAGCATTTAGACCATCAAATTATAGGCTTGGCGCGACAAGACATTACGCTGACTCGTGACAAAGGTGGGTTGAGCTTAGCGTGGCTGCTGTGTACGTGAGTTTCTATCTAACTCTGACTCTCATTCACTTAACTCCATACGAGAGCCAAAGTTCAGTCAGAAAGAGATTTGTATAATATAGATAGATTTGAAATGACACGCCTAATTTGGTCCAGTCCCCACCCCACCCCCACCAGCTCCGTTCAGCAACAATAGTTACACCTGCTATGCTGTCCCTCACATATTTACCAAAGCCGACGTTCTCTCCTCGATTTCCACCCATTAAAGGAGTGCGACTATTGGCAGGCAAACCTTGGTCACCATTGACAGGCTAACAAAAGATCAACAACACAATTCTCTCGCAGGCAGGATTATGTTAAGGAAACCCACTAAGTCTCGCTCGCTAAGAACATATTCAACATGAGCATTGTGAGCCCGCAGATGGTATAAGCGGCTTACTACCTAACTTCCCATGTTCGGAACCACTCATTTAGAGTCCCATATATTTCTACTTTCCAAGTAAAGATAAGTCAAGTTGGTGCACTGGACCATGGGCATACCGACGGACACAATTTGATGGCATTTATCAATGGTTAACACCTGAAGTGTCTTCTGAATAGGGGGGGAAATGAATTATGGATGTTAACAAATGCAAATAAAAGTGGAAAATATAACTGAATATCATAAAATGAAATTACTTTGGCCAACATTTATGGAATTAATGCTCCCTTTAGTATAAAAAATATATATGGAATGTTTGCAAAAAATTGCTATTGTATACTCAATTTGACCACCTCTAAATTGAAATTTTTAGTGCTCTCCTCCTCAAAATATTGATATTTGACCTACAATTAACGAAAATTTCAGCTTTGATAAATTGAAGTAAACGGTTGCAGTACATCACTCATACTCATCGGCTGCAATGTAATAATTAAGCATTTGAGTAACCCTTTTATTTGCCGGCAACAACAAGATGGGTTGATCGAAAATAAATAAATACGATCCTTTAATTAAGTATTATACGAGCAACTCGCGCAGGTGCTTTATCCATGTGGGATTTAGCATAACCTCATCCGTCATCTCGCACAACCATGGAAAAATGAACTAGATTACTACAAAGTGTACAAATATAAATTTGATGTATGGCTTGACGAATAATATACAACCGATGCGAAATCTAACTACCCTGAAACCGGCGAGGTTGCTTGGTAGAATAAACCGAGTGTCTGACCTACACTGCCTCTGCCACTACACTGCCTCTGTTACACGGAGCTGTCAGAACGTGATCGCTGAGTACGAATCATCATACCCAGAGATCTACTCGAAGCTATATGTTATCAAACTTACCAAGCAATCTTCTAGATTCTGTT
Source organism: Urechis unicinctus (assembly GCA_034190875.2). Taxonomy (NCBI): domain Eukaryota; kingdom Metazoa; phylum Annelida; class Polychaeta; order Xenopneusta; family Urechidae; genus Urechis; species Urechis unicinctus. Next base: position 13,565,213 of record CM067348.1, read on the forward strand.
TCGTTCATGAACAAGTTGAAATTCCCTATGCACAAACCGATGTATCCATTTAATAGAAAGGCAAATGTCATTAACTTGGAGAGTTCCATCGCGGAGAGCAACCGACTTTCTTCTCGGCATCGAGCGAAGTGTACTGAACCTCCGACCATAAGGCCTATATTGAAGTTGGCTTGACGGGCTTGTTGTGGCCTAAGGCTATACTCTCGAAGCTATAGTTTAACAGAAGCCATATAAGTAGTGGATCTTTTTATGAAGTCTGACAGATAATTTAGTTGAACTCGTCAACGGTCATGGAATAAAATAAATTGGCATTGATATGTATATTGATATGTGCAATTAGTGGCGCACATTGATAATATAAGATTGTTTACATTTTCTATTCTGAGGCTTCCAGAGTATAAATGTTGGTTTCCGGTTGAATGGCGTTGAAGTAACTTGAATGTAAGAGTCGAATGGTATTTTATCATTTGCTATCGTTACTTATTGTTTTGCTGTCTAATTTCTTCTGTCCCGATTGACATATATGTCCATGATGATATTTTTGTATGTGTCTCAGAACTTAATTCTGTGACAGGATAATTTATCTCGATTTAACGTGGTCAGGCCGTTCCAATCTAGCTCCGGTCATAACGGTAACATGAATTTATACCGTTACGATACGACGGTTTGAGCGCTTCATTAAAGAAAAAGTTGGTGGCCTTACGCATTTGGGTGCTCAATTACGCATCCAAAAAATAACATATATCAAGAGCCTGTACTACAAACAGTCCCTACGCGCAAAAAAAATTACCCCAACCCGACGTATTCTTCAAGAAATGCCATCGATACATCATTTCCGAACAGTCAAATACCATGACCGCCATTTTGAAAACATATTGTGTCGCATAATTTACCGCCGCCTCATTTGCATTGCTGTAGCATCCTGGGGGGGGGCACTTGACCCTAACTCGGATAGGGGTGTGCCGCGGGACCTCGAAAACCCGTACCTGTTGAACAAGTTGAGAATGGCAAAAAGTATACCCCGTCGTACAAGGTATAATGCAAATGAATAAACCGTCGTACAAGACGAGAGGCCAAAAAAACATACCCGGTCGGGCGGCACATGTATAATACCTCTATACACTTAAGTGCCCCCCCCGGGCTTAACGTTAGTCGTCATTCTGAGCATGCGCGATGTACGTGGTCTTGAACTTGAAAACAAACATGTTGCTGTGTTTCGGACTTTTTACCGCTTCCCAATTTGATCGAACTATAAATAATTACCATGGATGAAATTCCCCGTCGAAAAGGGATAAAATTGTCCGTAAAGCATCATTGCATTCTATAACTCCATCACTTGGGTATGTTTGGTGTTTGGTAGTTGTCTGAATCGATCTCAATTCTTTTTCATTGCGTCGTTTTCTGAGAAAGTAAGACGTCTACTCAGACGTCTTGTAGGGCTAGTTCCAATCTAGCCGCGAACGACGGTAATATAAATATATACCGTCGTGATTGAGGATATGTGGGTCGTGTGGCAATTTTTGTATTTCGCGTGCATATAGCTTCTCATCAATGTTGTGTACTTACGTAAATATATATGTCGACAAATGAGATGAATATCCGCTTCTCCGCACTATTTTGGTTATCCACTGGCTCGTGATTATTTAGCAATTGTCAAATGAACATTTAGAATCACAACTTTCATTCACGGCAGCCCCAGTTTTGGAGATATGACGTCACATTACCCAGTTTCATTTTCACTCGCCATGTGGCTGCAGGTCCCGGAGGAGGGGGCACTTAAGTATATAGAGGTAGTATACATGTGTTGGGGTAGGTTTTTTTTGGCCTCCCGACGGGTTTTGTGGACCTCATAATTGTAGGATGGGGTATGCTCTTGCCATTTCTACCTTGTATGACGGGTACAGGTTTTTGAGATCCCGGGGCACAACCCTACGTAGGACAAGGCCAAGTGCCCCTTCCAAACTACGGGAATCAATAAGTGTTATCTTTTTTTAAATGTCAATGTGATATCGTTGAATACATATCGCCCTTCAAAGTAGATATTTCCAAAAGATAATCATTGACAAAATAACACATATACTCAAATAATAAAATTCAAAAAGAAAAAGTTTGCTTGCGAGGAACCTTGTCTGCGCATGCGCGCAGAAACCGATCTTGTCGTTCAAAATAAACATGAACTTTTCAGAATTTGTGTGGCCGGATTAAATCGCCTTTGACGAAATCTCACACGTAAACTAACTCAACTTGTTAATAAACATTCATTTATGTGAAAAATTATTCTTCATATGTACATTTGTGTAATTATCGTGTATAATTGGAACTCATGTATCGTTCACGCGCATTCGGTTACGATCTTTGCACGACGTTAATAAACGTCGTGCACGACTAGTTCCAATCATACACGATATCTACACAAACTGTTCATATGAAGAAATAATTTTCACAACTATGAATGGCCCTTGTTCAGATCATGGGCACGCAGCCGCCTTTATGTAAACAACCAGCTTATGGCCGGTCGCCCATCACTTGGATGTGGTAAAAAAAATGTTAATTTTGTCAAAGATGCTGAATTTACTCGTCTATATCTAGACCTACAGTAGGCCTCTATGTCTGCAGTAGAGGCCTACCTCATGCCAAGCCAAATGTGGTGGACTGGTCAATCATGAAAATATTTCTTCGACCTACTTTTTATCTATTTGAAATAGCCATACGGATGTCATTGTGTTCGATTCAATTGTTGGTTACCTTGTTTGCTGAAGTTGTAGGAAAGCTGTAATACATAGCACTTGTAAATATCAGTGGAAAACAAATTCGAAGCGGAATATCGTCCACAAATGCGTCTGCTCAAGTGTATGTGAAAACGAAGCAATTTCGTCATAACGTACTTTGTTATCCGAGACAAAATGATAAAAGGAGCAGCATTAAATGTTTGCGATATATTTTTGATTAATTTGTGCATAAAATGTAGATTGATGACGATCTGGATTTTTCAGTGAGCACCGTAAGATAGAATAACCAGATATGGTTCATCTTTGTATTTGTTTTAACTATGAAAGTCGGGTGAGATCAATCTTTGGTTGTCAAACCACATTTTGAATCAGACCTAACAGGTAGTAGTTAGGTCTGTTAACCGGGCTAGTCTATATCCTGCTATGTGTGGATAGTAGACATATTGTGAAACAGGTCTGTCACTTATGTTTCAATGTAACCAACCAGGCTTATTTTACTATGATCGTTACAAAACAGTGTTTGGTCACAATCCTGGCACTGGGGTGTGGTAAAACACATGCCACTGTTACAAGTACGCACGTCAGCTGGCAGCGGAGCGACCCCATTGTGCTGGCTGGTGACAGTTTGGGCACAAACACACTCCACATCCTTAACTTAAAACCTTCATAACTTTTGAACCCTTCAAGATAGAACAACGAAATTTCTTCTTTTCTTTTGTGAATTAAATCATTTCACTATAGGTTAAGTTTCATTGACACTCTAGTATTGTGAACAACTTATTCAATAATATTTTGTTGGTTGGTTTTAAGACTGCATTCAATAGTAGTGAGGTGAATTTTGTGATTAGATCGACTTAATCAGAAATATGATGGTCTGTCAGTTATCTGATGACATGATTGAGCTGGAAAATCAATTCAAAGCTTTATCACCTTCATTGTATAACCTTTTAGGGTGTCGGCTTTCATCAGAAAATGTATGTTACATGTACATTAATGGCATTGTTTTAAACTTCCAGATTATCCTTGATCAACTTTGTTTACTTAACCTGGGAAAACTTCTACCAAGTGGCATAGAAGAGGTCTTGGCTTTTACCAGTTTGACACACATGTGCTGGTCACTATGACTACAGCTGCACGACCTACATTTGAGCCAGCTCGTGGTGGCACTGGAAAAGGAGAGAATGATCTAAGTTCCCTCTCAAAGCAGTATTCGAGCCGGGATTTACCTTCACACACCAAACTCAAATACAGGTAATTTTCAAAGTGGCTATTCGGGGTTCTCCGCAGAAATAATTTAAGGAGTAGGGGCATCTGAGGGGGGTGGGTACGGGAGGGGGGGTACCCACTTCCGTGTAGCGATATTTTTTTTTAAATCCGTATTTGTAGACCTCATTTCCTATATTTTAATGTCTTCTTTACTAAGTACCTTTGGGTAATTTATTTTAACAATATAAGCAAAAAATACTAAAATTATCAGCTTTTATTGTCATTTCTAATCAAAACAATCACAAAGTATCATTTACAGAACCACTCTCCTTGGTCCAGCCTTGAACCAGCTGTCCACAACAGCATCAAAAACTTGGCCATAAACAAAACGGTCCCCAGCAACATTATGACGTGTTGCCGTAACGTTCATAAACGCGGCGTTCAATCCCAGCATCATGCCTCCTATAGCGTCATAGCAATACTCTGCGCCATGGTTGTAATCAATACCAGTATACCAAAGCGTAGCGGATGGAGTTTAAGGCATAGCGCGCTGCGTATTTAAGAGATAGCGGCTTATTTATGACTTTGATTTCAAGGCGTAGCGGTGCCGCGACGCTTAATGGCCCTGCGGAGAACCCTGCTATTATAAACAAAATTTCATTACAAAAATGATTCAATATAATGCAAACCTACAAAAATGCAATTGTGTACCGTTTGTTTTGTATTTATGTGGGCTGGTAGTTCTTATGATAAATAAACCAGTTATGTGACAAATGTTTTTCCACTATGGGCTGGTTGTGACTTTGAGACCATGTTGGTTAACAGACAAGAGGGACAAAGTGCCTCTCATGAAGTTCGTAGCCGTGACTTCCGTAAGGAACTTGATGAAAGAGAGAGGGCTGTTCGGGATAAGAGGGATCGCAATAGAGGTAAGTTGTCCTCCAATAAACGTCTACTAGTTTATATAATAATATGTAGCTGGATCACCTTGGAAATTACCTCTGACATGTTGTCATGGTGATAATAAATGATCATGTGACTAAAGAATCAGGTAGCAGTGGAAATAAACGTCCTCGTCTGGACCAGATCCCTGCCGCAAACCTTGATGCTGACGATCCCATAGAGGATGATGTAAGAAAGCAAACATTCCTTTTAAAAGTGTAATTAGATGTTGAGGGTGGCATGACATTGACTGTGATCCCGAAATTTCAACTTAGAAATTGATTATAAAATATATTTGTGATGGACTCTCCATGTTAAATGATGGGCAATATGAGATTTATTTTCAGAATAATAACGTGAAAGTTTTATGTGATGTTAGGAAGATGATGATTCGGAATCTGATGATGAGGATGACACTGCTGAGCTGCTAGCCGAGCTACAGAAGATCAAGAAGGAGAGAGCGATGGAAAACGCTAAAAAAGTTAGGCCATACAAATTATGAAATTAGTTTGATTCCTTAAACTTTTTGAAAATGAGATTCATTTACTTAGAATTCTATTAAGGCCTAATTATTTGTCTTTTTGATCTTTTAAATTTCCACGGCCACCATTCATTCCTATGTGTCCTACCATTTTATATTTGTATCGGATTTGATCAATGCCTCTTGTTCTATTCCTGTAATGAGTTTGTGCTGTGTATTTTGCCAGGAAGCTGAGAGGAAACAGGAGGAGGAACGCATCCGCATGGAGAACATTATCAAGGGTAACCCACTCCTAAACGGTGACAAAAGTGACTTCAAAATCAAGCGCAGGTTGGTTTTCTTGTCTTAAAAGGCCCTCACTTAAAAGGTTGCTTGGAATGTTTAATATCAATAGGGAAAGTTGTTCTGCTGCTACTATGTAACAATATTTGCCATGCACCCAAGTTATTTCCCTGGATGCATTCTGGCCTTGATCCATACTGGCTGCACACACACACTGTTACTTTCAACCCTTGCATAGAGTAAAAATATGCTGTGTGGTCTATAGGCTGCCAGCAACTAGCCAGCATTCTCCTTAATATTAAAGATTTGTGCTGATTGGATTGTCTATTTATAACAGGAAACTACTCATGTTTGGTGTTTTACCATATGATGTAGCCACTAAGCAGTACATTAATCGCCAGGACCAACTTCAGACAGGTCATTTCTTACCATAGTAGTCTTCAAATGTTCTCGTGATTTTTGCGTGAAGAAGGCAGATTCCTTCACAATTAAATATAATCACGCTTAAGTCTTTCAAACATTTTTTCCACAAAAACCATGATTTACTAAGTCCACCCAAATAGGCAGGATATTGCTGTAAAATCTCCGTTATGTCAGAGAAATGCCTTTAGGTGTTTGGCGTTCAGCTAAGCCATATCAGGCTGATGAAAATAAGACAGGGATGCAATGGTTAAAGTGCTCATTTGGAACACTATAGATTGGTGCTGAAAGCATTGGTACTTCACTCATTCAGGATTCTCAATAACAAAGTCGTGTCCATATAAGATATTTCATATCATCTTTTGTCCCAATGACCTACCATTAAGGGGTTAAGTTACAGAGGTTTTTTTACACACATACATCTATATGATATGGAATGTCAGCGTATGAAATCATTGAATGGTGAGCCCTGCTGCTACAGGTGGGACGATGATGTCGTCTTCAAGAACTGCGCTCGAGGGGCTCCTGATCCCAATGACAAAAAGTTCATCAACGACACACTGCGCTCAGAGTTCCACAAGAAATTCATGGAGAAATATGTGAAGTGATGGCACCTGGTGTCTCTTTGGTGCGAATGTCTCTGTCGATGTTGTACATGCATTTTATTGTTTTATTTTCATATCTACCATGTGGCAGCGAATAAATGTATATGTAGCCTGGAAGCAGCTTCTTCACAATCGGTCTAACCTTGAATCCAGCACTAACACCAAAATGAGTGAAGTGAACAGGTTTTTTTTGCCCAATAACATTCAGGGTATTTACTGTATTGATTTGTGTATAACACTTCAACTCAATTGAGTTTCCTTCCCAAATCAAGCACTTCACTTAAATCACTGAAAACATACAAGCACAGAGTATGTGGTTTAAAGTGAACAGGTTTTTACTGATAACATCCAGGGTATTAACTGTATTGATTTGTGTATGGGACTTCCTAACATTCGCAGTGAAAATGGGTAAAAACCTCTATGATTGAAATCATCATGGAAGAATAGCTTATTTGATATCACATAACTGTATGGAAGGACATTAACACGTCTCTGTAGTTGCATAAAATATACATAAGCAAGCAGAAGATGTCTGAAGCCAACAGGGTTATGGTGATTAGCATCAAGGACAAAGTATTGCCTTGAATATTTGGTCAAAACCATAATAATCAAGACTTGTAAGGTAGAAGACCTGACTTAGATCTTTAACTTGAAGTACAAAGAAAGTTGCCTCAGTACTCTGAACCAGTCATTTTTTAAGCGTTATAAACTGCAATCTCATTGGACGACTCGGGCTTAGTTAATGCCATCCTGGTGCCTACTGCCAACTGCTAATAGTTAGCTACCTATAGGTCAGTAACACAGAACCATAGCTGCATCCAGTTTATCTGAGGATTCCCAGGGTGGGTGGGGGGAGTACAGGTGCAAGATGAGCCAGTGGTGGATCAAGTCAGGTTTCAACCGTTAAATTCATATTCTGGCAGACATATCTTAGATTTTGAAGCCATATTTTGGGACAAAAACGCCCACAAATCTTGCCCACAAGTCAATATAAGCTTTTTAACTATTGCCCTTTATAATCCTAGCTGAATGATTAATATGTAAAAATGACTTAGTTCCATTTATATTGACATAGCGTACACATCAAGCAAAACCCAAACCAACATGAATGAAACCATTTATTTACACTCCTTTTGTATGAAAAATATATACAATGATAATTCGCTGTTACTTGAAAATTCTTGACTTCATGAAAGCCTGCACAGCATTGATTTTAAATAGCAATGCAAGTTCTTTTTTTTTACACAACATACACTTTGATTATATGTTTTATTGGTTGGAGTGTCAAAATCAAAACTCACATTCCATGTAACAAAGAGAAATCTCTAAGTTATAAAGGGAACTGATGGGAAAGTCTTGAAATCAGTTAAGAGAAAAACATTGACAATTAAATATTGTGCATGCTTAACAGTAAAACATAGTCAGGTGACTTGTAAGTTGGGTTATTGACTTATTTATAGATTTGTGCAAAATATGACTAAATAAAATAGGGTTAATTCATAATCAGCCTGTAAGGTGTAAACCCTACCAGATATCTCAAAGACAACCCCGACCCACTCGACAAAAAAGGAACATTTTCACATGAAATCATTAGAGCTGAACTTAGTCATGAAAAGTATTTGCAAAACAACTGCATAGGGGAAAAAATTCTGGGAACCCCACAAATCACATTTTCACCTGTCAGTCATTGAAATGAAATAGCACGCGAACATTGATCAATCCAGGTGAAGATGCCAACGTGCCACTCATGCAAATCAGCTCCAGCCAATTAAGTCTTTCCACTATGCACATTTGAGCTAAGGAATGTAGCGTTTTCAGTTATTTGAAGGACATCTCTTTTATTTGACAATTTAAGTGTGCCTAAATCTCCAGGAATGATGGGTGCCTCAACAGTATAAAACATAAACATCGTCACCGCTATCAAATAAACATCCGCTTGAATCAAATTCTGTCTAAGCTATGAATATGCACAAGTATGCATAATATTTGACATATTAATAACTGACCAATCACAGAGCACCATATTGCATTGTCGATTATGTAGTTAAGTGGAGAATGACAAACCAGTAACCATGGCACCCAGTTACTAGCAATACTGTTCACAACTAACACAATCAGAAGGCAAGCTTAAGCACACTTGGGGAAACATCATTTTAACAGAGGAAATAGAACTTTAAGAGTTTTCTTATATAACAATTTGAACTAAAAAAAAAATGCTGGAAAAAATCAACAACTCAACAAAAACAGTAGCAATCCAAATTGTATTGCACTAAAACAGAATACTTAAAACTAATAGCAGATTAATCCAGGTTTTTTCGTACCCTTTGCACCAGGTAGGGTTGAGACGAGATGGGAGTTGCAGGTAGTTGGTGATTGTATAAAGTCACATGTTCATTTTCTGTCCTACTAAGCCTCTTGTGACTACTATAAAAAGGGATTTGAAGAGTGACTTCTAGGTGGCACCTGTGCTTGAGTGGCCACACCCTGCAATGACACAGTTCAATTATAGCATAACAAAACACAACAATTCCTATATATATTTCCTACATAATTAAAATAGTTTCAACCCAAGTTGGTAATATGAATTAGAACAAACAGATGTCTGTAGAGGGAAAATGACTGTAATTTCTCTGAGAAATGGCACCTGGAAAGAACCTTCATTTAATGAAATGCCTACCATAAATGGGTTGTGTGTGGCAGTTTGCTGTGGCATTCCCCAGTTTCCAAACTGGTTTTGCGGCATCGCGCCCGCTGGCTTTCCGAACCCAGCAGCTTGTTGCTGACCGCCTCCAAATGCATTCATTTGCATATTGGTAGGGTTTGCGACCCCAGCCGGAGGCTGTCCCCATTGGCCAGGAGCAGCAGAAGCTTGAGGTTGCTGTTGCATTTGCCCAGGGTTCACTCCTGGCCCATAGTTGCCATTCTGAATAGCTCCATACGGCGGCGGCACAGCCCCTGGGTACCCTGCTGCCATTGTGTTAGCTGGCATTCCACCAAATCCTGCTGATGTTGCAGTTGGCATTGGAGCATAGCTTGATGGAGGCATAGGGGAGGCCATGAAGGGATTACTGACCGGCTGATGTTGCTGCTGCTGAGGCTGTTGTTGGGGAGGAGGTTGGTTGAATGCGGGAGGCTGTTGACTGAATGGGTTGGCGGCTGTATATACAACACCAAACAAAAAAGTGTTTTACAAAAGACATCTGGAAACATCTTTGAAATCAGGTGAAGGTAGCCAATGAAATAGTGACTGATTACTATATTGCTGTAAGTCACAAGTGTCCAATATTAAAAAAAAACAAGTCCAATATGAATTAATTCAGCATCCTAGATTACCTTAATGAAGACTTGATTTAAAAAGCTAAAATAACAGCTACTACTACCGTATATTCCCTTATTAGCGCCCCCGGGGGCGTTACATTTTGGAAAGGGGGAGGGGGGGGTGTTTATAAAGCGTCAAAATCGATAAAATTTACAGTTTGGACAGTGTCAGATGTGAATGTGCCGACAAGTATATGCGCTGTGCATTTTTTTTTCAGTTTAGTGTCTAACAGTTATTAAAGTGTTAACAGTTATCAACGTGTTACTAAAACAGTTTATGTGTTAAAGTGTGTCAGAATAGTGAAAGTTTGAGAATATAAAAGGATGAATTAATAAATTTATGGTAAGTCATGATTTGATCTTTTCTTTAAAACGGAAGGGGGGCGTTAATTAGGGGAGGGGTGTTAATTAGGGAATATACAGTATACATCATGATATGTGTAACCAAAAATTAATAAAATCATAACAATTCATAAAACCACAATCAAACATAACCGTACAATTAACAATAATCAACCATCTCAACACATCCGTGTAATTGGTCATATCTATACCAATAACCCCCCAAATGACAACAACAATACTTCAACATAAAGTGTAAGTCCATAGCCATTCTTGCTGGGAAGGTAATTAAGAGGGATAAAATGCAATGAAGGCCATGTGATAGAGTGAGAGAAGCAAGGACACAACAAGAGAAACCCAACAGAATGTGATAGGGAAATCAATATGTTAGCTTCAGTTTCATACAAATCCACTACCTGAAGTCTGGAATGGATTGGTTGTTGAAGTGGCTTTTTGAATAGAAAAAAAAAGTATAAAAAAATAGAAATACAACATATCATGATCATATATGCTAATCACAGACATCTGAACAACAAAGAGCAAACTACTGCATGGATCCTGAATAATTAAACAGAAATTAAGTTTGGAATTATTTTTAACTGAATTAGTAATACTAATAGCTCAAATCTGCCATCAGCCATCCCTGAGGTCAGATAAGTACTGTACTGTTCTCTCTAAAGATCAGAAGATTTGACTAAGTGAACTTTGTGTCATAACTGGTCTAAAGCAGCATATCAATAAAAATCACTACAGTTCATGGTTTTGATACAATGGCAAGCATCTAGAAACTAACAAGTCAACAATAAGGATACATACTTGTAGTGAGACCACCAAAGTTGGCCCCAAAACCAGCATTGCTGGCCTGGGCATAGGCATTTCCACCTACACCAATCATGCCTTCTGCAGAAGACTGGGGTAAACCTCCGCCTCCCCAGTTAATGGGGCCCCTACTTGGGGGAGGGGCACCTGCCCCAGGCAGACCTGAGCTGTCCCAGTTGACTATTGCTGATCCTGCTGGTGTGCTACTCGTGCCCAAACACTGTCAAGGTTGGCAAGAGCAGCGTAGCGGTCGCTAGCAGACACCATGCCTGGGGCAGTTGATGTTGTGGTAAAAGGTGGTGAGGCTCCCGACACTCCAGCATTACTCACGGGCTGTAACATGCCTGCTCCACACAACCAAGGGCAGATACAAGGCTCACTGTTACAAATCCATGACAAGAAAAGATTGAGAGCATCTTAAATAAGTACTTAAGAATCTGCAGGTCTCTCTCATTGCTGTAATATTGTCCATTTTTCATACAAAAGCTGTCTCGCAATCAACTGATTGCCCCTACCATTGGCAGATGATGATGGGAAGGAGGAGCTAGCTGGTGGGGGGAAGGCGGGGTTAGCTGAAGAGGCGGGTGCAAAAACAGGTGCTCCTGGCTGGGGCTGGGATGGCTGAGCCGGGAAGCCAGGAGCAACAGAGGCTGGTGGGGGAAATGCTGACTGCTGTGTACTCCCTTGACTGAAAGCACTGAAGTCAGCAAAACCGCCTCCTACAATGCAAACACATAACATAACATTAATCCTGAGTAGGATATCAGGATGCAGTGTAACAATCATTTCATCATGAGATGTAGGTGAGTAATTCACTTGTAAATCCATCATGCAAGTCAAGAAATCAATTATCATGTCAGATGTACCTGGAGCAGCAGCTTGTGCATTGGAGGGCTGGGCAAAAGGGTCGCCCCCAAGATCGCCGAGTAAATCAAATCCTGAGGGTGTTTTCTGAGGAGCTGTGTGAGCTGTGGGTTGTGTGGGTAGGGCAGGTTGTGGTGGTGAGGGTTTGGGCTGGGCTACAGAGGCAGGAGATGCATTGGCCTGGGGTCTTTGCTGTGGAGACTATGCACACAATAAGAATTATTTGGTTCAGGCATTTCTTGGAACAGAAAGTCCTTAACAAGTTTTTCAGATTTGGTTCCTATTTCTACAAATAACATAAATCCCTGTATAGATAGAAATATGTTCTAAATATGCAACTGATTTTGTGAGGGCACAGCATGGTATAAACAGTAGGTGTGAAAGATCATCAACACCTCTTGTCTATAGTTCAGAAGATGTCAAGAAAACTATTGTGGTTGCAGCAATGTATTGGTGGATTAATGATAAATTAATAGAAAATTAATCCAGATATATTTCAATCATATCAAACTGAACCATTTAGATAAAATACAAAAAAGGCTTCCAGTTTCCTAAAACAAAATGAAATCAAGACAACATAAGACAATGAATGCGGATTAACATTGAATAATATGGGTGAAATATAATGAGAAATGCTAGTCCATGAGATATAAAAATGCTAAATCCAATGAGTAACAGATTTCAATGTTGACATTTCAGAAAGAAATGCTAAAAATGAAGTTTACAAGTGAAGTTTATACAGCACCTGTTTGTTACTGTTGACGATTAGACTAGGTACATTGCCACCAACAAGCGATTTGAGGGGCCGTGAGTCTGACTTTGAGGGGGGCGCAGGGGGAGTGTTCTGCCGCTTGGCCTCGGCATACATGGCCTCAGTTGGTGCAACATACCAGCGCTTCTTCTCATACTTTTGACACATGAAATCCTTCACTTTGTTTTCATCTTTAGAGTCAGGTTCTGCATAACTTCTGCTGTCATAGAGGCCAAGCCAGACCCTCCTGCACAGCTGTCAAAACCAACACGATGGTAAAAAGAGATGATACATATCTTGGGTTCAGGAGGTTGCACTGTATCTCTGAGGTTTGATCTATTCTGGCAACTATTATTCCTTTTCTGAATAAAAATGACCATGCATACAGTGAGTAAAGTTCACAAACAGGGATGTAACTTGGTTTAGAAGTGTTTCATATGACACAGGTATTGTTCAAAGACACTCACATCATTTCCTCTTTGTCTTAAGAAGTCCATTTCCTCTGGTGTGAAGCTGGTCATACTGATAGACTTGACTCTGTGTGGTGGGTTTAAGCCCCGTCTGATCAAATCATAAGGGCAAACATTCTGCATTAGATTGAACAGAAAGCCCCAATCTGCTTTGTTTAGTGCTTAGGGCAATGGTAAGATGCACACCATAACATATATGAATGGTTCAGTTACGAATATTAACGCATGGTGATAATAAGGAACTTAGTGATCTCCAATTACGCCTTGCTAAGGCCAGTAAGGGAGTGTGATTCACAATAACCAACAATGTTACTGGATAACTGATTTTGACAGAATAACCAAGATTACAAAAAGCAAACATAGATATATTTATTGTCAATAAAGGTATACAGTAACAAGTACTCGACAACTTTCGGAAAGTTGTGCGACCGAGACACGACATTTTTTGTAGATGTGGCCCACATGAGCGGACACGGGTATCAGTTTGACACACGGATTATCGCCGCGAGCCGGGTTTATCTCTCGTACTCACAGTAGTCCACTACATGATGTACAAATAAAGGATCCGACTGCCATATCCACATACGTTGGCCCTCGTTGGTGGCAATCAAAACATGTCTTATTATGGGGCAAAGCCACCATTTCTCGCAACATTTTGAGATTTTTCTCATCTTGCTTCTTTTTGTTCATCGCCATTTTGACAGCTGCATAATTCGCCCACTTCCGGTCGAGTGACGTCACAAAATACGTCTTTGCGTCTAAGTAGTGACATCGACAATCCCTGCTTTTCCCTCATTTTCGTAGTTTGTTTGACGATATATGCAAAATATTATCCATTACTTGTTAAGATTAGCTGGTGTTTAGTATGTCATGTAAACTGATAACAGAACATTACCAGGTTGAAGCATTACCGTATGCCTCTAAATTATCGTAGGTATTTGAATCACGCGCAGTAAATATATATCTCTAGAACAGTAAAATATATCAATCGGTTGCTTCTGTTTGTGTTTTTTATGTGCCTATTATCATTATCTTCACATGCATTGCCTTGTTACTCCGCGCTATTTACTACTTTCGATCTCTCACATCCGAGCTGTAGCCAAAGGTGGCATCAGATCATCAAAACACCAGGGCGAGTTCCCTTGCCTAATATATATATATATATATATATATATATATATATATATATATATATATATATATATATAGAGATATATATATATATATATATATATATATATAGAGATATATATATATATATATATATATATATATATATATATATATATATGTATATATATATGTATACTAGTATATGTATATATATATATATATATATATATATATATATATATATCTATATATATATATATATATATATATATATATATATATATATATATATATATATATATATACAAAAGTTCGCCGGATTGTAGTTTTAAAGACACGCAAATCGCAGTTAAGGCTGATTTCAATGTCACTGTTCATTCGAGCAATAAAATACCTCTCCTATCTAGCTTCTTAGACTATGTCTGATTATAACAGATGTTAGAGAGTGTAGACGTTATCTGACGCCCACGACCGCCGGAGGGCACTGGACTGACAGTTTTTCTTTTACACTTTACCGTATATTTTCTAGTCAGTTCTCCATCTGGAGGTGGTGAATCAGCGGCCTTGACCTTAACACGCCCAAGAAGCCATATTTGTTGTCGGTCGCTTAAGTTGATTCCGAATGTGGAACGATAGAGTTAAAATAGTGATTCGTGTTCACATTCCTTAATTGATCGAACAAAATGATAAAATACATCACAAACTATACATCTGCTCGTTATATCATTGATTGATCGGATCTATGTATTGTATTTATGGTCCATATTCGAGCTGTTTCCTGGTAATTCGTTCCTGGTTTTTCTAAACTGTCAGACAGACAGTTGGCGGGTTAGGCTGTACCTGGATATTAGGATATTTTCTCGCCTTGTTGTTAAACAGATATTCGACAATAATGACCATGGGGGATGAATCATTGTTTGCTTCTATGACAATGCCCGTTGTCATTGGCCCAATTTTGGAAAAGGTTGGTAGCACATGGTGTCTTAACAATCTGACAATGCTATTAACAGTATAATGTATTAAAATTCCTTGAACATGCTTCCAGTGTTTGTTAGATAAACCGCTGTAGTCTTAAACTGATTGTTGAGCTTGTATTTGGTCATCTGTTACATTCATAAGTTCAACAATATTTATCAATTATTATATAATTATAATAAAACGTTTTATGTAAGTGGTCAATATACTTTTGTCCACATTTTCTTCAAAATGGAATGTTGTCTGATTATCCCAGAAGTCATCTTTAGTGATTCATGACATCAAAAAGCTTGATACCATATCAATGTTGTAAATAGCTATGAAAGCATTCCAGTCCATGTAGCTTGTATATCATTTACTCATCTTGGTTTTTGTTTTGACATTGTTCTAGCTTGAACAGAAAGATTTATCTGCAGCCCAGACACTAAGATCAGCTTTTTCAAAGGTATGGAAGACACTTTGTTTGCTCATTTCAATCTTACAGATAAGCATGTGCAACGAAACGGGAATTGGTCGGTGAATCGTGGCTCCATTTGATAGAACCAAAGTATTCATGTAGCTATCCATGACGGTTGTAATTTAAGCAAAATGTAGATTTATGACTAGAATTCTGACCCTAATGCCTGTACCTGGTAATTATTCTCCATCCATTATAGTAGCTCTCTATGACGGTTGTAATTTAAGCAAAATGTAGATTTATGACGAGAATTAGGTCTTTAATCTGTTGCTTGGTTCTCCCCTATCATCTTTGTCCACTGGTATAGCCATCCCTAATGCCTGTACCTGTTAATTATTCTCTTTGTCATATTTGTTTAAGGCTGAGGCACAACATCCTGGGTTTGCCTATGAACTCATGACAGGTGTGCTACGCAAGGCGGAAGTGATGGGTCAGATTGACATGACAGAATGCTTGCTGCGATTAGAAGGACTTAATAACTCAACAGGTAAATGATGAGATATAAACTCAACAGGTAAACAGTACAATTGAAAGGGGGGTGTAAACATAAGGCGTTAAGATGTATTCATTATATTGTACTGTCATGAATAATAAGCCAACTCATTACATTGTATAGCCTTCCAACAATCAGCGAGGAATGGAGTTGACTTTATTGTACAGTTATGGAATTACTCGGCATAAGCAGAGATGAAAGTGTTCTGGATTTTACCAGAATTCCGGAATTTGAGATTTTGAATCCACCTAAGAGCTTCATTCTTCAAAAATTTTTTCGCCCACCCGCCAATAGCGACTGAAAATGATTCCGGGCGAGTTGAATTAACCTAACCACTCGCCCAGGTAGCGAGTCAGTTTTCCCGCTCTCTCTTGGTTCATTACTTCCTGGCGACATTGCCAACATCAAAAGCATGCTTGAGACGTTTGTCTCCGGTTTTTGTCCGTGGATGCTACCATAAAATACGCGTGCGTCAACAGTCTTTAGATCAGGTATTCATAAAGTCAGGTTTTTGCTAGGGTAATCTGAGTTGGCTAAATACGCCGTATTCATAATAAAAATATAGTCGTTGGGTCGACTGAAATCTCCGTTGTAACACATTATCCATGTCATGAATAGGATGTAAAATTGTGGACTCAAGTTGAGATAACTCAAGTTAGGATTCTTTATGCAAAGGGCCCCAGATAAGCACAGTTATTCTAAGATAAAATTCACGAATGACAATATGTGATAGGTAGCAAAACAGACCTACTTTAGGTTTTATTACTGCAGCTCCCGTACTTGGTTCGATAGGGCTGAGCAGTTTGAGCTGGCCCCGAGTAAATCGTATGCTAGAGAGAGAGTGCTCCAATGTTTTGTATTTGTTTGACCTGATTCAAACAATTTGTTCATCTATGATAGAATATGAGAGAGGCTTCAATGTGATGGGTCAAACCAAGAGTAACTGGCAATCCAGATTATGCCATTCCACATTAGTCAACTTCATGATATTCACAACTACGATCCTGACAGTTAGGCTGAATCATTAGATACTGTGTGTGTGGGTGCTGACAGAGATGAGTGTTTGTAGTTAAGGCGTGCTAAGTGTTAATTTCGATCTGTCTTCGTACATATGTTATCTGTGAATTATATGTATTCTAGTGGGTAATAAAGATTTATGTTTAGGCATATCGATATGATTATGTCATGATTTGTGCCAGTAAAATTTGTGTTTGGTCGGTATCTTTTGAAAGTTCAGGCTGGTAGCCAATTTTGTTAGTTTCCACCCCTGTTTATTACATTTACTTGTAATGCTAATAAAAAGATGGATCACTCCTGGTCACCTCCACTATACAGAAGTTGTTTTCTTGCAGACCTGCTCGTGAAATTACCCGGGGAACCTTTCCGCACATTGAACGAAAGGTCAACTTCTCTCAAGAAAATACTTAGCCGCATTCCTGATGAAATCTATGACAGAAAAAAGTTCCTTGATACCATCAAGTAGGTATAGTTTAATATCGATTAGCTAGTATTCCTGTGCAGTCTTTTGTAAGATTGAAGACTCTGGTGAATAATTTTTGTCAGATTCAAACTTTTTGCTGTCCAGGATGATGTTATAGCTATGACAGCATATTGGTGTCATGTTGTGATTTTATTGATGATTTATCAATCAGGAATAAATGAGTATAGATTTTCAAACATGGGGATGAATGACCACGGCATCCATGATCACACTTTAACATCCACTAAAATATCCACCCTACCATATCATTTCTCATGTTTTGGACATTTTCTTAAAATTGTTGATGTATTATCATTGTTGACTGGTCCTCCATATTGACTCATCCATGTTGCTACAAAATAAGGATTATTTTTTGCACATTATTATCCGTGTGGACACATTTCTCCTTGATAAGGTATCTTTACACATTTTTATCCGTGTGGACACATTTCTCCTTGATAAGGTATCTTTACACATTTTTATCCGTGTGGACACATTTCTCCTTGATAAGGTATCTTTACACATTTTTATCCGTGTGACACATTTCTCCTTGATAAGGTATCTTTACACATTTTTATCCGTGTGGACACACTTGATAAGGTATCTTTACACATTTTTATCCGTGTGATTTCTCCTTGATAAGGTATCTTTACACATTTTTATCCGTGTATCTCCTTGATAAGGTATCTTTACACATTTTTATCCGTGTGGACACATTTCTCCTTGATAAGGTATCTTTACACATTTTTATCCGTGTGGACACATTTCTCCTTGATAAGGTATCTTTACACATTTTTATCCGTGTGGACACATTTCTCCTTGATAAGGTATCTTTACACATTTTTATCCGTGTGGACACATTTCTCCTTGATAAGGTATCTTTACACATTTTTATCCGTGTGGACACATTTCTCCTTGATTATCTTTACATTTTTATCCGTGTGGACACATTTCTCCTTGATAAGGTATCTTTACACATTATTATTAATGTTGACACATTAACCAAGTTGCTTCTTACTAATGTTTGTGCTGTTTTGTAATGCATGTTGACCCATTATAAACCATGCAGTCCCATAAGTGTCCTGATGTCTTGTGATTGCAGGGATATTGCCAGTGCCATCCGACTTCTCTTAGACTCTGTCAATAACGTCTTCGATTACATCAACGACCCAGTGCAGAAACAGGTAATCTTGTTCTTGTTGCATCTGATATGTCACATTTATCATGACATGCTCTGGTAACGTAAAGACACAAACAGTCTGTAGCTGTACAATAGAAGGCAATTATCCTAGGTACTGCATGGAATGGAATCATGATGTGTTATATTATACGTGTATATGCTTGATTATCGTTACTCTATAGCTACTGATAACTTTAATGGCGCCATTCATATTTACCAAAAGATGTATATTTATCTCCATGATGGCATTCCAATGCAACTCCCTCCCAGGCACTTGACTCGAGGAAAAGAGAATTTGTCAAATACTCCAGAACATTCAGTAATACATTAAAAGATTACTTTAAGGACAATGAGTGAGTTTGAATGTTTCAATGTGCTATAGTGGCTCTGTGTGTAGCAGTGTGGTTCACAAGCTAGAGTATTCCCCGATTATCTTCAGTTGGATGTGTTTTTGTTTTCTGCTGTAGTTGAGCTGATGAGCTCTCACCCAGTCCTGCCACTTGTTTTTGTTAAAGTCATGATATAATTTGGTGTTATATAATCATAGATTATGAAGCGTGGAAATAGTGGCCTGTTACAATCTGGCCAGCAGCTTAAGTCGTCATTGAAACAGTTCTTCCGTGGGGGGACGTAAGTCGTGTGTTTAAGCACTTGCCTAACCAACACAGCCAAAACACGAGCCTTACTTAATCCGCATTGCATGGAAGGCTAAGAAAACAGCCAGGGTCAAGATAACTGGGTGATTGTCGTTTTTGATCTCTATGGATTGATTATTTGATAATCACATATTTTCAGGGTCATATCTTGTATAGTCATTCACCCTTATTCCCGTTGTCAGGAGCCACATCAAGTTTCCCAAACAACACCAAATAATTTGCAAACGTCTCAAAAGAAATTTTCCTGTGCCAGTATCAAAACACATGAAGAGTGGGGCGACCTATGTCGGTCTTGAGATTGTCTTGATCCTTTCCCTTACAGACCCTGGACAGTCGTCGTAAAGTCTTCATTCGTTATTCCCGTCGCTTTAGTGCCGGATTGAAGCAATACTTCAAAGATGGGCTGTAAGTGTTGGGGTTAAGATTCGAGAGTAAGAAGTGTCACAGGGACTTGCTGTCTTTTCTTTTCGATGTTCTATGAGGACTATGACTTGCGAGTCCCTTAATGGCTATGCTTATTCTGAGAGCTTCCTAAGGCGACACTATAATCCAATTCCTGGAAATATTCAAAGCTTGAAATGCATTAAACATTTTATGCCAATTTTGCTGGGGAAATTAATCATTTCTAAAAATTTCATGCTTCTGGCTTTTGTAACTTTTTAATGGGTCTGTATAATGTGGTTTTAACAGTGACAACTACATTTGAGATTATACAAGCATTAGAGATTCAACGTTGATAGCCTCCTTGTACATGTTGAGCACCGTCTGTTGCATTTTTCATTAATGTCGAATCTTGTGAAGTGAAGGTTGTCGAAGACTGTATATTTGAATGAAAGATTGCATATTTGGAATGATTATGATAGCTGTTCAGTTTGTTTAACAGGGCTGTATCTCATTTGAAAGGATATACCTGGTAGAATGGGTTTTTTTTAGGGTTTGGGCACATTGGCTGCTGTGAAATGGTCACAGGTACAGGCATGCTGCAGGCCCACTACCCCCTCTACTACCCCTACCCCCCCCCCCCCCCCCCCCCCCCCCCACCCCCACCAAACAGCCAACAGATCCCTCTAGTTTAGGCAGTCCTGTGTTCAAGTCCAGTGTTGTCATGTGCTATTCTGTGCTTGGTAGGCGCTAGAACAGAGGAAGAAGGAGTTTGTCAGGTGCTCAAGGCGATTCAGCAATGCCTTGAAAGATTTCTTCAAGGACAACAGGTAAGATTCCTGAAGTAGGAAGTACTGAATCTTGGTGATCTGGGTGCCGTGCTGATTGACTGTGATCAGGGTGCCATGCTGAATGACAGGGGTCATTATGCCGTGCTCATTTGACAATGATCAGGGTGCAGTGCTCATTTGACAATGATAAGGGTACAGTGCTCATTTGACAATGATAAGGGTACAGTGCTCATTTGACAATGATCAAGGTGCAGTGCTCATTTGACAATGATAAGGGTGCAGTGCTCATGACAATGATCAAGGTGCAGTGCTCATATGACAATGATCAGGGTGCAGTGCTCATTTGACATTGATGAAGGTGCCGTGCTCATTTGACAATCATCAAGGTGCAGTGCTCATTTGACAATGATAAGGGTGCAGTGCTCATTTGACAATGATAAGGGTGCAGTGCTCATGACAATGATCAAGGTGCAGTGCTCATTTGACAATAATCAGGGTGCAGTGCTCATGACAATGATCAAGGTGCAGTGCTCATATGACAATGATCAGGGTGCAGTGCTCATTTGACATTGATGAAGGTGCAGTGCTCATTTGACAATGATGAAGGTGCTGTGCTCATTTGACAATGATGAAGGTGCAGTGCTCATTTGACAATGATCAATGTGCAGTGATCATATGACAGTGATCTGAGTGGAGTGATCATATGACAGTGATCTGGGTGGAGTGCTCATATGGCAGTGATCTGGGTGCAGTGCTGAATGACAGCCATTGTGAGTGTACATAAAGTCATCTGTCTCGTGGAGCAGTTTGGGATGAAATCCCTCTGAACATGACTGAACAAGCAATCCAATTAGTTTGTAATGTTTGGACCAATAGGATGGTTTCTCTGCTGCCAATCAATAAGAGGTGCTGGCAGTAGTGAATATTCTTGCGATGGGTAAAATCTGTTTTCCACTGCCATATACCAGTTGTTTGATAGGTATTCTTCTGAAATATGATATTCCAAGGTGGTGTTGGTCAACATGTCTGTGCTACACTGCTGTCAGTTACACCTCCAAAGGGCTTACATTAACTCTTTTGAATCCAAAAGGTTTCATTTTGACCTCTACCCTATGCAATACTATGCAGCATTCCTTAATCTGAAATTTAACCATTGGTAGACTTTGGGAATAATGAACTGTCTGCATGCCTATCCATTTCTTCGTTTCTCTCTTCCATCATTGCCTGTGTTAGCTTTGGTTCCTTTCTTATCTTCTCTCTTCAGTCAGGTTGATGGCTCGTCTTCCGTCTACGAATTTTATCTTTTTCCTTTAAATGTTAAATGTACGTGAACGTGTTTTCTGTAATATGTGCCCTACATGTTTGGTCTTTTAACATTGTATATGTGGAATTATTTGTTAATCCATATCACACTGGTATCAGCATTTTGATAATACACATTTGATTTAACGCAAGTCAACTGGGCAATTCTTCCATCCTTATTTTTGAATTATACGGAGAACAAACAATTCATGATAATATTTCAGTGCCATGTGACCTTGACATATGACATTGACCTGTGTTGTGACTGCAGAAAGCAGTCAGTGTTTCAGAGTGCCAATCACCTCATCAACCAGACAAATCTCATCCTGAAGACTGTGGGCGATGCCTGTTGATGCTGGTTACACCCTAGCCCCGATGCTCGCGGGTTACAACCTTCCCCCGCCTCGGGCCCCGCCCCCTCCCCCTCTCAGTCTCTGACAACAGGGGCACACGAGGCATCATCTTCTCTTGTGCATCAGCTCAATACCATGCTTTGCAATTACCCCTTTTGTTTTACAGATAGTCCTTGTTTTATCTTTGGATGACTGCCAAATTGGTTAGGAATGTCAAATAGTCTCACAAGCTCCTGTGGGCAAAACTTTTTTTTTCGTTTGGTTTATAAAAACTACTTGGAGATGATCAGAATTTGTTGGCTGATAATTGTGTAAAGGAATTGTCACATTTTTGTATCTTTACAAGATTGTTTATACTGAATGTTTACATTATATTTTGCTTGTACATTAAGTCTCCAATTCTCATATTCCTTGAAATATCAGTTTATAAATTACTCTGCAAGAACACCTTTAAGCTATGAACTGTTAATGAATAAAATCAGTAACTAGCATAAGTGACTCATAAAACTCCATTAATAACTCTTTATTTTATTTTCATGGGCATAACAATTTGCATAACAATCTGTCCTCGACTTGGACGGATTGTGAATAGTCATTCATGCCCTCGTGATTGTTTATTATGCCAGCATATTAACTGTTTGCCACTCAACGAATTCACTGTGGTGTAATGAAAGGGGATATAACAAAAGTATATTACTGCAAATACAAAAGCCAGAGCTGCATATAATGTTCTCTTGTTGACCTGCTTAATGACCTCGCAGCCTTATTCACCTGCCTTACCTGTGAATTGGGTTTACCTGTGATTATGATGACTACCTGGAACTGTGAAGCCAAAGATAAACTGCCCAACATGTTCCTGCATTAGCCTATGTTCGAATTATTGCTAGACTGATGTCATGTTGTGGATCAAGCTCTTGTTAGAGATACATGTTGTCTTTGATGTTGCATTATGAATAAGTTGACATTTATATATACACATATCAGGTGAATGGGGGAGTTTATAATCTGTGATTTTGGCGTTGTTATGTCTTGTGTATCACAAGGGCCAGCTTCTCACAAATTAAGAGCTGTTGTTAACATATACCTTGAATAAGATGGTCCATATGATTTACTTATCTAGTAATTACAAAATTGGAGACTTAAAAAACTGTTAATAGAATATCTTGAGCTCTGAAAAACTTGCATAAATATCTATTGACTACTTGGTCTATATATCCTATATGGCTTGCGTCGGATTTCACAAATAATGCTTTTATGGCCATGTCTTAATTTGCAATTTACAATTTTGTGAATTGTAGCAACTCGGGCTTGAATAACATGCTTGGTAAATAAATGTTAGCACTTGATGTTAAGTAACACAATGTGGAGATGTCATGCTAGTTACACTGGTGATATATGTTATATAATAAAACTTATATAAAGAAGGTTGTGTTCATGTTGAGTACCTGAACAACAGAGGAATGTACCAGACTTGAGTTTTATCCACAACATATCCCTCATTAACCTGGCCGATTACTTTCGCCAAGTTACCTTGGTCAGTCGTGTTTGGATGTTGACCTTTTTTCATCTTGTGATTTGGGGTCGCAATTTTCTTTTCTTTTAAACGGTTGGCCTCTATGTAGAATGCCAAGGTTTTGTTTTGACTTTGACCTCAATCTATGGCTTTCCCAAGCATTCCAAGGTCCCAGTCCATGTCCATATTATACCTTATCTAAAATGACACACGATATGTTCGAGGTTTGTAAGAACGATAAAAACTTGAATGCTGGCATACATTGTGCACGGTCGATTGTAGCCCTACAAGACGTCTGCTATATATTCATATTACCGTTCGACCGGATCTAGGTCGATTGGCGTATCATTCTGTTTCTGAAATATCTGCCTCGCGGTATCACTCTTCCCACGATCTAATAAACTTTTGGTCTGCACTGTTGGCTCGGGATTAGTCGAGAATGAAGCTCAAAAATTGCAATTGGGTAAAATATCATATCGACTGTCATAATCGCTATAAGGGTGATGTGCGAGGAGAGCGCTGCGGTGTAACACTGATATTGCACGCACGCACACACACACACACTCACACACCCACTCCCCCACGAGCACCAGCGCCTCCATCTATCAATCTTCGCTGACAGCAGTACGCTAGTAACACCTTCCCCTTTTCTGTCGGCTATCAAATGGTCCGCACCCAATGGTGTTTTCAGCAACCATGTGATGCGCTTGTTGCTAAAAATAGAAATAAGCACCTGGAATAATGTTTACTGCTTTCTAGGCCAGACAGCGTTACCATGCGGTCTGGAGGGCATTGTTCACAAACTCCAGCAATGCCGTCTCATTTAAATTAATCGAATTTTCTCGGCAAATTGAATATTCTCCATCGCTATTTCAAACGCGAAGGTATCTCTAGAGATCTAGCTGGTGAATGCTTGAGTTACAAATTGGGACCAAATTCCATACCTGGATGCAAGATTCTCCGTGGTAACTGTTATCCTGATGAACGGTAAGTGGAGTTTGTTGTCAGTAGTTCTAGATCAGCATTAGCATAGTAGTCGCCTTGGTGTAGAATCAAAACCAAGGTTCGCCCCACCGGGTTCGCCCCACCGGGTTCGCCCCACCGGGTTCGCCCCACCGGGTTCGCCCCACCGGGTTCGCCCCACCGGGTTCGCCCCACCGGGTTCGCCCCACCGGGTTCGCCCCACCGGGTTCGCCCCACCGGGTTCGCCCCACCGGGTTCGACTGTTATTAGCGTCGGTTGTTTGATAATGGTATGGCGAATGGTTCTCGGCAACTCACCTCTCAGAAGAGAAACAATAAACGCGTCGAGTTGATCAAACTGCTAAAGCATGTTTGCCTATGATAGATGATAGCCGAAGGGGTTATTTTAAGACATGAAACATTACCAACTCACATCTATTGAATGGAATTACCGATCTCTGTGGTTCGCCTCGAATTAGCCCAAAAGACCAACGTCAGGTTCTATTTATCACCTTGTCGGTCCAACAGATAGAGCTAAATTTTTTGGTCGATGCATTCGATCAACCCAGAACTCGTCACTTTTTTCACGAAATATGCATGTTCTGACGAGTTTCGGGCGGTCAGTGTCGAAAGTTATTATCTAATTCGGTTCGAGATAATGTTTCATATTCCTATCGTCTGCGGAAAACTATATTTTCGATAACTTTCCAAGTTTACCGGTGATATTTTCTTCCGAAATACAAGCGCGGAGGACGATATCCCAGACAGCCCCAGAAACTTCCGATGTAAATAAGGCGGTGAGAACATAGGCAAAAACTATTGCTGATAATTCCTGTCGCCTTTTCCCCAGGTTTTCGTTGCTTTCTTCGTGATTCGGTGTGATATTTGTGCGACAGTGAATGTTAATGGCCTTTTCTACATGTTAGACAAGGTCATTTTAGCTTTTAGCTTCGTGCCACAAATGGTCCCTGTGAACCCGCGTCTTGTGAGCTGTTTCGCCTATGTTCCAATTGGTGTATCCTCCCGCTGGTTAGTTTCCGCCCCCTCGCCGCCATGTTGCCAAGTCGGGCTCAGATATTACCGTTTGGTGTGTTTTAGGCCAAAATACTTATTCACAAGATACTGTTGTTGCTGAAATTCAGCTTCTGTCTCTATATATGTTTGGTGAGTTGATTTTATTAGCTAAAACTAGGTAAAGCAGCGGAACTCTTGATAATTCCGTTGACTTATGTCGGGAATTATCATTGGACGCCAGAACTAAGAGGGAGTGCATACTCCCGTACTTAGTTCGAAAGAGCTACCTCGAATGGATTGCTAACAAGTCTTTTATTCTGTATATATCGCCATAGCTTCTATGAAACCAATGTCGTTACATACTCCAACAACCGGATCAACCATATTATGATTATCCCTGAAGTAAAAATGCTATCATTTTGTTTTTCACTGATGTTTGGTTCCATCGGTGCTGTGCATGTAACGTTTATTGATGCGGTTTTCGAAAACGTTCTGATACCCATGTACGTAATTACTTGTTATGTGTTCACAGAACTGGCCGGGGGATTTCGGAACGGGAGTGGCTTAATGATTTGCCTGTCACAGATATGATGACCTTTGCTCCGCTGAAGTTGCTGCTTATCAAATCGGATGTGCCACTTATTACCCCATGCATCCTGTCTCCGTTATGATATCAGAATGACTTTCACCAACATCCGCCGGATCTTCTACATCTGCCTCCTTCTCGTTCCTGCGTATTGTTTATACTTCATCGCATCTCGTTTAACTCAACCACATCATGAATGGGATCAACAGCATCGAGTCTCACAATTACTCGTCAACACCGTAGGATGTAAGATTCCTTATCTGGACCCTTATGATGACACCGTTCGTCACATGGTTTCACGACTCCCGCCAATTCAATGCGACTCGCGGCCACCAATGACATTTGTTGACAAGGATTTCCTGAGAATCAATCGAACTGCCATCGAACTGTATTACAACGATGACTTTGGCTACTGTGTCTTTCAGCCTATCTTTAGACCATCCTCCGAATCTGATTATATATTCAAATATGGAGATTTGGTGCATATGGAAGTTGATACTAAAATGACGGATAGGTTCGTACGAATAGTTTGTAAAAACAAGGCCTCCTCGATGGTGTATGTCAACTTTCATGCATTTATCTTGTCGGATTCAAATCGCGATCTCGAATTGTTAAAATTATTTACAGATCATAAGTGCACCAAACACCTCACAGACACTTACAATATAATCATGGTGGGTGTTGATTCTATTTCAAGGTTGAATTTCATTAGACAGCTTCCTGAAACACGCCGATACCTTATGGACAAACTTGGCGCCGTTGAATTGCAAGGCTATAACAAAGTAGCAGATAATACATTCGTTAATCTTGTACCCATGTTGGCAGGGAAATTCGTTGACGAGTTACCATGGGATGATGTTATGGCTGATGAGCCATTCGACAAATTTCCTTTTATATGGAAAGAATTCTCGTCAAGGGGATATGAGACACTATTTGCAGAGGATGCCCCAGGCATCGCCATTTTTAATTACGACAAGCCCGGCTTCAATAATCCTCCCACTGACCATTATCTGCGCCCCCTCAGTCTGGCCATGGAAGATCACAGATCGATCTGGAAGAATGACCATGACTGCGTTGGATCAACTCTCGAGACAAATGTAGTCCTTGACTACTTACTAAATTTTATCAGCAAAGAGCGCCACGTACCCTATTGGGCATTTGCATTCATCACGCGACTTACCCATGACAACATTCATAAAGCCAGTCTTGCAGACGCGGCTTACCATAACTTCATGCGATCACTTCATTTGGGTGGACTTCTTAAAAATTCAATTCTTATTTTCTACAGCGATCATGGAATGAGGTTCGGAGAGATACGAGAAACGTATGTCGGTAAATTGGAAGAACGACTACCATTCATGTATGTTGTCACTCCGTCTTCGTTCAAGAACATCTACCCCGAATATTTCAGCTCTCTGCAGACGAATGCGCATCGACTTACCACTCCCTTTGATATTTATGAAACATTACGGGGTTTATTGGACTTCGATGGTCGTATTCGGTTGAATAACAAGAAGTCGCGTTGTTTGAACCTTTTTAGGAATATACCAGAGGAGAGGACTTGTGTTGACGCCGCCATTGGTCCTCACTGGTGCACGTGCCACGAGTACAAGACGATTAACGTTCATGACGAAGATGTCGTAAAAGCATCCTCGCAGGTCATCGCCCAAATTAACCGCGAACTCAAGCGACACCATGGGAAATGTGCAACTTTGATTTTGGATAAGGTCACAGACGCTAGGGCTATCAAAATCAACAGCCAAGTATTTGAAAGTAGAAAAACTGTATACCAGCCCAAGGATGATCTTAATGAGACTTCGACTGTTCAGTTTCTCCTGACCATTCAAACCCGGCCTGGAAAAGGACTATTCGAAGCGACTGTACATTTCTCCAGAACGTCCAAACCATATCGTGTGTCTGGGGACATCAGTAGGATAAATAGATATGGCGACCAGTCAGTGTGTGTTGATTATCACAAACACAAAAAGTTCTGTTTTTGTGTTTGAAATTGTAGAATATATCATGGTCAACATCATGGTGAATGATAGCTAACAATGATAAAATGGTGAACAAATATTATATATTTTACATATGTATGTATGTATGTATGTATGTATGTATGTATGTATGTATGTATGTATGTATGTATGTATGTATGTATGTGTGTGTGTGTGTGTGTGTGTGTGTGTGTGTGTGTGTGTGTGTGTGTGTGTGTGTGTGTGTGTGCGTGCGTGCGTGCGTGCGTGCGTGCGTGTATGTGTGTGTGAATGTATGTAAGTGTATGTATGTGTGTGTGTGTGTGTGTATGTATGTATGTATGTATTTGAGTATGTATTTTTGCACTTGCGTATGTATGTATGCGTGTGTATGAATATATACATGTATGTGTGTGTGTATGTATGTAAATATATGTACATATATGTACATACGTACGTGTATGTTTGTGTGTTTGTATGTATGTACGTACCTAGGTACGTATGTATGTTTGTGTGTGTGTGTATGTATATATGTGTATGCATGTATGTATGTCCACATCCCAGTTGATGCACAAAGAGATTACAGTAGTGAATCATGCTAGGCATCTACAAGTGTGGGGATAGGTATTTTGAATCGTATAATTTAAACGCCTGTGTTAATATTCGCGTCCTTCATGCATAATATGGGTTTTGAACAGAGTACTGCAAGGTTACAATTGGTCATATATACAAGCATGCTTTTCCAGAGGCATTACATCCTTTTAGTAGGGATATTACTTACATTTTCCTTTTTTCTACGCACGCGTGTCACAGACACTACAAGTGTTAATAATATAGGATCTGCCACAAAGGATGTCGAACGTATGCAAGAGTCAAAAAGCCCGCTTCATGGACAAGACCTGATCGTGGACCGTTCAAACAATTATATAAAAGAACATTCTGTCACAGACTTACAACACAATGTAGGAGCTGATCAAACAACACATTATTGACCCTCTAAATGGCAAACGCCCAGCCTGGGAGGTGCGAAACCGAGCCAGCCTTCTCTATGGCGTTGACGTAGAAAGCCGACTGCAAAAGTCTACAGACGGAGTGAGTACAAATGGTGAACGACGAGCGGTATTGTAAGGTGCATCACCATAGCAACTACGTTAGTTATGGCAGATATCAATTGGAGACAAATCCTCGGTTACTGATGTGAATCTCGAAGGACGTGCACAAACCCCATATTGATTAATCTTGAAAGTCTATATAGTCATCATTTTTCCTTTATCAAGGCGCTTCTTTATATGAATCTCAAGTCAGGACATTTGATGATATTTTGTCGGTCATTGAAATAAAGCATGTCTCGTAATTAATAGCTGTTAGGCTTAATATCAGTGTCCTTTCCTGTCAGCATCATCGTCATGCTCTTAGTCTGGATTAAAGCTAACATGTTGATGGACCATCTTTGCAGGATCTTTTCCATCCTCTACCACAATACCGGAATCCCTGCTGGCGCGAAGAACTTGGGGGTCCCAGCCCAAATTCAGAATTCGGCGAATACTGCAAATTTTCGGCGATAGTGAAAAGCTGTAGACGCATAAATGGAATCTATAATAAACGTTGGCAAAATGGAGAGCGCTCCAGACTGCGTTGTCTGCCATTCTTTTTCTCTCTCGGGGTTATGAAATCTGGAACAACGGATCTGAAATATGAGCTGTCCAAGCACCCGAATATCGCATCACCATCAGTTTCAGAAATAAACTGGTGGAACAGACGACGACAAGGTTGGCAATCGTGGCATTTTGTGTAATGAATTGCATACAATGGATTGTGAAGAGTGTGACCATCGTCGCCCAAGTGCTTCTGAGATATATATATCTATTTTTCTTGTTAGCTAATTCTGTATTCAACATATGTGTCTCCGTGTGTAAGCAGGTATCCTGAATATGAAATAAGCTTTATCATTTGTTTAATTGGTTTTAATCACCTGGTTCTTACAGGTGCAAACCGCCGCAGTTACGGAACGTTTGGAACTACAAGTTTTGATGAATATCTCAGTGTGTTTGACTTAGCTGCGGAAGCAATTGACCAAACAATAACTAATCGTGAGGGTGAGGCATGGCATCCGCTGGTTACGTGTAAGTCCCTAGCATTTCATCACTTAGCTCAGCATGCTCATTCAGTACATAAGAACAGTCCACTCAATATAAGTATGACCATGTCTAATGAATTAAGAGCTAGCAAAGCACCATTTAGACATTTCCATTCTTTGTATTAAACAATCTAATCCTTCTGCATCCAGTTGTGGTTCACTGGACGCGACATGTTCATTATGACTTGACTCCTGACCGAAAGAAATACTGGGGTCTAATAACTTTTTTATAGACCGATGATATGGTGATGGTGATAGATGGGGATGATTGTGTGATTGTATTGCATTCATTAAGTGCTATCTCCATTTGGGTTTCATGATTTCTGTCATCACTCACTGGCTTACTACTTATTCAACATCAAATGTTACTGGAGATATCCTAGCCTCCTCCCTCTAACAAAGTAACAGTAACTTGGTTTTAGGCCCCTTGCACCATCCGTGCTTTGTGGTACCTAATTGACCTCCATATTGTTCCTGTCAAGGGGTCTCTGTAAATGGACCTTTGTGGATTGCCCAGCTTAGTTTGATCTCACTAGGAATTAGTGATTGTTATTCCTCCAGACCACAGTGTTCGTCGTTGACATCAAGCCGGTGGCTCGTTAGTATTGTTGGATCGTCAACTTGCTCACTTCAGGGCACGATTTAGTGGAGCACATGCACAGCATATTAAATTTCAACTCTATGATCAATTCACTGTGTAAATAAACTCATTCATCGCGCAAAAATTCCAATATATTCACCTTGATCATTCAAATAAAAGACATCGTATTTGTTCTTTGCAGATGATGGATCTTCACAGATGTCTTGGGAGCAAGACGGATGGGAGTCACTTCCAGCCAATAAGAATCGAGATGAGCCTGTAGTGACCTACATAGACTCTATTGGCCTACTCCGACCTGATGCCAAACTCATTCTGATGTTCAGGGAGCCAGTAGATCGGTACGTATACAGTTTCGTATCTGTATTGAATGTTAAGGTCGAAATAAGTCGTATCTGACCCGCTACTGACCTAAGCGATGACGTGAGTTATTTCTCCATTGTTATCAGAACACTCATCCTTCCTATCACTTTTTCCTTTTCTTTGTGTTCTTCGTTGATTTAATATTCGTTCTTCCTAAACTTCTTCTTTTATTTCTTTTTTCATCTTTCCTTCGTCGTATTTTTGTTCCTTCTGATTCTTCTCCACTTTCTTCTCCTGCATCGTACTTCTCTTCTCGTACCTTCGTTTTACTTTTTTTTCGTTGTGTTATTTCCTTCGTTTTCTTTAGCTTCTTTTTTATTTTCTTGATCTTTCTTTTATCTTAGCCCTTTGCCCTTCTTTATCATCGTCATCATGATCATCATCGTCGTCATCTTCATCATGATCATCATCTTAGTCGTCATGATCATGATCACCATTTTTTGTTTCCTGTTTATGTTATTCCCTTGTCATTTATTTGTCCTCTTTATTCTCTTCCCAAACAATTGCTATAATTATCTCCTATCTCTTCTCACATTCTCCTCACATTCTCCTCGATGACCATTTATGTTTGCACCATGACATCTTTTCTGCTGCAGGTTGTTTTCCTATTATTGTATGTCAAGAACACCAAGTACAGAACATTTCCACAACAGCACCGTCTACGCCGTTCGCCATATGAACAAATGTATAGCTTCATTTACATTGCGAAAATGCATTTATGACACAGAGCTGGCGGAAGATTTATTGAAACATGGAAGAGTAAGTTTGAAGACATAAAAGCTGACCCATGTCTGCATAGCTCTGCTGTTTAATTCTTGTCCGAGATACATTGGTTGGTTGATCATTGACTACTTTTGGTTGAATACAAATGTATGTGCCATAGATCACAAGAAACAGCAACGCATGTGTGACACCCACACAATCAAGTGTCCTTCACAGTGGCATTCATTACAACTACAACCATTAGCCATGGCGCTTGAGATAAGTTAACCTATTTGTTGATATGTGGAAACTGTAGGATGAATTGTGGCTGATGCAGATTACGTTACGCGCTGGGCTATATGCGCCGTTTTACATGGAATGGGCCAAGGTTTTTTCACACAGAAAAGAATCTTGGTGGTTCGCAGTGAGGACTATTACAAGGACAGAGTGACAACGCTCAACTCCATCGGGGACTTTCTTGGACTGGGTAAGTATCCATTTACTAAGACATCTGAATTTCTACAAGCAATTTCCAATTGATGCACCTGTGATGTTACCAGACAGCATTGGTGTTCGGCACGATTATGTGACAGCTTTCCTGGTTATTGTGACAATGAAGCTGTCGGACTGATGATTGTGAATACTATGCATTTATGCGGATGTTTGTGGTAATGATGCATTTGTATTGATCATATTTGGTAACGAAGCAGATGTTCTGATACCACAAAATGACGAGCAACTCCCGCAGCAATTGTGGTAATGATGCAGCTATGCTGACAATTGTAGTAATGATGCAGCTATGCTGACAATTGTTGTAATGATGCAGCCATACTGACAAATGTAGTTATGATGCGGCAATACTGACAATTTTGGTTTTGATGCAGCTACACTGACAAACTGTTGTAACGAAGCAGTTATACTGACAGTTGTGATAATGATGCATCTATACTGACCATGTCGGTAATGAAGCAGCTCTACTGACAGTTGTGATAATGATGCATCTATACTGACAACTGCGATAATGAAGCAGCTTTGCTTACAATTATGGTGATGATACAGATATACTGACACTTAGGGTAATGTTGCAGCAATACTGACAATTGTTGCAATTCAGCAACTGTGATGATAATTGTGGTGGTGAGACAGCTGTAATAATGACTGTGGTTATGAGTTAATTGTAACAGTGGTTGTTTTAATTGGCTACTTGCTTTGACGATTGTAGTAATACGTTGTTATATTTACGATTCTGGTAAATGATCACCAAGGCGTATCTTATTTCCTATAGGTCTAATTACGGTCAATGTCACCGTAGCAGAGAGCATCAACAGATCTCAACCAAAGTTCCAAACACTTACGAAGCCTAAGATGCTTTCTGAAACGCGAAAGTTGCTGGAGGATTTCTACATGCCCTACAATAAGCAACTAGCTCAAATACTCAACGATGAACGCTTTCTGTGGTTGGAAAAGAAAAGATCATAGAACGAAACCGTTTAGGCTCCATCGTTAGATTGATATTATTCAGTGTGCTATAGATATTGGAAGTTGTAGTGTTGACTTCGTAAGAGCTGTGTGATTTTGCCAAATGTCAATAAATCTTCCATCGGGAGGTGTTCTGCTTTTTTATAACTTTTCTGCTTTCAATATTGCATATGAGAAGTTATTTCTGGATATCGTTTCTATAATTGTATAGCCATGAACGCTCCGTTCTCTTATACCATATAATGTGAAGTCAGTGATCTCTGTAAATACACATACTAAAAATCAATATTTTCAACGCTTGCCTGAATATTTAAAAACATGTGAATATCATTTTAATCTTTGCCATTGAACAAGCTTGTTCGCTCATGCATGATGTGGGGATCGAATATTGGAAAGTAGGACTGCAAATACAAACCTCGTGGTCGAACATACAAGCATTGCTTTACGCAGGTAGTCCTCCATTTGTGTGTATATATTTGTATTGCAATAACGTGCATGTGCGCCTGTTTTCGTGTGTGCCTGGGGATATATGTACAAAAATATGTATATTCTTATGTATGTATGTATGTGTGTGTGTGCGTGTGGGCGTGCGTGCACGTGTGCGTGCCTGCGTGCGTGCGTGCGTGTTTGTATGTATGCATGTAT
>CM067348.1:13602097-13624597 GCA_034190875.2 Urechis unicinctus
GCCAATTTTGGTTTAACCATTAGTACAAAAAAGACTTTACCAACCAGCACCAGGAAAAATATGTTCTGCACCAGAAATAAATGTAAACAACCAAATGCTATCAAACACTGCTAAATTCACATACCTTGGCAGCACACTCTCTAACACAATCAGTATAGATGACGAAGTACTCTCCACGATATCCAAGGCTAGCCAAGCTTTTGGCAGACTTAGACACTCATTATAAAATAGGAATGGACTCACCCTAGAAACCAAACTCCAGATCTATCGGGCTGCAGTTCTTACCTCTCTCCTTTATGGTGCCGAGTCCTGGACTGTTTACCAACGCCATGCCAGGAAGATTAACCGTCTTCACCTTACTTTCCTGAGAAAACTCTTAAACATCAAATGGCAAGATATGATTCCGGACACTGAAGAACATGCCCGAGCCAAAATGCAAAGCATTTTTGCAATGCTCAAGAGGATCCAACTCCGCTGGGCTGGCCATGTCCTCAGAATGTCGGACAAAAGAATACCAAAACAGCTCTTATATCACCACTGGAAAAAGATCTTGTGGCGGCCAGAAGAAAAGGTTCAAAGACTCCCTAAAGGTGTCTTTAAAGGATTGTAACATCAACCACACAAGCTGGGAGACATTAGCTCAGGACAGACAAGTGTGGCGATCCAAAACCATTAAAGGTGCTGAGGCATATGAGGCTGACCGTATCGTATCTGCAGTTGCAAAAAACGAAGCCAGAAAATCAAGACATGCAGCGATTCCCAACCGCAATGCCAACAGAGGATAAAACTAGGACATCTCCGTCCTGGATAGGATGAATGATGACTGAAAGATGGTCCTCATCACATGTGAAGGACGAACATATTATATATATTATTATGTATGTAGAATCATACAAATATTAGCCATGTACAAGTGTGGGGAAAGGTATTTTGAATCATTTAATTTTCAACGCCTATGTGAATATTTGTATACACCATCTGTATGCTCCAAGATAAGCTTATATGCGACTCCCATCTGCCGCAGGTGGCTGTATATTTAATAGCGTCTTTCATGCATAATATGCGCTTCGAACAGATTACTGCAAGGCTACAATTGGTCATATATACAAGCATGCTTTTCCAGAGGCATTACATCCTTTTAGTAGGGATATTAGTTACATTTTCCTTTTTTCTAGGCAAGCGTGTCACAAATACTACAAGTGTTAATAATATAGGATCTGCCACAAAGGATGTCGAACGTATGCAAGAGTCAAAAAGCCCGCTTCATGGACACAAGACCCTATTGTGGACCGTTCAAACAATTATATAAAAGTACATTCTGTCACAGACTTACAACACAATGGAGGAGCTGATCAAACAATCGCTGAAGACACCCAGAAGGGCGAAACGTTCCATCAACCCATTCAGTTGCACCATAACGTTGCAGACGCCTCCAATGTATCTGCTAACTTGAACCATCACAAAAGTGACACACTTGAGCAACCCATTAACTGATACCAACAAGACACTGGCCCAGACAATCAATCTACCATTGCCACAGATGGACAGACTGAAAATTCAAGTGTGAGTAATGGCGACGTTGGATATAACCACATTATTGACCCACTAAATGGCAAACGCCCAGCTGGGAGGTGCGAAACCGAGCCAGCCTTCTCTATGGCGTTGACGTAGAAAGCCGACTGCAAAAGTCTACAGACGGAGTGAGTACAAATGGTGAACGACGAGCGGTATTGTAAGGTGCATCACCATAGCAACTACGTTAGTTATGGCAGATATCAATTGGACACAAATCCTCGGTTACTGATATGAATCTCGAAGGACGTGCATAAACCCCATATTGATTAATCTTGAAAGTCTATATAGTCATCCTTTTTCCTCTACCAATGCGCTGCTTTATATGAATCTCAAGTCAGGACATTTGATGATATTTTGTCGGTCATTGAAATAAAGCATGTCTCGTAATTAATAGCTGTTAGGCTTAATATCAGTGTCCTTTCCTGTCAGCATCATCGTCATGCTCTTAGTCTGGATTAAAGCTAACATGTTGATGGACCATCTTTGTAGGATCTTTTCCATCCTCTACCACAATACCGGAATCCCTGCTGGCGCGAAGAACTTGGGGGTCCCAGCCCAAATTCAGAATTCGGCGAATACTGCAAATTTTCGGCGATAGTGAAAAGCTGTAGACGCATAAATGGAATCTATAATAAACGTTGGCAAAATGGAGAGCGCTCCAGACTGCGTTGTCTGCCATTCTTTTTCTTTCTCGGGGTTATGAAATCTGGAACAACGGATCTGAAATATGAGCTGTCCAAGCACCCGAATATCGCATCACCATCAGTTTCAGAAATAAACTGGTGGAACAGAACAGACGACGACAAGGTTGGCAATCGTGGCATTTTGTGTAATGAATTGCATACAATGGATTGTGAAGAGTGCGACCATCGTCGCCCAAGTGCTTCTGAGATATATATATCTATTTTTCTTGTTAGCTAATTCTGTATTCAACATATGTGTCTCCGTGTGTAAGCAGGTATCCTGAATATGAAATAAGCTTTATCATTTGTTTAATTGGTTTTAATCACCTGGTTCTTACAGGTGCAAACCGCCGCAGTTACGGAACGTTTGGAACTACAAGTTTTGATGAATATCTCAGTGTGTTTGACTTAGCTGCGGAAGCAATTGACCAAACAATAACTAATCGTGAGGGTGAGGCATGGCATCCGCTGGTTACGTGTAAGTCCCTAGCATTTCATCACTTAGCTCAGCATGCTCATTCAGTACATAAGAACACGTCCACTCAATAAGTATGACCATGTCTAATGAATTAAGAGCTAGCAAAGCACCATTTAGACATTTCCATCTTTGTATTAAACAATCTAATCCTTCTGCATCCAGTTGTGGTTCACTGGACGCGACATGTTCATTATGACTTGACTCCTGACCGAAAGAAATACTGGGGTCTAATAACTTTTTTATAGACCGATGATATGGTGATGGTGATAGATGGGGATGATTGTGTGATTGTATTGCATTCATTAAGTGCTATCTCCATTTGGGTTTCATGATTTCTGTCATCACTCACTGGCTTACAACTTATTCAACAGCAAATGTTACTGGAGATATCCTAGCCTCCTCCCTCTAACAAAGTAACAGTAACTTGGTTTTAGGCCCTTGCACCATCCGTGCTTTGTGGTACCTAATTGACCTCCATATTGTTCCTGTCAAGGGGTCTCTGTAAATGGACCTTTGTGGATTGCCCAGCTCAGTTTGATCTCACAAGGAATTAGTGATTGTTATTCCTCCAGACCACAGTGTTCGTCGTTGACATCAAGCCGGTGGCTCGTTAGTATTGTTGGATCGTCAACTTGCTATCTTCAGGGCACGATTTAGTGGAGCACATGCACAGCATATTAAATTTCAACTCTATGATCAATTCACTGTGTAAATAAACTCATTCATCGCGCAAAAATTCCAATATATTCACCTTGATCATTCAAATAAAAGACATCGTATTTGTTCTTTGCAGATGATGGATCTTCACAGATGTCTTGGGAGCAAGACGGATGGGAGTCACTTCCAGCCAATAAGAATCGAGATGAGCCTGTAGTGACCTACATAGACTCTATTGGCCTACTCCGACCTGATGCCAAACTCATTCTGATGTTCAGGGAGCCAGTAGATCGGTACGTATACAGTTTCTTATCTGTATTGAATGTTAAGGTCGAAATAAGTCGTATCTGACCCGCTACTAACCTAAGCGATGACGTGAGTTATTTCTCCATTGTTATCAGAACACTCATCCTTCCTATCACTTTTTCCTTTTCTTTGTGTTCTTCGTTGATTTAATATTCGTTCTCCCTAAACTTCTTCTTTTATTTCTTTTTTCATCTTTCCTTCGTCGTGTTTTTGTTCCTTCTGATTCTTCTCCACTTTCTTCTCCTGCATCGT
Organism: Urechis unicinctus; assembly: GCA_034190875.2. Classification (NCBI taxonomy): domain Eukaryota; kingdom Metazoa; phylum Annelida; class Polychaeta; order Xenopneusta; family Urechidae; genus Urechis; species Urechis unicinctus. The sequence continues at coordinate 13,606,049 of CM067348.1, forward strand.
ACTGATCTTTTTTTCGTCAAACTTCTCTTCTCGTACCTTTGTTTTACTTTTTTTTCGTTGTGTCATTTCCTTCGTTTTCTTTAGCTTCTTTTTTATTTTCTTGTTCTTTCTTTTATCTTAGCCCTTTGACCTTCTTTATCATCGTCATCATGATCATCATCGTCGTCATCTTCATCATGATCATCATCTTAGTCGTCATGATCATGATCACAATTTTTTTTTCTTCCTGTTTATGTTATTCCCTTGTCATTTATTTGTCCTCTTTATTCCCTTCCCAAACAATTGCTATAATTATCTCCCATCTCTTCTCACATTTTCCTCACATTCTCCTCACATTCTTCTCGATGACCATGACATCTTTTCTGCTGCAGGTTGTTTTCCTATTATTGTATGTCAAGAACACCAAGTACAGAACATTTCCACAACAGCACCGTCTACGCCGTTCGCCATATGAACAAATGTATAGCTTCATTTACATTGCGAAAATGCATTTATGACACAGAGCTGGCGGAAGATTTATTGAAACATGGAAGAGTAAGTTGAAAGACCTAAAAGCTGACGCATGTCTGCATAGCTCTGCTGTTTAATTCTTGTCCGAGATACATTGGTTGGTTGATAATTGACTACTTTTGGTTGAATACATATTATTTTTAATATAGTGCTGGAGAACAAACAATACAAGTGTATGTGCCGTAGATCATAAGAAACAGCAACTCATGTTTGACACCCACACAATCAAGTGTCCTTCGCAGTGGCATTCATTACAGCTACAACCATTAGCCATGGCGCTTGAGATAAGTTAACCTATTTGTTGATATGTGGAAACTGTAGGATGAATTGTGGCTGTTGCAGATTACGTTACGCGCTGGGCTATATGCGCCGTTTTACATGGAATGGGCCAAGGTTTTCACACAGAAAAGAATCTTGGTGGTTCGCAGTGAGGACTATTACAAGGACAGAGTGACAACGCTCAACTCCATCGGGGACTTTCTTGGACTGGGTAAGTATCCGTTTACTAAGACATCTGAATTTCTGCAAGCAATTTCCAATTGATGCACCTGTGATGTTACCAGACAGCATTGGTGTTCGGCACGATAATGTGACAGCTTTTGTGGTTATTGTGACAATGAAGCTGTCGGACTGATGATTGTGAATACTATGTATTTATGCGGATGTTTGTGGTAATGATGCATTTGTATTGATCATATTTGGTAACGAAGCAGCTGTTCTGATGACACAAAATGACGAGCAACTCCCGCAACAATTGTAGTAATGATGCAGTTATGCTGACAATTGTAGTAGTAATGATGCAGCCATACTGACAAATGTAGTTATGATGCGGCAATACTGACAATTTTGGTTTTGATGCAGCTACACTGACAACTGTTGTAACGAATTAGTTATACTGACAGTTGTGATAATGATGCTGCTATACTGACCATGTCGGTAATGAAGCAGCTCTACTGACAGTTGTGATAATAATGCATCCATACTGACAACTGCGATAATGAAGCAGCTTTGCTTACAATTATGGTGATGATACAGATATACTGACACTTAGGGTAATGTTGCAGCAATACTGACAATTGTTGCAATTCAGCAACTGTGTTGATAATTGTGGTGGTGAGACAGCTGTAATAATGACTCTGGTTATGAGTTAGTTGTAACAGTGGTTGTTTTAATTGGCTACGTGCTTTGACGATTGTAGTAATACGTTGTTATATTAACTATTCTGGTAAATGATCACCAAGGCGTATCTTATTTCCTATAGGTCCATTTACTGTCAATGTCACCGTAGCAGAGAGCATCATCAACAGATCTCAACCAAAGTTTCAAAAACTTACGAAGCCTAAGATGCTTTCTGAAACACGAAAGTTGCTGGAGGATTTCTACATGCCCTACAATAAGCAACTAGCTCAAATACTCAACGATGAACGCTTTCTGTGGTTGGACAAGAAAAGATCATAGAACGAAACCATTTAGGCTCCATCGTTAGATTGATATTATTCAGTGTGCTATAGATATTGGAAGTTGTAGTGCTGACTTCGTAAGAGCTGTGTGATTTTGCCAAATGTCAATAAATCTTCCATCGTGAGGTGTTCTGCTTTTATAACTTTTCTGCTTTCAATGTTGCATATGAGAAGTTATTTCTGGATATCGTTTCCATAATTTTATAGCCATGAACGCTCCGCTCTCTTATTCCATATAATATGAAGTCAGTGATCTCTGTAAATACACATACTAAAAATCAATATTTTAAACGCTTGCCTGAATATTTAAAAACATGTGAATATCATTTTGATCTTTGCCATTGAACGAGAATATCATTTGTTCCCAGCCGTCGCAGTTTGTTCCATATGAACAAGCTTGTTCGCTCATGCATGATGTGGGGATCGAATATTGGAAAGAAGAACTGCACATGCATATCTCGTGGTCAAACATACAAGCATGGCTTTACGTCCTCCATTGCAATAACGTATGTCCTGTTTTCGCCATTTGTGTGTATATATTTGTATTGCAATAACGTGCATGTGCGCCTGTTTTCGTATGTATATATGTGTGTGTGTATGTATGTATGTATGTATGTATGTATGTATGTGTATGTATGTATGTATGTATGTATGTATGTGTATGTATGTATGTGTATGTATGTATGTATGTATGTATGTATGTATGTATGTGTGTATGTATGTGTATGTATGTGTATGTATGTATGTATGTATGTATGTGTATGTATGTATGTATGTATGTATGTATGTATGTATGTATGTATGTATGTATGTATGTATGTATGTATGTATGTATGTATGTATGTATGTATGTGTGTCCACATCCCATCTGATGCACAAAGAGATAACGGCAGTGAATCATACAAATATTAGCCATGTACAAGTGTGGGGAAAGGTATTTTGAATCATTTAATTTTCAACGCCTATGTGAATATTTGTATACACCATCTGTATGCTCCAAGATAAGCTTATATGCGACTCCCATCTGCCGCAGGTGGCTGTATATTTAATAGCGTCTTTCATGCATAATATGCGCTTCGAACAGATTACTGCAAGGCTACAATTGGTCATATATACAAGCATGCTTTTCCAGAGGCATTACATCCTTTTAGTAGGGATATTAGTTACATTTTCCTTTTTTCTAGGCAAGCGTGTCACAAATACTACAAGTGTTAATAATATAGGATCTGCCACAAAGGATGTCGAACGTATGCAAGAGTCAAAAAGCCCGCTTCATGAACAAGACCCTATTGTGGACCGTTCAAACAATTATATAAAAGAACATTCTGTCACAGACTTACAACACAACGGAGGAGCTGATCAAACAATCGCTGAAGACACCCAGAAGGGCGAAACGTTCCATCAACCCATTCAGTTGCACCATAACGTTGCAGACGCCTCCAATTTATCTGCTAACTTGAACCATCACAAAAGTGACACACTTGAGCAACCCTTTAACTTATACCGGCAAGACACTGGCTCAGACCATCAGTCTACCATTGCCACAGATGGACAGACTGAAAATTCAAGTGTGAGTAATGGCGACGTTGGATATAACCACATTATTGACCCACTAAATGGCAAACGCCCAGCCTGGGAGGTGCGAAACCGCGCCAGCCTTCTCTATGGCGTTGACATAGAAAGCCGACTGCAAAAGTCTACAGACGGAGTGAGTACAAATGGTGAACGACGAGCGGTATTGTAAGGTGCATCACCATAGCAACTACGTTAGTTATGGCAGATATCAATTGGAGACAAATCCTCGGTTACTGATGTGAATCTCGAAGGACGTGCACAAACCCCATATTGATTAATCTTGAAAATCTATATTGTCATCCTTTTTCCTCTACCAATGCGCTGCTTTATATGAATCTCAAGTCAGGACATTTGATGATATTTTGTCGGTCATTGAAATAAAGCATGTCTCGTAATTAATAGCTGTTAGGCTTAATATCAGTGTCCTTTCCTGTCAGCATCATCGTCATGTTCTTAGTCTGGATTAAAGCTAACATGTTGATGGACCATCTTTGCAGGATCTTTTCCATCCTCTACCACAATACCGGAATCCCTGCTGGCGCGAAGAACTTGGGGGTCCCAGCCCAAATTCAGAATTCAGCGAATACTGCAAATTTTCGGCGATAGTGAAAAGCTGTAGACGCATAAATGGAATCTATAATAAACGTTGGCAAAATGGAGAGCGCTCCAGACTGCGTTGTCTGCCGTTCTTTTTCTTTCTCGGGGTTATGAAATCTGGAACAACGGATCTGAAATATGAGCTGTCCAAGCACCCGAATATCGCATCACCATCAGTTTCAGAAATAAACTGGTGGAACAGACGACGACAAGGTTGGCAATCGTGGCGTTTTGTGTAATGAATTGCATACAATGGATTGTGAAGAGTGCGACCATCGTCGCCCAAGTGCTTCTGAGATATATATATCTATTTTTCTTGTTAGCTAATTCTGTATTCAACATATGTGTCTCTGTGTGTAAGCAGGTATCCTGAATATGAAATAAGCTTTATCATTTGTTTAATTGGTTTTAATCACCTGGTTCTTACAGGTGCAAACCGCCGCAGTTACGGAACGTTTGGAACTACAAGTTTTGATGAATATCTCAGTGTGTTTGACTTAGCTGCGGAAGCAATTGACCAAACAATAACTAATCGTGAGGGTGAGGCATGGCATCCGCTGGTTACGTGTAAGTCCCTAGCATTTCATCACTTAGCTCAGCGTGCTCATTCAGTACATAAGAACACGTCCACTCAATAAGTATGACCATGTCTAATGAATTAAGAGCTAGCAAAGCACCATTTAGACATTTCCATTCTTTGTATTAAACAATCTAATCCTTCTGCATCCAGTTGTGGTTCACTGGACGCGACATGTTCATTATGACTTGACTCCTGACCGAAAGAAATACTGGGGTCTAATAACTTTTTTATAGACCGATGATATGGTGATGGTGATAGATGGGGATGATTGTGTGATTGTATTGCATTCATTAAGTGCTATCTCCATTTGGGTTTCATGATTTCTGTCATCACTCACTGGCTTACAACTTATTCAACAGCAAATGTTACTGGAGATATCCTAGCCTCCTCCCTCTAACAAAGTAACAGTAACTTGGTTTTAGGCCCTTGCACCATCCGTGCTTTGTGGTACCTAATTGACCTCCATATTGTTCCTGTCAAGGGGTCTCTGTAAATGGACCTTTGTGGATTGCCCAGCTCAGTTTGATCTCACAAGGAATTAGTGATTGTTATTCCTCCAGACCACAGTGTTCGTCGTTGACATCAAGCCGGTGGCTCGTTAGTATTGTTGGATCGTCAACTTGCTATCTTCAGGGCACGATTTAGTGGAGCACATGCACAGCATATTAAATTTCAACTCTATGATCAATTCACTGTGTAAATAAACTCATTCATCGCGCAAAAATTCCAATATATTCACCTTGATCATTCAAATAAAAGACATCGTATTTGTTCTTTGCAGATGATGGATCTTCACAGATGTCTTGGGAGCAAGACGGATGGGAGTCACTTCCAGCCAATAAGAATCGAGATGAGCCTGTAGTGACCTACATAGACTCTATTGGCCTACTCCGACCTGATGCCAAACTCATTCTGATGTTCAGGGAGCCAGTAGATCGGTACGTATACAGTTTCTTATCTGTATTGAATGTTAAGGTCGAAATAAGTCGTATCTGACCCGCTACTAACCTAAGCGATGACGTGAGTTATTTCTCCATTGTTATCAGAACACTCATCCTTCCTATCACTTTTTCCTTTTCTTTGTGTTCTTCGTTGATTTAATATTCGTTCTCCCTAAACTTCTTCTTTTTTTATTTCTTTTTTCATCTTTCCTTCGTCGTGTTTTTGTTCCTTCTGATTCTTCTCCACTTTTCTTCTCCTGCATCGTACTGATCTTTTTTTCGTCAAACTTCTCTTCTCGTACCTTTGTTTTACTTTTTTTTTCGTTGTGTCATTTCCTTCGTTTTCTTTAGCTTCTTTTTTTTATTTTCTTGTTCTTTCTTTTATCTTAGCCCTTTGACCTTCTTTATCATCGTCATCATGATCATCATCGTCGTCATCTTCATCATGATCATCATCTTAGTCGTCATGATCATGATCACCATTTTTTTTTCTTCCTGTTTATGTTATTCCCTTGTCATTTATTTGTCCTCTTTATTCCCTTCCCAAACAATTGCTATAATTATCTCCCATCTCTTCTCACATTTTCCTCACATTCTCCTCGACCATTTATGTTTGCATGACATCATCTTTCTGCTGCAGGTTTGTTTTCCTATTATTGTATGTCAAGAACACCAAGTACAGAACATTTCCACAACAGCACCGTCTACGCCGTTCGCCATATGAACAAAAATGTATAGCTTCATTTACATTGCGAAAATGCATTTATGACACAGAGCTGGCGGAAGATTTATTGAAACATGGAAGAGTAAGTTGAAAGACCTAAAAGCTGACGCATGTCTGCATAGCTCTGCTGTTTAATTCTTGTCCGAGATACATTGGTTGGTTGATAATTGACTACTTTTGGTTGAATACATATTATTTTTAATAGTGCTGGAGAACAAACAATACAAGTGTATGTGCCGTAGATCATAAGAAACAGCAACTCATGTTTGACACCCACACAATCAAGTGTCCTTCACAGTGGCATTCATTACAGCTACAACCATTAGCCATGGCGCTTGAGATAAGTTAACCTATTTGTTGATATGTGGAAACTGTAGGATGAATTGTGGCTGTTGCAGATTACGTTACGCGCTGGGCTATATGCGCCGTTTTACATGGAATGGGCCAAGGTTTTCACACAGAAAAGAATCTTGGTGGTTCGCAGTGAGGACTATTACAAGGACAGAGTGACAACGCTCAACTCCATCGGGGACTTTCTTGGACTGGGTAAGTATCCGTTTACTAAGACATCTGAATTTCTGCAAGCAATTTCCAATTGATGCACCTGTGATGTTACCAGACAGCATTGGTGTTCGGCACGATAATGTGACAGCTTTTGTGGTTATTGTGACAATGAAGCTGTCGGACTGATGATTGTGAATACTATGTATTTATGCGGATGTTTGTGGTAATGATGCATTTGTATTGATCATATTTGGTAACGAAGCAGCTGTTCTGATGACACAAAATGACGAGCAACTCCCGCAACAATTGTAGTAATGATGCAGTTATGCTGACAATTGTAGTAATGATGCAGCCATACTGACAAATGTAGTTATGATGCGGCAATACTGACAATTTTGGTTTTGATGCAGCTACACTGACAACTGTTGTAACGAATTAGTTATACTGACAGTTGTGATAATGATGCTGCTATACTGACCATGTCGGTAATGAAGCAGCTCTACTGACAGTTGTGATAATAATGCATCCATACTGACAACTGCGATAATGAAGCAGCTTTGCTTACAATTATGGTGATGATACAGATATACTGACACTTAGGGTAATGTTGCAGCAATACTGACAATTGTTGCAATTCAGCAACTGTGTTGATAATTGTGGTGGTGAGACAGCTGTAATAATGACTCTGGTTATGAGTTAGTTGTAACAGTGGTTGTTTTAATTGGCTACGTGCTTTGACGATTGTAGTAATACGTTGTTATATTAACTATTCTGGTAAATGATCACCAAGGCGTATCTTATTTCCTATAGGTCCATTTACTGTCAATGTCACCGTAGCAGAGAGCATCAACAGATCTCAACCAAAGTTTCAAAAACTTACGAAGCCTAAGATGCTTTCTGAAACACGAAAGTTGCTGGAGGATTTCTACATGCCCTACAATAAGCAACTAGCTCAAATACTCAACGATGAACGCTTTCTGTGGTTGGACAAGAAAAGATCATAGAACGAAACCATTTAGGCTCCATCGTTAGATTGATATTATTCAGTGTGCTATAGATATTGGAAGTTGTAGTGCTGACTTCGTAAGAGCTGTGTGATTTTGCCAAATGTCAATAAATCTTCCATCGTGAGGTGTTCTGCTTTTTTATAACTTTTCTGCTTTCAATATTGCATATGAGAAGTTATTTCTGGATATCGTTTCCATAATTGTATAGCCATGAACGCTCCGCTCTCTTATTCCATATAATGTGAAGTCAGTGATCTCTGTAAATACACATACTAAAAATCAATATTTTAAACGCTTGCCTGAATATTTAAAAACATGTGAATATCATTTTGACCTTTGCCATTGAACGAGAATATCATTTGTTCCCAGCCGTCGCAGTTTGTTCCATATGAACAAGCTTGTTCGCTCATGCATGATGTGGGGATCGAATATTAGAAAGTAGGACTGCACATACATACCTCGTTGTCGAACATACAAGCATGGCTTTACGCAGGTAGTCCTCCATTTGTGTGTATATATTTGTATTGCAATAACGTGCATGTGCGCCTGTTTTCGCCATATGTGTGTGTGTGTATGTATGTATGTATGTATGTGTATGTATGTATGTATGTATGTATGTATGTATGTATGTATGTATGTATGTATGTATGTATGTATGTATGTATGTATGTATGTATGTATGTATGTGTGTGTATGTATGTATGTATGTATGTGTGTATGTATGTATGTATGTATGTATGTATGTATGTATGTATGTATGTGTATGTATGTATGTATGTATGCATATGTATGCATGTGTATGTATGTATGTATGTATGTATGTATGTATGTATGTATGTATGTATGTATGTATGTATGTATGTATGTATGTATGTATGTATGTATGTATCCCATATGATGTGTGTCCACATCCCATCTGATGCACAAAGAGATAACGGCAGTGAATCATACAAATATTAGCCATGTACAAGTGTGGGAAAGGTATTTTGAATCATTTAATTTTCAACGCCTATGTGAATATTGTATACACCATCTGTATGCTCCAAGATAAGCTTATATGCGACTCCCATCTGCCGCAGGTGGCTGTATATTTAATAGCGTCTTTCATGCATAATATGCGCTTCGAACAGATTACTGCAAGGTTACAATTGGTCATATATACAAGCATGCTTTTCCAGAGGCATTACATCCTTTTAGTAGGGATATTACTTACATTTTCCTTTTTTCTAGGCAAGCGTGTCACAAATACTACAAGTGTTAATAATGTAGGATCTGCCACAAAGGATATCGAACGTATGCAAGAGTCAAAAAGTCCGCTTCATGGACAAGACCCTATTGTGGACCGTTCAAACAATTATATAAAAGTACATTCTGTCACAGACTTACAACACAATAGAGGAGCTGATCAAACAATCGCTGAAGACACCCAGAAGGGCGAAACGTTCCATCAACCCATTCAGTTGCACCATAACGTTGCAGACGCCTCCAATGTATCTGCTAACTTGAACCATCACAAAAGTGACACACTTGAGCAACCCATTAACTTGAACCAACAAGACACTGGCCCAGACAATCAATCTACCAGTGCCACAGATGGACAGACTGAAAATTCAAGTCTGAGTAATGGCGACGTTGGATATAACCACATTATTGACCCACTAAATGGCAAACGCCCAGCCTGGGAGGTGCGAAACCGCGCCAGCCTTCTCTATGGCGTTGACATAGAAAGCCGACTGCAAAAGTCTCTACAGACGGAGTGAGTACAAATGGTGAACGACGAGCGGTATTGTAAGGTGCATCACCATAGCAACTACGTTAGTTATGGCAGATATCAATTGGAGACAAATCCTCGGTTACTGATGTGAATCTCGAAGGACGTGCACAAACCCCATATTGATTAATCTTGAAAATCTATATTGTCATCCTTTTTCCTCTACCAATGCGCTGCTTTATATGAATCTCAAGTCAGGACATTTGATGATATTTTGTCGGTCATTGAAATAAAGCATGTCTCGTAATTAATAGCTGTTAGGCTTAATATCAGTGTCCTTTCCTGTCAGCATCATCGTCATGTTCTTAGTCTGGATTAAAGCTAACATGTTGATGGACCATCTTTGCAGGATCTTTTCCATCCTCTACCACAATACCGGAATCCCTGCTGGCGCGAAGAACTTGGGGGTCCCAGCCCAAATTCAGAATTCAGCGAATACTGCAAATTTTCGGCGATAGTGAAAAGCTGTAGACGCATAAATGGAATCTATAATAAACGTTGGCAAAATGGAGAGCGCTCCAGACTGCGTTGTCTGCCATTCTTTTTCTTTCTCGGGGTTATGAAATCTGGAACAACGGATCTGAAATATGAGCTGTCCAAGCACCCGAATATCGCATCACCATCAGTTTCAGAAATAAACTGGTGGAACAGACGACGACAAGGTTGGCAATCGTGGCGTTTTGTGTAATGAATTGCATACAATGGATTGTGAAGAGTGCGACCATCGTCGCCCAAGTGCTTCTGAGATATATATATCTATTTTTCTTGTTAGCTAATTCTGTATTCAACATATGTGTCTCTGTGTGTAAGCAGGTATCCTGAATATGAAATAAGCTTTATCATTTGTTTAATTGGTTTTAATCACCTGGTTCTTACAGGTGCAAACCCCCGCAGTTACGGAACGTTTGGAACTACAAGTTTTGATGAATATCTCAGTGTGTTTGACTTAGCTGCGGAAGCAATTGACCAAACAATAACTAATCGTGAGGGTGAGGCATGGCATCCGCTGGTTACGTGTAAGTCCCTAGCATTTCATCACTTAGCTCAGCATGCTCATTCAGTACATAAGAACACGTCCACTCAATAAGTATGACCATGTCTAATGAATTAAGAGCTAGCAAAGCACCATTTAGACATTTCCATTCTTTGTATTAAACAATCTAATCCTTCTGCATCCAGTTGTGGTTCACTGGACGCGACATGTTCATTATGACTTGACTCCTGACCGAAAGAAATACTGGGGTCTAATAACTTTTTTATAGACCGATGATATGGTGATGGTGATAGATGGGGATGATTGTGTGATTGTATTGCATTCATTAAGTGCTATCTCCATTTGGGTTTCATGATTTCTGTCATCACTCACTGGTTTACAACTTATTCAACAGCAAATGTTACTGGAGATATCCTAGCCTCCTCCCTCTAACAAAGTAACAGTAACTTGGTGTTAGGCCCTTGCACCATCCGTGCTTTGTGGTACCTAATTGACCTCCATATTGTTCCTGTCAAGGGGTCTCTGTAAATAGACCTTTGTGGATTGCCCAGCTCAGTTTGATCTCACAAGGAATTAGTGATTGTTATTCCTCCAGACCACAGTGTTCGTCGTTGACATCAAGCCGGTGGCTCGTTAGTATTGTTGGATCGTCAACTTGCTATCTTCAGGGCACGATTTAGTGGAGCACATGCACAGCATATTAAATTTCAACTCTATGATCAATTCACTGTGTAAATAAACTCATTCATCGCGCAAAAATTCCAATATATTCACCTTGATCATTCAAATAAAAGACATCGTATTTGTTCTTTGCAGATGATGGATCTTCACAGATGTCTTGGGAGCAAGACGGATGGGAGTCACTTCCAGCCAATAAGAATCGAGATGAGCCTGTAGTGACCTACATAGACTCTATTGGCCTACTCCGACCTGATGCCAAACTCATTCTGATGTTCAGGGAGCCAGTAGATCGGTACGTATATACAGTTTCTTATCTGTATTGAATGTTAAGGTCGAAATAAGTCGTATCTGACCCGCTACTAACCTAAGCGATGACGTGAGTTATTTCTCCATTGTTATCAGAACACTCATCCTTCCTATCACTTTTTCCTTTTCTTTGTGTTCTTCGTTGATTTAATATTCGTTCTCCCTAAACTTCTTCTTTTATTTCTTTTTTTCATCTTTCCTTCGTCGTGTTTTTGTTCCTTCTGATTCTTCTCCACTTTCTTCTCCTGCATCGTACTGATCTTTTTTTCGTCAAACTTCTCTTCTCGTACCTTTGTTTTACTTTTTTTTCGTTGTGTCATTTCCTTCGTTTTCTTTAGCTTCTTTTTTATTTTCTTGTTCTTTCTTTTATCTTAGCCCTTTGACCTTCTTTATCATCGTCATCATGATCATCATCGTCGTCATCTTCATCATGATCATCATCTTAGTCGTCATGATCATGATCACCATTTTTTTCTTCCTGTTTATGTTATTCCCTTGTCATTTATTTGTCCTCTTTTTTCCCTTCCCAAACAATTGCTATAATTATCTCCCATCTCTTCTCACATTTTCCTCACATTCTCCTCGATGACCATGACATCTTTTCTGCTGCAGTTTGTTTTCCTATTATTGTATGTCAAGAACACCAAGTACAGAACATTTCCACAACAGCACCGTCTACGCCGTTCGCCATATGAACAAATGTATAGCTTCATTTACATTGCGAAAATGCATTTATGACACAGAGCTGGCGGAAGATTTATTGAAACATGGAAGAGTAAGTTGAAAGACCTAAAAGCTGACGCATGTCTGCATAGCTCTGCTGTTTAATTCTTGTCCGAGATACATTGGTTGGTTGATAATTGACTACTTTTGGTTGAATACATATTATTTTTAATAGTGCTGGAGAACAAACAATACAAGTGTATGTGCCGTAGATCATAAGAAACAGCAACTCATGTTTGACACCCACACAATCAAGTGTCCTTCGCAGTGGCATTCATTACAGCTACAACCATTAGCCATGGCGCTTGAGATAAGTTAACCTATTTGTTGATATGTGGAAACTGTAGGATGAATTGTGGCTGTTGCAGATTACGTTACGCGCTGGGCTATATGCGCCGTTTTACATGGAATGGGCCAAGGTTTTCACACAGAAAAGAATCTTGGTGGTTCGCAGTGAGGACTATTACAAGGACAGAGTGACAACGCTCAACTCCATCGGGGACTTTCTTGGACTGGGTAAGTATCCGTTTACTAAGACATCTGAATTTCTGCAAGCAACTTCCAATTGATGCACCTGTGATGTTACCAGACAGCATTGGTGTTCGGCACGATAATGTGACAGCTTTTGTGGTTATTGTGACAATGAAGCTGTCGGACTGATGATTGTGAATACTATGTATTTATGCGGATGTTTGTGGTAATGATGCATTTGTATTGATCATATTTGGTAACGAAGCAGCTGTTCTGATGACACAAAATGACGAGCAACTCCCGCAACAATTGTAGTAATGATGCAGTTATGCTGACAATTGTAGTAATGATGCAGCCATACTGACAAATGTAGTTATGATGCGGCAATACTGACAATTTTGGTTTTGATGCAGCTACACTGACAACTGTTGTAACGAATTAGTTATACTGACAGTTGTGATAATGATGCTGCTATACTGACCATGTCGGTAATGAAGCAGCTCTACTGACAGTTGTGATAATAATGCATCCATACTGACAACTGCGATAATGAAGCAGCTTTGCTTACAATTATGGTGATGATACAGATATACTGACACTTAGGGTAATGTTGCAGCAATACTGACAATTGTTGCAATTCAGCAACTGTGTTGATAATTGTGGTGGTGAGACAGCTGTAATAATGACTCTGGTTATGAGTTAGTTGTAACAGTGGTTGTTTTAATTGGCTACTTGCTTTGACGATTGTAGTAATACGTTGTTATATTAACGATTCTGGTAAATGATCACCAAGGCGTATCTTATTTCCTATAGGTCCATTTACTGTCAATGTCACCGTAGCAGAGAGCATCAACAGATCTCAACCAAAGTTTCAAAAACTTACGAAGCCTAAGATGCTTTCTGAAACACGAAAGTTGCTGGAGGATTTCTACATGCCCTACAATAAGCAACTAGCTCAAATACTCAACGATGAACGCTTTCTGTGGTTGGACAAGAAAAGATCATAGAACGAAACCATTTAGGCTCCATCGTTAGATTGATATTATTCAGTGTGCTATAGATATTGGAAGTTGTAGTGCTGACTTCGTAAGAGCTGTGTGATTTTGCCAAATGTCAATAAATCTTCCATCGTGAGGTGTTCTGCTTTTATAACTTTTCTGCTTTCAATGTTGCATATGAGAAGTTATTTCTGGATATCGTTTCCATAATTTTATAGCCATGAACGCTCCGCTCTCTTATTCCATATAATATGAAGTCAGTGATCTCTGTAAATACACATACTAAAAATCAATATTTTAAACGCTTGCCTGAATATTTAAAAACATGTGAATATCATTTTGATCTTTGCCATTGAACGAGAATATCATTTGTTCCCAGCCGTCGCAGTTTGTTCCATATGAACAAGCTTGTTCGCTCATGCATGATGTGGGGATCGAATATTGGAAGGAAGAACTGCACATGCATATCTCGTGGTCAAACATACAAGCATGGCTTTACGCAGGTAGTCCTCCATTTGTGTGTATATATTTGTATTGCAATAACGTGCATGTGCGCCTGTTTTCGCCATATATGTGTGTATGTATGTATGTATGTATGTATGTATGTATGTATGTATGTATGTATGTATGTATGTATGTATGTATGTATGTATGTATGTATGTATGTATGTATGTATGTATGTATGTATGTATGTATGTATGTATGTATGTATGTATGTATGTATGTATGTATGTATGTATGTATGTATGTATGTATGTATGTATGTATGTATGTATGTATGTATGTATGTATGTATGTATGTATGTATGTATGTATGTATGTATGCTATGTATGTATGTGTATGTATGTGTGTCCACATCCCATCTGATGCACAAAGAGATAACGGCAGTGAATCATACAAATATTAGCCATGTACAAGTGTGGGGAAAGGTATTTTGAATCATTTAATTTTCAACGCCTATGTGAATATTTGTATACACCATCTGTATGCTCCAAGATAAGCTTATATGCGACTCCCATCTGCCGCAGGTGGCTGTATATTTAATAGCGTCTTTCATGCATAATATGCGCTTCGAACAGATTACTGCAAGGCTACAATTGGTCATATATACAAGCATGCTTTTCCAGAGGCATTACATCCTTTTAGTAGGGATATTAGTTACATTTTCCTTTTTTCTAGGCAAGCGTGTCACAAATACTACAAGTGTTAATAATATAGGATCTGCCACAAAGGATGTCGAACGTATGCAAGAGTCAAAAAGCCCGCTTCATGAACAAGACCCTATTGTGGACCGTTCAAACAATTATATAAAAGAACATTCTGTCACAGACTTACAACACACACAACGGAGGAGCTGATCAAACAATCGCTGAAGACACCCAGAAGGGCGAAACGTTCCATCAACCCATTCAGTTGCACCATAACGTTGCAGACGCCTCCAATTTATCTGCTAACTTGAACCATCACAAAAGTGACACACTTGAGCAACCCTTTAACTTATACCGGCAAGACACTGGCTCAGACCATCAGTCTACCATTGCCACAGATGGACAGACTGAAAATTCAAGTGTGAGTAATGGCGACGTTGGATATAACCACATTATTGACCCACTAAATGGCAAACGCCCAGCCTGGGAGGTGCGAAACCGCGCCAGCCTTCTCTATGGCGTTGACATAGAAAGCCGACTGCAAAAGTCTACAGACGGAGTGAGTACAAATGGTGAACGACGAGCGGTATTGTAAGGTGCATCACCATAGCAACTACGTTAGTTATGGCAGATATCAATTGGAGACAAATCCTCGGTTACTGATGTGAATCTCGAAGGACGTGCACAAACCCATATTGATTAATCTTGAAAATCTATATTGTCATCCTTTTTCCTCTACCAATGCGCTGCTTTATATGAATCTCAAGTCAGGACATTTGATGATATTTTGTCGGTCATTGAAATAAAGCATGTCTCGTAATTAATAGCTGTTAGGCTTAATATCAGTGTCCTTTCCTGTCAGCATCATCGTCATGTTCTTAGTCTGGATTAAAGCTAACATGTTGATGGACCATCTTTGCAGGATCTTTTCCATCCTCTACCACAATACCGGAATCCCTGCTGGCGCGAAGAACTTGGGGGTCCCAGCCCAAATTCAGAATTCAGCGAATACTGCAAATTTTCGGCGATAGTGAAAAAGCTGTAGACGCATAAATGGAATCTATAATAAACGTTGGCAAAATGGAGAGCGCTCCAGACTGCGTTGTCTGCCGTTCTTTTTCTTTCTCGGGGTTATGAAATCTGGAACAACGGATCTGAAATATGAGCTGTCCAAGCACCCGAATATCGCATCACCATCAGTTTCAGAAATAAACTGGTGGAACAGACGACGACAAGGTTGGCAATCGTGGCATTTTGTGTAATGAATTGCATACAATGGATTGTGAAGAGTGCGACCATCGTCGCCCAAGTGCTTCTGAGATATATATATCTATTTTTCTTGTTAGCTAATTCTGTATTCAACATATGTGTCTCTGTGTGTAAGCAGGTATCCTGAATATGAAATAAGCTTTATCATTTGTTTAATTGGTTTTAATCACCTGGTTCTTACAGGTGCAAACCGCCGCAGTTACGGAACGTTTGGAACTACAAGTTTTGATGAATATCTCAGTGTGTTTGACTTAGCTGCGGAAGCAATTGACCAAACAATAACTAATCGTGAGGGTGAGGCATGGCATCCGCTGGTTACGTGTAAGTCCCTAGCATTTCATCACTTAGCTCAGCGTGCTCATTCAGTACATAAGAACACGTCCACTCAATAAGTATGACCATGTCTAATGAATTAAGAGCTAGCAAAGCACCATTTAGACATTTCCATTCTTTGTATTAAACAATCTAATCCTTCTGCATCCAGTTGTGGTTCACTGGACGCGACATGTTCATTATGACTTGACTCCTGACCGAAAGAAATACTGGGGTCTAATAACTTTTTTATAGACCGATGATATGGTGATGGTGATAGATGGGGATGATTGTGTGATTGTATTGCATTCATTAAGTGCTATCTCCATTTGGGTTTCATGATTTCTGTCATCACTCACTGGCTTACAACTTATTCAACATCAAATGTTACTGGAGATATCCTAGCCTCCTCCCTCTAACAAAGTAACAGTAACTTGGTTTTAGGCCCTTGCACCATCCGTGCTTTGTGGTACCTAATTGACCTCCATATTGTTCCTGTCAAGGGGTCTCTGTAAATGGACCTTTGTGGATTGCCCAGCTCAGTTTGATCTCACAAGGAATTAGTGATTGTTATTCCTCCAGACCACAGTGTTCGTCGTTGACATCAAGCCGGTGGCTCGTTAGTATTGTTGGATCGTCAACTTGCTATCTTCAGGGCACGATTTAGTGGAGCACATGCACAGCATATTAAATTTCAACTCTATGATCAATTCACTGTGTAAATAAACTCATTCATCGCGCAAAAATTCCAATATATTCACCTTGATCATTCAAATAAAAGACATCGTATTTGTTCTTTGCAGATGATGGATCTTCACAGATGTCTTGGGAGCAAGACGGATGGGAGTCACTTCCAGCCAATAAGAATCGAGATGAGCCTGTAGTGACCTACATAGACTCTATTGGCCTACTCCGACCTGATGCCAAACTCATTCTGATGTTCAGGGAGCCAGTAGATCGGTACGTATACAGTTTCTTATCTGTATTGAATGTTAAGGTCGAAATAAGTCGTATCTGACCCGCTACTGACCTAAGCGATGACGTGAGTTATTTCTCCATTGTTATCAGAACACTCATCCTTCCTATCACTTTTTCCTTTTCTTTGTGTTCTTCGTTGATTTAATATTCGTTCTTCCTAAACTTCTTCTTTTATTTCTTTTTTCATCTTTCCTTCCTTCGTCGTGTTTTTGTTCCTTCTGATTCTTCTCCACTTTCTTCTCCTGCATCGTACTTCTTTTTTTCGTCAAACTTCTCTTCTCGTACCTTCGTTTTACTTTTTTTTCGTTGTGTTATTTCCTTCGTTTTCTTTAGCTTCTTTTTTATTTTCTTGTTCTTTCTTTTATCTTAGCCCTTTGCCCTTCTTTATCATCGTCATCATGATCATCATCGTCGTCATCTTCATCATGGTCATCATCTTAGTCGTCATGATCATGATCACCATTTTTTTTTCTTCCTGTTTATGTTATTCCCTTGTCATTTATTTGTCCTCTTTATTCCCTTCCCAAACAATTGCTATAATTATCTCCTATCTCTTCTCACATTCTCCTCACATTCTCCTCGATGACCATTTATGTTTGCACCATGTCATCTTTTCTGCTGCAGGTTGTTTTCCTATTATTGTATGTCAAGAACACCAAGTACAGAACATTTCCACAACAGCACCGTCTACGCCGTTCGCCATATGAACAAATGTATAGCTTCATTTACATTGCGAAAATGCATTTATGACACAGAGCTGGCGGAAGATTTATTGAAACATGGAAGAGTAAGTTTGAAGACATAAAAGCTGACCCATGTCTGCATAGCTCTGCTGTTTAATTCTTGTCCGAGATACATTGACTACTTTTGGTTGATCATTGATTTTTACTTTTGGTTGAATACAAATGTGTATGTGCCATAGATCACAAGAAACAGCAACGCATGTGTGACACCCACACAATCAAGTGTCCTTCACAGTGGCATTCATTACAACTACA
>CM067348.1:13634597-13637097 GCA_034190875.2 Urechis unicinctus
GTGGCATTTTGTGTAATGAATTGCATACAATGGATTGTGAAGAGTGCGACCATCGTCGCCCAAGTGCT
Organism: Urechis unicinctus; assembly: GCA_034190875.2. Classification (NCBI taxonomy): domain Eukaryota; kingdom Metazoa; phylum Annelida; class Polychaeta; order Xenopneusta; family Urechidae; genus Urechis; species Urechis unicinctus. The sequence continues at coordinate 13,634,666 of CM067348.1, forward strand.
TCTGAGATATATATATCTATTTTTCTTGTTAGCTAATTCTGTATTCAACATATGTGTCTCCGTGTGTAAGCAGGTATCCTGAATATGAAATAAGCTTTATCATTTGTTTAATTGGTTTTAATCACCTGGTTCTTACAGGTGCATACCGCCGCAGTTACGGAACGTTTGGAACTACAAGTTTTGATGAATATCTCAGTGTGTTTGACTTAGCTGCGGAAGCAATTGACCAAACACAATAACTAATCGTGAGGGTGAGGCATGGCATCCGCTGGTTACGTGTAAGTCGCTAGCATTTCATCACTTACCTCAGCATGCTCATTCAGTACATAAGAACACGTCCACCCAATATGTATGACCATGTCTAATGAATTAAGAGCTAGCAAAGCACCATTTAGACATTTCCAATCTTTGTATTAAACAATCTAATCCTTCTGCATCCAGTTGTGGTTCACTGGACGCGACATATTCATTATGACCTGACTCCTGACCTAAAGAAATACTGGGGTCTAATAACTTTTTTATAGACCGATGACATGGTGATGGTGATCGATGGGGATGATTGTGTGATTGCATTGCATTCATTAAGTGCTATCTCCATTTGGGTTTCATGATTTTTGTCATCACTCACTGGCTTACAACTTATTCAACAGCAAATGTTACTGGAGATATTCTAGCCTCCTCCCTCTAACAAAGTAACAGTAACTTGGTTTTAGGCCCTTGCACCATCCGTGCTTTGTGGTACCTAATTGCCCTCCATATTGTTCCTGTCAAGGGGTCTCTGTAAATGGACCTTTGTGGATTGCCCAGCTCAGTTTGATCTCACAAGGAATTAGTGATTGTTATTCCTCCAGACCACAGTGTTCGTCGTTGACATCAAGCCGGTGGCTCGTTAGTATTGTTGGATCGTCACCTTGCTATCTTCAGGGCACGATTTAGTGGAGCACATGCACAGCATATTAAATTTCAACTCTATGATCAATTCACTGTGAATATAAACTCATTCATCGCGCAAAAATTCCAATATATTCACCTTGATCATTCAAATAAAAGACATCGTATTTGTTCTTTGCAGATGATGGATCTTCACAGATGTCTTGGGAGCAAGACGGATGGGAGTCACTTCCAGCCAATAAGAATCGAGATGAGCCTGTAGTGACCTACATAGACTCTATTGGCCTACTCCGACCTGATGCCAAACTCATTCTGATGTTCAGGGAGCCAGTAGATCGGTACGTATACATCTACTTATCTGTATTGAATGTAAAGGTCGAAATCAGTCGTATCTGATCCGCTATAGACCTAAGCGATGACGTGAGTTATTTCTCCATTGTTATCAGAACACTCATCCTTCCTATCACTTTTTCCTTTTCTTTGTGTTCTTCGTTGATTTAATATTCGTTCTCCCTAAACTTCTTCTTTTATTTCTTTTTTCATCTTTCCTTCGTCGTATTTTTGTTCCTTCTGATTCTTCTCCACTTTCTTCTCCTGCATCGTACTTCTCTTCTCGTACCTTCGTTTTACTTTTTTTTCGTTGTGTTATTTCCTTCGTTTTCTTTAGCTTCTTTTTTATTTTCTTGATCTTTCTTTTATCTTAGCCCTTTGCCCTTCTTTATCATCGTCATCATGATCATCATCGTCGTCATCTTCATCATGATCATCATCTTAGTCGTCATGATCATGATCACCATTTTTTGTTTCCTGTTTATGTTATTCCCTTGTCATTTATTTGTCCTCTTTATTCTCTTCCCAAACAATTGCTATAATTATCTCCTATCTCTTCTCACATTCTCCTCACATTCTCCTCGATGACCATTTATGTTTGCACCATGACATCTTTTCTGCTGCAGGTTGTTTTCCTATTATTGTATGTCAAGAACACCAAGTACAGAACATTTCCACAACAGCACCGTCTACGCCGTTCGCCATATGAACAAATGTATAGCTTCATTTACATTGCGAAAATGCATTTATGACACAGAGCTGGCGGAAGATTTATTGAAACATGGAAGAGTAAGTTTGAAGACATAAAAGCTGACCCATGTCTGCATAGCTCTGCTGTTTAATTCTTGTCCGAGATACATTGGTTGGTTGATCATTGACTTCTTTTGGTTGAATACAAATGTATGTGCCATAGATCACAAGAAACAGCAACGCATGTGTGACACCCACACAATCAAGTGTCCTTCACAGTGGCATTCATTACAACTACAACCATTAGCCATGGCGCTTGAGATAAGTTAACCTATTTGTTGATATGTGGAAACTGTAGGATGAATTGTGGCTGATGCAGATTACGTTACGCGCTGGGCTATATGCGCCGTTTTACATGGAATGGGCCAAGGTTTTCACACAGAAAAGAATCTTGGTGGTTCGCAGTGAGGACTATTACAAGGACAGAGTGAAAACGCTCAACTCCATCGGGGACTTTCTTG
>CM067348.1:13644597-13873470 GCA_034190875.2 Urechis unicinctus
GGAATCTATAATAAACGTTGGAAAAATGGAGGGCGCTCAAGACTGCGTTGTCTGCCGTTCTTTTTCTTTCTCGGGGTTATGAAATCTGGAACAACGGACCTGAAATATGAGCTGTCCAAGCACCCGAATATTGCATCACCATCAGTTTCAGAAATAAACTGGTGGAACAGACGACGACAAGGTTGGCAATCGTGGCATTTTGTGTAATGAATTGCATACAATGGATTGTGAAGAGTGCGACCATCGTCGCCCAAGTGCTTCTGAGATATATATATCTATTTTTCTTGTTAGCTAATTCTGTATTCAACATATGTGTCTCCGTGTGTAAGCAGGTATCCTGAATATGAAATAAGCTTTATCATTTGTTTAATTGGTTTTAATCACCTGGTTCTTACAGGTGCAAACCGCCGCATTTACGGAACGTTTGGAACTACAAGTTTTGATGAATATCTCAGTGTGTTTGACTTAGCTGCGGAAGCAATTGACCAAACAATAACTAATCGTGAGGGTGAGGCATGGCATCCGCTGGTTACGTGTAAGTCGCTAGCATTTCATCACTTACCTCAGCATGCTCATTCAGTACATAAGAACACGTCCACCCAATATGTATGACCATGTCTAATGAATTAAGAGCTAGCAAAGCACCATTTAGACATTTCCAATCTTTGTATTAAACAATCTAATCCTTCTGCATCCAGTTGTGGTTCACTGGACGCGACATATTCATTATGACCTGACTCCTGACCTAAAGAAATACTGGGGTCTAATAACTTTTTTATAGACCGATGACATGGTGATGGTGATCGATGGGGATGATTGTGTGATTGCATTGCATTCATTAAGTGCTATCTCCATTTGGGTTTCATGATTTCTGTCATCACTCACTGGCTTACAACTTATTCAACAGCAAATGTTACTGGAGATATCCTAGCCTCCTCCCTCTAACAAAGTAACAGTAACTTGGTTTTAGGCCCTTGCACCATCCGTGCTTTGTGGTACCTAATTGCCCTCCATATTGTTCCTGTCAAGGGGTCTCTGTAAATGGACCTTTGTGGATTGCCCAGCTCAGTTTGATCTCACAAGTGATTGTTATTCCTCCAGACCACAGTGTTTCGTCGTTGACATCAAGCCGGTGGCTCGTTAGTATTGTTGGATCGTCAACTTGCTATCTTCAGGGCACGATTTAGTGGAGCACATGCACAGCATATTAAATTTCAACTCTATGATCAATTCACTGTGTAAATATAAACTCATTCATCGCGCAAAAATTCCAATATATTCACCTTGATCATTCAAATAAAAGACATCGTATTTGTTCTTTGCAGATGATGGATCTTCACAGATGTCTTGGGAGCAAGACGGATGGGAGTCACTTCCAGCCAATAAGAATCGAGATGAGCCTGTAGTGACCTACATAGACTCTATTGGCCTTCTCCGACCTGATGCCAAACTCATTCTGATGTTCAGGGAGCCAGTAGATCGGTACGTATACATCTACTTATCTGTATTGAATGTAAAGGTCGAAATCAGTCGTATCTGACCCGCTACTAACCTAAGCGATGACGCGAGTTATTTCTCCATTGTTATCAGAACACTCATCCTTCCTATCACTTTTTCCTTTTCTTTGTGTTCTTCGTTGATTTAATATTCGTTCTTCCTAAACTTCTTCTTTTATTTCTTTTTCCATCTTTCCTGCTTCGTGTTTTTGTTCCTTCTGATTCTTCTCCACTTTCTTCTCCTGCATCGTACTTCTCTTCCCGTACCTTCGTTTTACTTTTTTTTCGTTGTGTTATTTCCTTCGTTTTCTTTAGCTTCTTTTTTATTTTCTTGTTCTTTCTTTTATCTTAGCCCTTTGCCCTTCTTTTTCATCGTCATCATGATCATCATCGTCGTCATCTTCATCATGATCATCATCTTATTCGTCATGATCATGATCACCATTTTTTTTTCCTGTTTATGTTATTCCCTTGTCATTTATTTGTCCTCTTTATTCTCTTCCCAAACAATTGCTATAATTATCTCCTATCTCTTCTCACATTCTCCTCACATTCTCCTCGATGACCATTTATGTTTGCACCATGACATCTTTTCTACTGCAGGTTGTTTTCCTATTATTGTATGTCAAGAACACCAAGTACAGAACATTTCCACAACAGCACCGTCTACGCCGTTCGCCATATGAACAAATGTATAGCTTCATTTACATTGCGAAAATGCATTTATGACACAGAGCTGGCGGAAGATTTATTGAAACATGGAAGAGTAAGTTTGAAGACATAAAAGCTGACCCATGTCTGCATAGCTCTGCTGTTTAATTCTTGTCCGAGATACATTGGTTGGTTGATCATTGACTTCTTTTGGTTGAATACAAATGTATGTGCCATAGATCACAAGAAACAGCAACGCATGTGTGACACCCACACAATCAAGTGTCCTTCACAGTGGCCTTCATTACAACTACAACCATTAGCCATGGCGCTTGAGATAAGTTAACCTATTTGTTGATATGTGGAAACTCTAGGATGAATTGTGGCTGATGCAGATTACGTTACGCGCCGGGCTATATGCGCCGTTTTACATGGAATGGGCCAAGGTTTTCACACAGAAAAGAATCTTGGTGGTTCGCAGTGAGGACTATTACAAGGACAGAGTGACAACGCTCAACTCCATCGGTGACTTTCTTGGACTGGGTAAGTATCCGTTTACTAAGACATCTGAATTTCTACAAGCAATTTCCAATTGATGCACCTGTCATGTTACCAGACAGCATTGGTGTTCGGCACGATTATGTGACAGCTTTCCTGGTTATTGTGACAATGAAGCTGTCGGACTGATGATTGTGAATACTATGTATTTATGCGGATGTTTGTGGTAATGATGCATTTGTATTGATCATATTTGGTAACGAAGCAGCTGTTCTGATACCACAAAATGACGAGCAACTCCCGCAGCAATTGTGGTAATGATGCAGCTATGCTGACAATTGTAGTAATGATGCAGCTATGCTGACAATTGTTGTAATGATGCAGCCATACTGACAAATGTAGTTATGATGCGGCAATACTGACAATTTTGGTTTTGATGCAGCTACACTGACAACTGTTGTAACGAAGCAGTTATACTGACAGTTGTGATAATGATGCAGCTATACTGACCATGTCGGTAATGAAACAGCTCTACTGACAGTTGTGATAATGATGCATCTATACTGACAACTGCGATAATGAAGCAGCTTTGCTTACAATTATGGTGATGATACAGATATACTGACACTTAGGGTAATGTTGCAGCAATACTGACAATTGTTGCAATTCAGCAACTGTGATGATAATTGTGGTGGTGAGACTGTAAGCTGTAATAATGACTGTGGTTATGAGTTAGTTGTAACAGTGGTTGTTTTAATTGGCTACTTGCTTTGACGATTGTAGTAATACGTTGTTATATTAACGATTCTGTTAAATGATCACCAAGGCGTATCTTATTTCCTATAGGTCTAATTACGGTCAATGTCACCGTAGCAGAGAGCATCAACAGATCTCAACCAAAGTTCCAAAAACTTACGAAGCCTAAGATGCTTTCTGAAACGCGAAAGTTGCTGGAGGATTTCTACATGCCCTACAATAAGCAACTAGCTCAAATACTCAAAGATGAACGCTTTCTGTGGTTGGAAAAGAAAAGATCATAGAACGAAACCGTTTAGGCTCCATCGTTAGATTGATATTATTCAGTGTGCTACAGATATTGGAAGTTGTAGTGTTGACTTCGTAAGAGCTGTGTGATTTTGCCAAATGTCAATAAATCTTCCATCGGGAGGTGTTCTGCTTTTATAACTTTTCTGCTTTCAATATTGCATATGAGAAGTTATTTCTGGATATCGTTTCTATAATTGTATAGCCATGAACGCTCCGTTCTCTTATTCCATATAATGTGAAGTCAGTGATCTCCGTAAATACACATACTAAAAATCAATATTTTCAACGCTTGCCTGAATATTTAAAAACATGTGAATATCGTTTTGATCTTTGCCATTGAACGAGAATATCATTTGATCCCAGCCGTCGCAGTTTGTTCCATATGAACAAGCTTGTTCGTTGATGCATGATGTGGGGATCGAATATTGGAAAGTAGGACTGCACATACCTACCTCGTGGTCGAACATACAAGCATGGCTTTACGCAGGTAGTCCTCCATTTGTGTGTATATATTTGTATTCCAATAACGTGCATGTGCGCCTGTTTTCGTGTGTGCCTGGGGATATATGTACACAAATATGTATGTTTTTATGTATGTATGTATGTATGTATGTATGTATGTGTGTGTGTGTGTTTGCGTGCGTGCACGTGTGCGTGCGTGCGTGCGTGCGTGCGTGTATGTATGTATGTATGTATGTATGTATGTATGTATGTATGTATGTATGTATGTATGTATGTATGTATGTATGTATGTATGTATGTATGTATGTATGTATGTATGTATGTATATGTATGTATGTATGTATGTATGTATGTATGTATGTATGTATGTATGCATGCATGCATGTATATATGTATGTTTGTATGTATGTATGTATGTATGTATGTATGTATGTATGTATGTATGTATGTATGTATGTATGTATGTATGTATGTATGTATGTATGTATGTATGTATGTATGTATGTATGTATGTATGTATGTATGTATGTATGTATGTATGTATGTATGTATGTATGTATGTATGTATGTATGTATGTATGTATGTATGTATGTATGTATGTATGTATGTATGTATGTATGTATGTATGCATGCATGCATGTATATATGTATGTTTGTATGTATGTATATGTATGTATGTATGTATGTATGTATGTATGTATGTATGTATGTATGTATGTATGTATGTATGTATGTATGTATGTATGTATGTATGTATGTATGTATGTATGTATGTATGTATGTATTTATGTATGTATGTATGTAAGTCGCTAAGTGCTGGTTATCGCATGGTCACGTGGGTGATCTTGGGAATGAACACGAGGACACGTGTCTTTCCCCATATCATCCGCGTGACCATGCGATAACATACTTATAGCAATGGCACCTACATGCGATAATCAAGCTGTCTCCTAGTAATGACAATTAGTGTGAACCTGTATTATGTAAGGTATCTGCCTGTCATAATGGTTTCAACTGTAGGAGATCTTTGAGATTTATCTTTTTTCGACGCCAGTGATTTTGAAACGGATTTAAGTGTTCCTGATAAGAATATGCTTCATTTTTAGTTGTGTGAGACTTGCAGAACCTTCCCAAGTCCGGCAATCAGTGCTCCGCCGACTTCGTCGTTGTTTGATGCTAGCAACACTGTAGTGCAAGTGTTACAATTTCGCGCCTCAGCATGATTCCGGGGAGATGGGATAATACCATGACTTCCCGATGAGCGATACGCAACCAGATTAGCGGCTGGCAAGCAAATGACTCTTGAGAAAACCTTCGTTATAAGACTGGTAAGGTGTGCGTGATATTAAGAAACTCCGTAGTGTTGCCATGCTAGAGCAGCGGTGCTCTGTGAGGGACCTTCTCAAATGAAGTTGTTTCTCGGTGATATTGCGACACGGTTGCAGTTATCGCACGGCAAACTGTGCGTCTGAGGTGATATGGGAAAAAGACCGAGTTTTTTCTCGACCTCTGATTGGCTGAGAGTAGGATTCCATGCGATAAGGCGCCATATTATATACCCTGGAACAGTTTGCATGTTAGATAATCCAAGCAATCATGCAAAGCAAGTTTTATATGAGCTGGAAATGCTTTTTCGATTGTTGATATCGCAATTTCAGCCGTCGCCATTATTATGATGACATGAAGACTAAAGACCAGCGCCATCGTACCACAGTGTCAGCGGGTCGATGTAGCAGCTGCCGTGTCAGTTATGAATATACCACTCCATCACTTCCCTACCCCATCAAACAGTGCTTAAAGGGGCGACCAACCGTACGCACACACCACAAGCCATCCTCAAATAATCACACACGTTCTCTCCCGGATTAATTCAATGAAAATTGTTATGTCAACTGTGCGGCAGATGCTGTACGCCTCAGCAAACAGCCTCCGAGCGGTGCGTTCGTGTTTCCAGCCCCATATGGTACATGGTACCAAGTGCCGCTTTAGCCATCTTGACCGAACATAAATCGCCTGGTGGCGCTTGCGATACCCATCTCTCGCCTAACGGGATGACTGCTATAGCGTTCATGTGATATTTCTCGCGCTGAACGATAAGGCCAATTTTGTCAGTATCTTTACCAGCATGCTGATAGATACGCCTTATGGCTAAGGATGCTAATATGGCTTCTTTCATCCGCTACATCGTCCCCGCAGCAATAGTCATATTATCGCTGATGTATATAGGCGCCCGCATTAGAAATACCAATGGTGTTCAAAACGACCGAATTGGAGCAAAGGATATTACAGGATTATCCGAAGCTAGTATTGATACAAAGAGAGAAGGTTTGACCGATCATCTGAACAGCTACGTAAAACCTGATTCAAACCGAGCCAGAGGCAGTAAACGCGGTGACAAAGCCTATCAACCAATCAACTTTGATCATCAACACAGTCAACCGATCAACCTGGACCATACTGCCCCTGGCGTTAGTGAATCTGGTCGTAACAACAGCGCCGTTGTTTCCGAACCTATCATAGACCCACTGGAAGAACACCGCCGAGCTTGGGAGGAGGGAAACCGAGCCAGCCTTCTCTATGGCGTTGACATAGAAAGCCGACTGAAAAAGTCTACAGACGGAGTGAGTACAAACGATGCTAGTTTGTGGGACTTTTAAAGCGCTAGTTACAGTAAAGTCCGTTGATTGCGACGCCTGTCATGTGCAGGTAGGTTGTTGTGAGAACCGCAAATCACGTGGGCGTTGTCTGCATTATGATTGGTGGGATGATCATCATGCACGTAACATTAAGTAAGGTCTCAGCTTAGGCTCAAGCAATCAACTCCATGAAACCTCGTAAGATTCTGGTTTGATGCGCAACATACGGGGGAAAGCTGGTCACCCAGTACGTAGGCAGTAAACATGGAATCTCCCATGGAAAGTCATCATTTGAAGATATCAAAAATGTCTAAATTTTAGGTAATCTCAGTAGCATGAGCAAGTTACCATATGTATATAAACAGTTGAGTTATTCATTATCTCTGCACACATTCCGCCGCCATACTCTCGTATGTCAGTAGCGTTTCTATAACGCGCTCCGTACATCTGGTTGGTCGAATAATTGCACACAGATGGTAGCAGTGTTTTTAAATCAATAATCGACAGTGAATTCCCCGTTTAATAATTTACGACGCCCAGGTGACTGACTGTATAAATCGATCACCGCTGTAATGGGGCCGTCACACCATGACGTTCTGGTCAACGTTCTCTGAACATTTCAATCGTTCAATTTTTGAGCGTTCTAGAATGAGGATGACACATCTGGCGTGTGATTAACGTGTGCCTAACGCATGACTAACGTGTGTCTAACGCACGAGAAGCGTGTAACAGCGACCAAGTAAGATACCCCTGAAAACCATTAGCGTGAGTAAACGTGCCACTGGCGCGCGACGAACGATTTGTCAACGTTAGACGAGCGTGTCGAGCGTGTAACTAACGTGTGAATAACGACAGAATAGCGTCTTTCTGGCGTGTTATTTTTACGGTCGAACGGGTACAAAGCGCTGGAAATTTCATAGTGAATTCAGTTGTTCTTGTGAGTTTGAACAGTCAGCATCATGCCGCCAAGACGAAAATAGGGTGGGAGGGGGGCTTCTGCTTCTAGCGCTGCAAGTAAGAAGAATGCAAAGCCTCTTTCACAAGCAATGTCTTCGGACGAAGAAGAACACCAGGAGAAAGAGCACATCCAAGAAGTTACGCACCATGTGACACCCCCTGAAGACCCTAAACACCCTGAAACCCCCAATGAGGAGGGTCCGACCATAGCAAAGAGAGGGAAGAGGCAGAGAATATATAGCCTCCTTAGTCATTCTGGATCTTCCATAGTAGGGACGCTCTACGGTAGCCCAAAATCAAATGAACCTTTCTTACGTCGGTTTATATACCCATATGCATGGACGTTCGGGAAACGCTCGAATGACGCTCATTGGACGCCAAAAGGACGTTCGTTTGACTTTAGTCACACGCTGCGTGCGCTAAGGGACCGTTCAGCGGTCGTTGACAGGTCGCCAGTGAGTCGTTCACTGCAAAGCAAATGATTAGTAACAACCAAGTAACGCTAGAGTAACGACTGACTAACGATAGCCGAACGCGTGCAACGCTCGGCGAACGTTAGTAAAACGTTCCACGAACGTTCTTAAACGTTCTTCAGCGTTTAAAATTAAACGTTGAAGAACGCTGGTCTCAGTGAGAACTTTTGTGCATGTTCAAAACTTTTTTCCGGACCAGTGTTCTCCGCCGATTCCCGGCGATCATCGACGTTCACTAGCGTTCACACAACGCTCTTCTGGCGCTATCCCAGCGACCATGGGCGACTACCAACGTTTCCTCAAACGTCATAGAACGCTGACCAGAACGTCATGGTGTGACGGCCACATAACGAGTACATGCGTGCGCATCCCAACTACTACCTGACCGAGGCCAAATATTACTGTCTGTGTCAGGTATGTCCCTTTGAGCGCATTAATGACATGGAGTTATGATGAATACTACGGACCAGTTTCGCAAATCGCCGCCTGACATAAAAAATCTCATCACCGAGACAAGTTATTACTGCAGTTTAAAACATGACCTAAACTAGTGGGTGCCACCCACTCCGCGTCTCACTCGCGGTAAGTATAGAAGGGGTGGGAAACTGTATCATCATCATCCTCATCCTCATCATTATCATCCTCCTCCTCCTCCTCATCATCGTCCTCATCATCATCGTCATCATCATCATCATTATCATCATCATCACTACCTCTATAATCATCGTCATTACATGGCCTTCATCATCACTATCATCATCACCACCACCACCATCACCAACATCGCAATCACCACCATCATCACCAGCAGAAGCGGCGACACCACCACCAGCATCAGCAGCGGCATAATCCTCATCATCATTCGTTTAACCCTGTGAATACAACCGTTCATGTTCAAGAAACCATAATATTTTTTTGCAGGATCTTTTCCACCCTTTACCACATTACCAGAATCCATGCTGGCGCGAAGTTATGGATGGTCCAAGCCCTAACTCCGATTTTAAAGAATTCTGCAAGTATTCTCAGGCCGCGCAAGACTGCACGGCCATTAATGAAATCTACAAGAAACGGTGGCGCCTTGGACAGCGCACCAGATTGCGTTGTCTGCCGTATTTTTTCTTTGTGGGGGTGACTAAAGCCGGGACGACAGATCTCAAGTATCAGCTGTCTAAGCACCCAAATATTTCCTCTCCCATTCTATCTGAAATTAACTGGTGGAACAGGCGACGTCAAGGTTGGTAACGGCAGCATATTGAAGCAGTGAGGTGGATAGATCTATAAACTTGAAATAAAGCGAGATATCGTTAATCACGTTTTTCATGCTGGCTATGGAATTATTTTACTTAGGTGAGAAAACACGAGTTTACGGAAGATTTGGTAATGCCAGTTTCGATGAATACGTCAGTGCCTTCGACTTGGCCGCTGAAACAATCGACAAAACAGCGACTGATATCGACGGTGAAGTCTGGCACCCGCTTGTAACGTGTAAGTACTGAGCTCTGCTTTGATTGCCTCGGTTATTGTCGGATTCTGTGAATAGCTTGACTGAGACTCGTCTCGTTTGTGAGCATGTGAATAAGGAGATCACCGCACACTGCTTTCTTGGAACAGAAGCTTCCGTAGCCTCAGTGATTCAATCCACGTCACAAACCGTACTGTAACCGATAACACTCTCAAGTAAAACATCTCTCAGGCGCATTTCTTTACCATCAATATCGTACTGTAACCGATCCCGCACCAAGAAGAACAGATCCCAGGCGCATTTGCCATCAATACCGTACTGTAATTGATAACGCTCTCAAGAAGAACAGATCCCAGGCGCATTTCTTTGCCATCAATACCGTACTGTAATTGATAACGCTCTCAAGAAGAACAGATCCCAGGCGCATTTCTTAACCATCAATACCGTACTGTAATTGATAACGCACTCAAGAAGAACAGATCCCAGGCGCATTTCTTAACCATCAATACCGTTCTGTAATCGATCACGCTCTCAAGCAGGACTACCCCCTGGCGCATTTCCTTTCTGTCACTTACTTACTTACCGAGTGATGTGCCCTGATAACTTTGCTCGTGTTAATTCAAATCGCGGGCGATATGTGCTATGATCACGTCTCCGGCAAACATAAACCTCAGCTTCATTCTGCATTTAAGGTGTATTTCCTAAAAATAAATCATCATAATTCTGTTTTAAAAAAAATACACCGACCGATTCCCAGCTACGTTTAGTAATGATATCCAAAAACTCTAGTCAATCGGTAACACTCAGCTGTGTTTATGGCCTTCGTAAAGTTCGATTTCTTATTTTTGACGGGAAGTGAATTTTAACCCATATATGGCACACAATACCTCTGACGCTGAAAACGGGCGGCGGTTGTGTGCGATGATACCAGAAAATGGCAGAAATGCACATGCGTCAATTACTGATCCAGAAAGGTATTCATTTGAATATTTTTGTTCGGATGCTGTTTTTGAATGTGCCTTTATTGATTAATCATCGATGATTTGGTGTTTCTAATAACATCAATGAATTATTAGCAACTACACCAAAATGGAAGCAAAATTTAATTTGCATCAAATCGCCAAAATATGCATGTTTATGTGACAATCATTCTAGCTGCTTTGAGGACCCTCGTTGATAATACTCTTCCTGAGTGCAATTCTCTATTCAAACCTTTTTGATATGTCGTTCACTAAAATTCCACGATTGATCAAATCAATCGTCGTTGTCTGGTCGTCTGGCATAACAAGAGCTCCTGCTTCCAATTGAATATCTTTCAGCACATTGATTTGTGAGGATGTAGATTTGCCATGTTTATTTGCTAATTCGCAGATGATGGATCGTCCCAGATGTTTTGGGAGCATGACGGTTGGGAGTCACTTCCAGCGAATGAGAATCGAGATGAGCCTATAGTGACCTATATAGACTCCTTACGCTACCTCCGTCCTAATGCTAGGATCATTATTATGGCCAGGAATCCCGTTGAAAGGTCAGTGACCAGCGTCTACAAGCTATGATGATTCATTCCCTTTGCTCATTGTAACCATTCAGGTGATCTCCTCATAATCTTCTTCTTCTTCTTTCCCCCTTTTTCTCTTTTATCTCTTCTTTTCTTTCTTTTGGTTCTTTTTCTTTCTTCTATTATGAGTTTTCCAGCTTTGTATCATTTTGCTTCATTTATCCCACGCCTTCCCCTTTGTTGTATCGTACCGCATTATCGTCTCCTCCTATTTCCGGCTTCTGTATCTTCGTTTTCCTTTCTTGATCATTTATTTGGATGTTTCTGGCTTTTTGTCATTTTGCTTCAATCTTCCCACGCCTTCGTATTGTTTGTATTGTACTGATTATCGTTTTCTATTTCTGCTTCTCCTATTTCTTATTCTCATTTGTATCATGGTTTCCTCCTTTTCAGTTTCTTGTTCTTATATTTCCTTCCTTGATTATTTTCTATCTTCATCATCGTTTCTTTCCATTTATTTTCATCACCTTGTTAATTTTTGTTTGTTTATTGTCTTCCGATGGCTGTTTGCTCTTTTGCAAATTCTGCATTTTTAGTCTCTTTTTCTTCCCGTTTTTGTTCTGCACATTTTTCTCGTATGCTTGCTTGACATTGTCTTGTGTCCTTCTTCTTTTAGTTCTTGTTTCCTTTATTGTGTAACTTATTTTGTTTTCCTTTTCTTTCTTTCGTCAATGGCCTGTACCTGATTTGTTGCCCTTTTATAGAGCTATGAATCGACCAAATCGTCGTTGCCTCATTATTGTTTTTTTTTGTACTAATATAATTGCCTCGATGTAGGAGTCCATTATACGCCGCCGCATTCATTGGGACAAGTGAAATAGAAAGTGGGGGTTCTGGCCCATTAGAGTCTCGTTTTGGGAATCTCTTTTGTTGTTTCCTAGGATGAGCTTCACTAGAGAGAAAAACCCAGCCAAAACCACACATCAAGCTGAGATCCCACACAACAGGCAAATACCCGTACACAGAGTCAACATACAACAGGCTTAGACCACACAACAGGCTACACAATAGGCAAAAACCTGGACACAGTCTACACACACCAGACATAGACCACACAATAGGCTACATAACAGGCTCGAAAGCAAACATATGCGGCAGTTTGCATGCAACAGCCTGCAATATCCAAAAAATTCCGGGATCCCGCCCGTTCCCAACGCAGACTTCAAAACATCGGACAATGATGCTAATTAGTAGAGGAGTGAGCGTTTTTTTGGCCCACACAGAACAACCAACCAAAAGAAAACATAAGCACATTGGTTTTTCGAGGGAGATTATTAGGCCAGCAGTACCAATATGCATACTAGATTCCTGCAGGAGGCGCCATCAGTGCCATTCTACAGACACGTTCAACAGGAGGCTATTGGCCAAGTTCTCTCCACCTAAAAGATATACCCCAGCTGCCAACGGAGACAACTGAAGATACACCCAAGTAGCCTACTGAGGCAACACCCCAGGAGCCAGCCACTGAGGAACCTGCCGAGGAAAGTACCATGCGAAACCTTCTTGAATGGATAAAACGTCTTGAGGCCCACACAGAAGACATAGATACTCGCACGGAAGACATTTCGAAAGAAATGGTTGCCAAACTACCGGACTCAGACGACGACAAGGAGGTAGAAAAACCTTCTGTTCCACATTCAGCCCTTTTCTTTGTTGCATCTTCACATGTTCTTTGCTACATCACAATCCCATACTGTATACGCACCAGGCGCTCCTAGGTCTATATCCTCTGCCACAGACCATCCGAACCTCTGCCGCACTTGCATTCGTCCTGCATCATCTTGATTGTGTGCGCATAGCGTATTCGTCACAAGAAACATTGGTTGTCTTTGTTTTCATTATGACAAATCCCCCCTCACACTTCCCCCTTTGCAGGCTAGTTTCTCCGGCAGTTAGATTTTGTTGTACAGCAATTTGTTATGTGGTGTTAGTGGAGTTTGCGGTTTATAGTACAGTTTATGCAGAATACAGTGATCACTCTTGCTAAATGTGGTCAAAGGCACCACACTTGCAGTTCCCTTCTATGTTGCCCAAGACTATGGCATGTTTGACTGGCCTCTGGTACTGCACTTCTTCAGTCATGGTGGTGTAATTCAACTTCAGGTATCCCGTCCGCTGGCGTGGGTACGATACAACACATCTGGCCAAACGTGTTGTTAGTCGTGCAGATCTCTACGGTGTCTTCTATGTGCCTTCTGCAAAGATCTTTGAAGAAAATCAGTTGGTCCAGCTCGCAGATCTGGCGGGGAAAATTTACAAGGTGCAGCACGTTGATGCCTTGGATGCTTACCAGAATGTTTAGTTGCTCCTGGTACAGAAACAGTTTGGGTTTGTATTTGTGGGTCAGGGTGTAGAAACTTGGTCTACTTTGTCGTCGAAGTGGGAGACCCCCTCGTTGGATCTGGGCTATGGTTTTCTTCCCCATGCGGTAGGTCCTTAGAGCTTGTCTTTCTTCAATCTTGCTATACGAAATGCCTTCCACTAGATCGTCGGGGACCTCCCGGTTGTGTACAAAGTACTTCTTAGTTTGTTGCTGTGGAGTGTACTTCTCTTCTCCATTTCGGATGCGAGTGTATCTGCAGGCCCCTATTTGGTATTGTCTCTTGCCCAAGAAACGATGTCTTGGTAGGCTTTCTTCGGTAGTGGGCTCTTTGCAGGCATCGTTCATATGTTTCTATTTGTTCACAAAGCTGCTCCTACAGTTCGAGTTGGGACCTTGCACAGGGGGCCTTTAGGTTTCAAACCCACCTGACAGACGGGCTTAGGAACCCTTTGTGGTGGGATTTGGTGCAACATGGCAACTTGCTAGAACCCTTGCATGCCGTGGCCTTGCAGCTTGTTTTGCCTGTTGTGTGTAGACTCTGTGTACGGGTTTTTGCCTGTTGTGTGTGGTCTACGCCTGTTGTGTGTAGACTCTGTGTACGGGTTTTTGCCTGATGTGTGTGGTCTACGCCTGTTGTCTGTAGACTCTATACCGGGATTTTGACTGGTGTTTGGGGTCTATGCCTGTTGTGTGTAATTGGCTGGGATTTCTCTCTAATGAAGCTCATCCTTGAAAACAACAAGTGATCCCCCAAAACGGGACTTTGATGGACCAGAACCCCCACTTTGTATACTACTACTAGACATCTTTACATATCATTCCTTTTGTTTCAGGCTGTTTTCACATTACTGTATGCTCACAAACAAGAATCAAAATGCAGGCGCGGTGCATTTTCACAACAGCACCGTTTACGCTGTTCGTCGAATGAACAAATGCATGGCTTCATTTTCATTGCGCAAGTGCATTTACGACACAGAACTGGCCGACGATTTATACCGGAACGGCAAGGTATATATTTACGAAGAAGACTACTTCCTCTTTAGTTCGTATCTATCATGCATGCTGCTGCCTCGTGAATACTTAAATGACCTAATGGATAACTGTATACCTCTTTATACAAATGGTGACCTCCTTAGTGTCTTTGATATGACGGAATGCGGCTGTTTCAGATTATGTTGCGCGCCGGGCTATATGCGCCGTTTTACATGGAATGGGCGCAGGTTTTTACGCCAGAAAGAGTCTTGGTGGTTCGCAGTGAGGACTATTACACGGACAGAGTGACAACGCTCAACTCCATCGGGGACTTTCTTGGACTGGGCGAGTATCTACTAAGAGCATACATTTTACAATTAGTACAAGTTATAAGCCGCTGTGACGGATATGATAAGGAAGCATCTGTCGTAGCGAGGCAGCCGTAGTGACGGTTTGGTAACGAGGCAGTCATGGTAACGCAATGGCGGCGATACGGCGGAAGTGACATTATGGAAAGGAGGTAGTAGTAGTAAAGTACTTATAACGAAGCTGCCGTAGTGACGTACTGATAACGAAGCTGCCGTAGTGACGTACTGATAACGAAGCTGCCGTAGTGACGTACTTATAACGAAGCTGCCGTAGTGACGTACTGATAACGAAGCTGCCGTTGTGACGTACTTATAACGAAGCTGCAGTAGTGACGTATTGATAACGAAGCTGCCGTAGTGACGTACTGATAACGAAGCTGCTGTAGTGACGTACTGATAACGAAGCTCCGTAGTGACGTACTGATAACGAAGCTGCTGTAGTGACGTACTGATAACGAAGCTCCGTAGTGACGTACTGATAACGAAGCTGCTGTAGTGACGTACTGATAACGAAGCTGCCGTAGTGACGAACTTATAACGGGTCAGCCATAGTGACGCTACGAGGCTATTTCAGTGACGTTCTGATAACGAGGTAATTGTTGTAGCCTTCACGGCTATGTTATTCCTTCTGCGACTTTTGTGGTATTCAAGCTGCTTTTGATGGTTGGTGCGGCAATGCGTTTGTTGTGTATGTTTCATAATATGGGCCAAGATAAATGATTGGTTATGAATGATGCGCAATGTGAGAGATGAATGTGTCCCTGCTGACAATTAAATCTTTCTAGAAGTTACCCATTATAGGGCATTTTTGGACTAAATTTAGTTCAGTGCTACCTGTGAATTGCTGTTAAATTGAGCACCTTTATTTGATATCGTTTTATGAATGAATCCCCTCCAGGTCCAATGCCCGTCGACGGTATAGAAGAAGAGACGATCAATAAGGAAAAACCCAAGTTTCAGCGCCGTGCTAAGCCTGAAATGATGCCAGAAACACGCCGACTGCTGGAGAAATTCTACATGCCACACAACGTCCAACTGGCGAGAATTCTCCGAGATAAACGTTTTATGTGGTTGGACGGCAGCTAGATGACAACATGAAATTATTATCATACACCTGTGATAAATTGCAATTATATGCATTTGCCTTGATGTTGCATGCTATGAATTATCTTTGATCTGTCTTATGCTCGTTTTTGGTCTTCATAGTATGAACATATTTGGGGGTTTAGGGTTTATATGCGTGATACGACATGGCCATATCTGCTTGTCATGAATAGCAGTGAACATACTTTTTAATTTAATTCAAGAATTCCTAAGCGAATGAAGATAATTCATGTAATTACATATGCTTAATTGAATATATTTATACAAGGATGGAGTTGTTTAATTGTTCGTTGTAACTTGTAATGTAATATATATGGTTTAATGTAATATATATGGTTCATAGAAAATAATACAAACATCCAACCGAATCGATTGCACCTCATAAGGAGGTAAATAATACATACATCCCACCGGGGACCTCGAAAACCCTCATAAGGAGGTGCCAATCGATTCGCATATACCAAATCACTGAATTTCCTTCGCGTCCAGCCACGCTCAGTTAGAGGCGAACAGAACTACCACACGTGAGGCCGTTCTGTTCCAACAGCATATCAACGCTTGTTATGTCCATGTGTAGTGGTCTGTATAGTAACGGGG
The DNA here is from genome assembly GCA_034190875.2 of Urechis unicinctus. Taxonomy (NCBI): domain Eukaryota; kingdom Metazoa; phylum Annelida; class Polychaeta; order Xenopneusta; family Urechidae; genus Urechis; species Urechis unicinctus. The sequence continues at coordinate 13,661,203 of CM067348.1, forward strand.
TCAGTGTTGACGCCATCAACATTCCAACGCTTCAGCAATGATACTAACACACCCTCATTGACGCATGCACGGCCCCTAAGGTCTATTCAACTCTGTGTTTGCTCCTCATTGGAGGAGGACTTTACGATCTCTTTTGTTCCTTCTGTTTATGGCTTGAAGTCATTGTGGATTTGTGAGGAGTTTCTGTAAGACGTAATTCGGTATTGATGGAAATGGGTGGAGTGAATAGCGTGATGGGTTGTGGGAGGTACGTATTGAAAGGTGAACACATATACGCCAGGAGCCAACAAACGCCCACATATAACAGCGGGACGCCGTAGTGCTGATAACTCGGACGCGGTGACAGTTGTTGAGATTTATAGAAGGATCATCAACGAACACAGCATGGTGAGTGGCAGAGGTTGATTTTTGGCTGCAATTATTATCTTACGTGGATATATAAGGGTCTGACAAGTCGTCTGATTTTCATTGTATTGATGTAAGAGGGGGCGCGTGTATGTATGTATGTATGTATGTATGTATGTATGTATGTATGTATGTATGTATGTATGTATGTATGTATGTATGTATGTATGTATGTATGTATGTATGTATGTATGTATGTATGTATGTATGTATGTATGTATGTATGTATGTATGTATGTATGTATGTATGTATGTATGTATGTATGTATGTATGTATGTATGTATGTATGTATGTGTATGTATGTATGTATGTATGTATGTATGTATGTATGTATGTATGTATGCATGTATGCATGTATGTATGTATGTATGTATGTATGTATGTATGTATGTATGTATGTATGTATGTATGTATGTATGTATGTATGTATGTATGTATGTATGTATGTATGGATATATTTATGTTTGTAGGTGGGTAGGTTGGTAAGAGGGTATTTAGGTAAGTAGGTAGGTAGGTAGGTAGGTAGGTAGGTAGGTAGGTAGGTAGGTAGGTAGGTAGGTAGGTAGGTAGGTAGGTAGGTAGGTAGGTAGGTAGGTAGGTAGGTAGGTAGGTAGGTAGGTAGGTAGGTAGGTAGGTAGGTAGGTAGGTAGGTAGGTAGGTAGGTAGGTAGGTAGGTAGGTAGGTAGGTAGGTAGGTAGGGCAGTAAACACCTACATTTCGTGTGTATGTATATATGCATGTATGTATGTGTGTATTCTATCCATGCATGCATGTATGTATGTATGAATGTATGCATTCATAAATGTTTGTATGTACGTATGCATGCATGCACGCATGTTTGTATGTATGTATGTATGTATGTATGCATGCATGTATGTATGTATGTATGTATGTATGTATGTATGTATGTATGTATGTATGTATGTTTGTAGGTAGGTAGGTAGGTAGGTAGGTAGGTACGGCTGAAAACACCTACTTGCTTATAGTATGCTTTTAATATGACACAGCATTTAGGAATACGTGCCAATATATTGGGTGTTGCAGTACGGTCATTTGAATGTTATCATCAAATCCTTCCTAGATGAGAAATTCAGGGAGGAAACGTGTCGGGAAATACTGTAAGTAGCTCCTTGATCCTGGCAATTAACATGTACGACTGTTGTCTATGCAGTAAGTGACATCACATATGTGGGTTTAACGATATCCGCACCCCGATTAGCTTTTTAGTATCATTTAACTGTAAACCTACGGATAATTATCCGAAATGCGAACAGAAAGAAAGCGGCATGTCCACGTGACCTGGATTCCCACAAGTTGTACGATGATCATGTGACGGAGCGCCTTATTGATGCGGCCACGTCAACTCTTGGTAAAGAAATTTATTTTGTAATTACTAATTGATCTCTTGTATATCTTGTAGTCTAGAAGGTCGGACGAATGAACTAATAAAGTTATCAACTTTCTGCTTTTGCGAAGCTTTCCCCAAGGATACGTTTCTCCAAATGTTGGGTGAGTTCTACTTGGAATATCTGCGAGAGACTGGCCACGAGGAGCTGCTTAGGAACCTAGGCGAGAATATGCTTGATTTCATTGAGAATCTCGATTATATTCACACGTACATGATGAGCGAGTACCCGGATGTAAATATGCCCTCATTCCGCTGCGAAACTGACTCTCAAAAAGACCGCATTACTCTTCACTACTATTCCTTCCGTTCTGAACTTCATCCACTGGTGATGGGAATACTACGATCTGCAGCTAAAATCTTCTTCAAAAGTTCCCTCGACATTCAGGTAGCGACATACAATCCCGCTCTTAAATATCGAAAGGAACATCTGTTTTCGTTTAAGTGTAATTAACCATAGTGTATATATATATAGATATATATATATATATATATATATATATATATATATATATATATATATATATATATATATATATATATATATATATATATATATATATATATATATATATATGGTACCTGTACCGATAACTTGTCCTGGTGGTGCACCGGTTTCTGTGGTTTTTAAGACCACGGTATTGCTAGCTTTCAGATTATTTCTAAGATAGTGGAAACGTTTGCTGTTTTTTCTTTCTAAGACCATAAAATTTTTTGTTTTCAGTTGGTCTCTAAGACCATTGGAAATGTTTGCGCTCAGTTGGTTTCTAAGGCCATGGAACTATTTGCTTTCGGTCTTTTAGATCATGGAAATGTTTGCTTTTAGGGAAGTTTATTAGACCATGGAAATGTTTGTTTGCAGTTGGTCGCTAAGACCATTGGAAATGTTTGCACTGAGTTGGTTTCTAAGACCATGGAACTGTTTGCTTTCGGTCTCTAAGACCACGGAAATGTTTGCTTTTAGGAAGTTTCTTAGCACATGGAAATGTTTGTGTTTTCACATGGTTCCTAAGATTAAAGGCTTGTTTGTTTGTTTTCAGGTGATTTCTAAAATGATGGAAAACGTGGGATCTCCGCTTGGTATGAGACAGCATGTTGTACTGGCCATTGTTGTCGTGGCAACGCGACTGAATGGCGCGGCTGAATTGCCACCTACGTTCGTGGCTCAGACAAAGAAACACTGCGAGAAGCAAATCTTGAAAACGGTAGTACTCACACTCGCTACATTATCAATGGTTATAACCAGATGACGAAATATCTTGTGAGGGACGAAAGCTTCACTTCATACGAATGGGTATCAGTCTACGCAAATATTGTAATAGACGGGATTGTTGGCAGCGTTAGCGTTTGGAGTCATACAGCTGACCAAGAATAATAATTACATCGAAAAATTACACAGTTTTGAAGACATGGTTTGGTCGATTTAAAGGGTGTTTCAAACTGAAAAGCTTGAATGCAGGATATAGATCACGTGTTGGAACGTTTAGACGAGATTCGGCGAGATCAGGGAGAAGAGGCTCTGCCCTTGAATCGCCGGAAAGTCGTGCAGGGCAAATGGAAAGCGGTGGCCAAAATGAGTGCACTTTATGGCGGTTTTGTTCCTCAATATCCCAAGTCTCTCTTCATCGACCCGAAAACATTCTGCAATACTTTTCCATATCACATAGCATTCGACGAAAATATGACAATAATTCATTCTGGTAGGAATTGTGTGCTGTGAATAATATCGTAATAAATACAAAAAATCGCTGTATTAGCAAATTATTTACCTGAACCGTACTGTATTCAAATAATAACGATGTTCTGAAAATGGCAATATATGACCTAGTTAAAACCACAATTGTGGCAAACTATCTTAATAACTGTGAAAGGCAACATCGAGGTTTGTTTCTCATTATTTCCAGGTGTCAAGATTCAGCAACTCATGCCAAGCATCCGCACACCCGTTGCTAAGGCCAATGATTTTTTCGACTTGCTTCATCCACACTCTATGACCTTCACGTACAACAATGTGAAAAAGTTTATTAACACGCCATTCGTGTTGAAAACGCTGGCCTCGAAGATGGTTGGCACTTGGGGTAAACGCCCCATGCTCATTCTCAGGGGTAAGGTTTATTGTCCATATTTTGCATATAGATGGTTTCTAAACATATGTTGTTCAGATCGGTTTCCATGGTCGGGGATGGAACTACACTTGTTTTGCTGAAATATCTAAATTATGAGTTAATTTTCACCACTGGTCCAATCGGATTTTATTACTGAAGTTTATCTCCTGCAGGTGAAATGATCCATGTGATATCGAATGACAAGGTCATCTACTTGTGTTCCCCGTTTGTGCGCTGCCTTGGCGACCTTGAACAGAGGTCGATGCACGTCGCTGACATCCCAATTCATGACGTCACACGAGACATGCTGTGGGCGGAGCTTATGTCGAGGTAGGAGGAGTATATGAGGTCGAGCATTGTGGGTAATGTAGCAACTAGTGGAGATATTTGAATGATTCCTTTTGGACATTCCGGTAGCAGCACTGTCTAACCATCACAACCATGCACATCCATCACCACGTGGGCGCTTGGGGTAGTCCATTATGACCCTATCATCATGATCACTTATTGTTATTACATCGAGGAACTTCTTTATAATAGTAAATCACAGTTATGAGAATTTGATGGTAGTTGCATAATAGTCTCTGACAAGCACCTTCGTCCATTCCCATTTTGATATCACACCGGCGTTTAAATCATCATGAACCCCCATTTTTTACTTTATTTCGGCCAGACACAGAGAAGCTATAGAAACAGGCGACACAGACAAACCGGGTGGATGCCCAATTATCGTCCATACTTCACCTCTTCAGCATCTAAATCCGGACGATCCGGAAGTACTTCGAGCTGAGCTGCAGCGCTTGCAGGCAGAGTTAGCAGCAGAGAAAGAACGAAATGGGAAGCTGCATCGAGCATTTCTGCCCTCAACCGTCGCCAATCAGATCATGACGGGACAGACACCAGAAGCAGGTTATTATCATAACGTATCCTCATGCCAAACGTGCTTTGTTATATTTTCATCATGATGTCATAACCTTTATGAACCGTAACACCCAATTTATATAAACACTGCTTTGCTTCGCGAAATAGGTTAAATTTAAGGACTGTACGAAAGCCATATGTAACTGTGTACCTGCAACTCACTTGCCAGGTGATTTCCTGATTGCAAATTGCTTGTCCAGGTGTGTTCCGTAACGTCACCGTTTTATTCGCTGACGTGGTGGCCTTTGCATCCATCTTGTCTCATTGCGCGCCTCACGACCTCGTCAAATTACTCACTCAACTACACAGAAGATTTGACCGACTCTGTCGAGTCAATGGAGTAGACCGCGTACGTTGTAATTGATCTGGGCTAATGGTTGTTTTCGAACCAGTGCTGGTGTATTTTTTGTGCAATTTACTTTCTGACTGTCGTGTCCAATCGTAGAATTTATCACAATTTAAAAATATTAAAGTTATTCCTACGTCCAAAGGTGGACGCCGTTGCTGACGCATATATGGTCGTTTCCGGTGTACCGGACTCCCTTTCCACTCATGCCGAGCGTATCGCAAATACAGCACTGGGCATGCTCCTTGTAGCGCGGGAAGTAGCGTCGCCATACGACTATGGCGACCAATCGAAGCACGTACAGGTAAGAACCTTGATAAGGTCGAATGTGTTCATTACGGACCAGCTTATTTCCTTTTTCATAACTGCTTTTATAGCCCAAATGAGAAAATATTCTGGTTTGAACGCCATAAACAATAACACATGCTTATGATGTGATTCAAGAAGCATTTTTCCAACCTGCTGATTCCAATAATTATTATTGTAAACTATTATATAGATTTAAAGCAACATCAAATCACCCATACGCTGTGACTCCTACAGATTCGTATCGGTATTCACAGCGGTAAAGTGGTAGCGGGGGTGGTGGGCGAGGCTTTACCCCACTTCCTCATCATGGGTGAGGCCGTCAACATGGCGTCCAAGATGGAGAGCCATGGGCAACCGGACAGGGCTCACATCAGTGACGTCACATACAGGTATTATCTTTCGAGTCACACAATGATAGCGCCTTCCCAGTAGCACAACAGAAGTCCTATTAATGACGTCAAAGTCAGCTTCCGCCCCCAGGTCCATTTGTAAAGTCATTGCTGTGAATCTATCCGGTTTCTGTTCTACTTCTTATGTAAGACCCATTGCATGCAAGGCTCCAAAACGTGAAGCCAATGTCGGCCGTGAGATGAAACGACCCGGAACTTCTCAATGAGTTCAAAGGGAGCCTCTATTGTACATCACTTTTAACGATAAGGTCATTTTGCCTTAAGCTCAACCGGATAGAGTTAGGTGGGCCAGGTCATTCTTGTTATGTAGGTGTGTATAAACTTAGTACATAGTAGCAAAATAATGGAGTGGGGCACCCTGTTAATAGAATGATCTTTTGATAGAGAGCATCTTCTCGACGGCATCATTAGGCAATTAAACGGACATTCAGTGTTAACTGCATGATTTGAGGGGGTTTTATCACAGCATTCGGGCCATGGAGGAGGGTGTGTGTGGGGGGGGGGGGTGGTGGGGGGGCGTCAGGTTAGCATTCTGGTCATTGACGGGGTTTTATGTAAGAACTCTGGTGATAGAGGGGGCATCATGTAAACATTCTGGTCATGGAGGGGGCGTCATGTAAACATTCTGGTCATGGAGGGGGCATCATGTAAACATTCTGGGCATGCAGGGGGCGTCATGTAAACATTCTGGTCATGGAGGGGGCATCATGTAAACATTCTGGTCATGGAGGGGGCATCATGTAAACATTCTGGTCATGGAGGGGGCATCATGTAAACATTCTGGTCATGCAGGGGGCATCATGTAAGCATTCTGGTCATGGAGGGGGCGTCATGTAAAGAATCTGGTCCTGGAGGGGGTGTCATATAAACATTCTTGTCATGGAGGGGCCGTCATTTTAACGAGATGATCTGGTGATGAAGTGGGTTCTGAATGACATTTGCTTAGGTATTTCACCAATGACAGCCATGGAACTGATCAGTCTGGTGTGTTATCTATAGACTTAAGGTGCATATCGGCTCGTCAAAAACATCAAACGCTTTTGTATTGACGAGGGGCGATACTGAAGTGATCCTTTGTATGCTCACCCTGAATATCAGACAACACCCATTACCGAGTTTTATAATTGCTCCATTTTCATCAACAGTTGGTTTTTGACGGTCATTTTATATCTTTGTTGAACCAACAGCCTGTTGCGGAAAAAGAATTATCGCGTGGAGAAACGTGGGAGAATTGACATCCGGGGATACGGACAGATGACTTCATACTTCCTGGTAGGAAATGAAAGTCTGTCCGCCAATCAACTTCTTGGGAAGCCACCGAGGTTGCAGGACAATGGCAATGAGGTCACATTTATCAATGAAGGTCATGTGGAGGAGCCCCCGCCAGGCTCTAGCATTAGTGAAGGGTCAAGGTCAATGGGGCGCAGCAGCAATAAGGTTTCACCTCTGTCTGGTAAGTTGTGACTGCACAAATGAAGCTGGTCTGTCACGTAAATCAACATCTACATGTTGCATGTTTAAATCTCACAGAATGGACGCTAACGTCGAGTCGGAATTATTAGAATACAAGGATTGGTTAACGCTGAATGACCCGTTGGGTCGACGTATATACCTCTCTGTATCACTTATGAATGACCCGTGACCTTGAAGGTCATCCGTGTGCTTGATGTTGTTATTTGCATCAGCAACCATGACTCGCGTCATAATTTGTTTATTGGGGTACAGGTGCCCGAGAGGGTGAGATCGTCCCCATCTCATACAGTGATGCCCCACGATCCGTCCTGCTACAGCCAATCGCCCCCAACACCCGTCTCCATTAGACGTCAGCGACTCAGCAGAGAAGGCGTATTCATTTTAATAGTATAACAATGAGTGTCTGATTGTAACAGTTGATTGTGAACAATAATAAACATTGATCTCCAAGCCTTATTATAAACTAGGTTAGTTAACTTATTCGCAGATAGTATTCTGACAATGCGTTATTTAGTTATGTAAAGTATGGCATTAACAAGTTCATGACCAATACGCTATTTGCGTACTAGACAGACACTAAGCAGGGGTCAACTCATGTTGTGAATATTCGCGAGAATAAGGAGACCACATCCATATGCTGATATGCAAATGTCCTGTTTTCAATCGTGTTGTATTGTTCGGTGATTGTTAGATCAGACATGAAGTTGTCTTCTGTATTAAGCTTTTCTTGACGTCATGTCAAATGAAGCCGTCTATCTCGAGATGGTTTAATAAAGTGACCTCGTCATCAGTGCAGCCATGTTGAAGTGGACTTCATTAACGCATGTAGCTAGTTTACATGGCCAGGAAACTTCAATGTCATATCACGCATAGACTACAACGAGCAGTGGTGTCATGTTCCATTTCCCCCACGTATATTTTTTTTGTCCTGTGACCGATACGCGCGTCAATATTTCACCTCTTACGATCCTTCATCCGGCCGGAACCTTTATATAGCCTCAAACCCACCTGTATCATAACAGCAACATTTTTTTCATCGCTGGATTGTTGCGTGTGTCAACATAACGACAATCTGGCCTCTGTTTTGTTTGTGCAACAGCGTTGACGCAGAGTGCTCGGATCCCTAAGGGACGACATTTCTACACTTAACACGCCGATATGGTAACAGGAAGATTTTAACTGTCAGCCATTGTCATCAGGGCCTGATACCAAGCCATGGCAGCAGCATGAGGTTAAGCGCTGCGAGCCGGCCGCTCGTTGATATATGACGTCAGAGGTGCATTCTAATAAAACCACCCCAACCTCCATTATTCCAGTCTATATTTAACTATGATTCACAAAAATGTTTTAAATATTACATTGAAACTTGACTGAATAGCGGAGACAACTAACTCCCGAAAAAAAGCCAAAAATTTCCAGCCAGGCAAAATGATATTTTTATATGAAGCCGTTAATGTAACGAGATGCTGCGTAAAAGTGGTGGGTGTGGTGTTATTAACAGAACCTGGCCGGATGATTCCGCGTGAGGTGGGCTTGACGTCATTAGTTGTCATCATTGCAATCTATACTGGACCCTATTTCCGGTTTGATATCGAAGAAATGGAAACATATGGATTGAAAAGTGTCCGACAAATGGAGACCTACTTATTGTTTGACTTGGTTTTTCATCGTATGTCCAGCTTTGCCAAAATCTCCAGATATTTGAACAGCAGCAGTCTGGTTTGTGTGATGGGTTTCATTATAAATGGTACTTCGTCGCTGTTCAGTTTATAAGATCTGGAAGCGGCGTTTTGTATGCAAATGAATCATGCTGTCGCGGCACCACGTGACCTATTTCACTGAGGGGATATCGAGGTTTTAAACATTGACATTATTTTTGTCTTTATGAACTCGTGTGGATGTAAACTCTCGATTATTTCTCTTACTTGCACTGAAAGGTTTGATTTTTTATTACAAAGGAGAACAGTTTCTTACATAGAGGTAAGCCGAGAAGACATAGAATTACCGAGTTACCCTCAATAACGTGTAATTTTAAGTGAACTTTGAACTGTATCACCTGTAAGTCTAGTGGCAACCGCAATCAACAACCATTACACCTTTCTATTGGGAACTACTCATATAGGTCAAATATGTGCGGTCTTATTATACAAATTCAGTGTTTGTACCCAGGGTAAAAGGGGTGTAATCGACCCCCGCACTACCCGACACCCCGTGACCAGCAAAAACCCAGGTGTTATTTGCTCTCAACGTGATCAGGTAGTTCCAGTATTCATAGGCAGTATTAAGACACAGACATAAAAGAGCTGATGAATATCTGAATGAGCGATGCATTTTCAATAAACTTTAAAGGGCCCGCTGTGGTAGGCTATTCCGCCTTGTTGACACCCCTTAATAAGCTAATATATGTATGACTCTTTGCATCAGGCTATGAGCATAATACCAATCCCCCTAATGGACGCTTACAGGATGTGATTGTAAGCATGTGCACAATGGCTCACAATGGGTTTCCTTAAATATCCCTAGTTTTCATCAGGGCAACATGTGAATGACATCTCTTGGGACAACTTGGAAGTCCAAGTGAAATTAGTCTCGGTCAATAATGCTGTAGGATCATGTCTTTGACATTTCCTATGAAATGAATGATGCATCAAACACTGCATGAGTTACAAATACTGAATTTTAATTTTTTTAAGCACAGCAACAAAGATTTTGTACGTAGTCGGTGCGATAGGAAATTACTTCGATAAGTTTGCGAACAGTGCTTTTCATAGCAGAACCACACATCAACGTGTTGGATTTTTTTATATCATTGATATCATGCAAATTTGGCGTCCACAAATAAACGCGACCACATCGAAGAAGTCCACCTCAACTGCCATAAATGATTTCACAGTTATCCGGCATCAGATATTTACTTAACTGCTGTAGAAGATGCTATAACTTTATGTACAGCGTACAACTAATATCACAAGGCAATCCCCTCCTCGTCACTGAGTGTTAGTTCAGTCGGGTGGCTTGATGCAACCCCCTCACCATCCTGTCGGGTTGAATTGGGGTCTCAACATGGAAGCTTGCTGCCGACGTCGCTCTGCCTTCTGAAACCCCGCCCCCTCGCCCAATGGAGCCCGCTTCTTCGTCGCCTCGTTCTGATTAGTATCTAGGCGTCGAAGCAGATGATTTAGAGACGGGGAAATCTGTGCTCTCTTCCAGAATTCACTCATATCGCCTCCACGCTTCCAGAATGTTTCCAGGTCCTCTGAGCCTCGTTTCCAGAATCGCTCACTGGTTCCGTCTGCCCGCTTCCAAAAATTGTCGTCATTTGCGCCATTCCTCTTCCAAAATGCAGTGTCAGGACCGCTGCTCTTCTTCCAGAACGCACTCTCTTCATCCCCAGGGACTCTCTTCCAAAACGAGGCTTGGTTGGCATCGTCTCGCTTCCAAAATCCATCCATTTCATCTTTACCTCGTTTCCAGAAACTGTCCGTGCTGTCTCCGGTGCGTTTCCAAAATGGACTATCTTTGCTCTGGTTTTCCACAGCGCGCTTCCAAAATGGACTGTCTTTACTCTGATCTTCCATTGCGCGTTTCCAAAATGCACTATCTTTACTCTGATCTTCAATCGCGCGTTTCCAAAATGGACTATCTTTACTCAGATCCTCCGTAGCGCGTTTCCCTAACCGACTTTTATCACCTGAGTTGGATTCGTTCCAGATGCTGGCGATGACGTCATTAGTGTCGTCGGAGGCCGGGGCGCCGGTAGCGATACAAAGGAGGCACACGAAGATCAGCGGTTGTGGCTCCATAGCCTGTAACAGCCACATCACTTGGTAGTTAAACATGAGAGAAATAAGCAGATCACCTGTGAAATACGTGTTCCGTATCGCGTGATAAACCATAAAGCGGACAGCTCCGAATGACCGACGCAATCGATGCCCCGTCTTTATCTGTCTTTTTGTGGCTCTGCAGAGGGATGTTGGGAAAGTTATTTCAGACTAGACTAGTTAGTATTTGCTATGGACAAAGCTTATATTCAGACAGGACTGGTAAGTAGCTCAGCATTAAACTATGGACAAAGTTGCTGATTCAGACTGGGTTTTATTTTGTGGCTCAGCATAAATCATGGACACAGATGTTGGTTCAGGCTGGATTATTTTTTGTGGCTCAGCATTAAACTACGGACAAAGTTGTTGATTCAGACTGAATTATTTTGTGGCTCAGCATTAAACTATGGACAAAGTTGTTGATTCAGATTGGATTATGTCTGGATAAACTATGGACAAAGTTGTTGTGGCTCAGCTGGATTATTTTGTGGCTCAGCATTAAACTATGGACAAAGTTGTTGATTCAGAGTTGTTGATCAACACGGACTGATTCAGACTGATTTTTGTGGCTCAGCATTCAACTCAAAGTTGTTGAACTAAGGACTAAGGAAAGTTGTTGATTCAGATTGGATTATTTTGTGGCTCAGCATTCAACTACGGACAAAGTTGTTGATTCAGACTGGATTATTTTGTGGCTCAGCATTCAACTAAGGACAAAGTTGTTGATTCAGACTGGATTATTTTGTGGCTCAGCATTAAACTATGGACAAAGTTGTTGATTCAGATTGGATTATTTTGTTGCTCAGCATTAAACATGGACAAAGTTGTTGATTCAACTGGATTATTTTGGACAAACTATGGACAAAGTTGTTGATTCAGACTGGATTATTTTGTAGCTCAGACAAATTCAGAAATTTTGTGGCTTTTGTGGTTCAGCATTAACAACTATGGACATTATATTTTGTGGCTCAGCATTAAACTATGGACAAAGTTGTTGATTCAGACTGGATTATTTTGTGGCTCAGCATTCAGCTACGGATACAGTTGTTGCAGTACATTAATAGAGCCTCAGTGACATAAAAAAAATCCGCGAGGGTGAGAGGGAATCCAAGTTAACAAGCAATGTAAAGAAATACCTGGAAAAAATGTGCAAGTTTGTATTCCAGCCATTGAGAAGCGTGCCGAGCCAAGACAAGGCCCCAGCTGAATATCCTTCCTTCCCAACTACATACACGCCAGCTTCCGGGGACGACTGTGGCAATCATCGCCTCTTACCAAAGAGAAATTTCCTAATATGCACCGATAATGTCTACCACTAATTATTCTACGCTGATATGTGTGTCCAATAACTTTATACAAGATACCACTCCAGTTACGGGGGAGATATCCCTGACTTAACACGTTAGACTAACAGCAGCTTCTGGTTGTGTATTTTCATTTTTCGTATCCACCAGAAGAGAATATTCACAAAAAGAATATCCCTCAATGTCGATCTCTATTCGTGTTAAACCCTATACTTACCCTTACCCGATCTCTGTTCAGAAATGTTTGTCTACTTAGATGTCGCCATTTCGTGACCACCCCATAAATCGACGATCTGCCTCTGTTCTATTGTTTGCACTTATGTCGTTGGTGATTGGTCGACTACTATTGGTAAATTGATTATATTGCAAATTTAACATTTTAATAAGAATATGATGTATGAATCATAAACATATTAATTATCAGTGATATGTAGTATTCATGATAAAGATGATTAAACCCCGTATATGGGCAACGAAAAGTTTTATGTTTTCAGACTTTCAGTCGCTGTGCGGCGCTGCGGTCTCTGACCTCGGCCTTGGCAATTTTTATGTTGTCATAAATGACGCTTGTTTTGCTCGTCGGTTGGATTTTAGTAAAATGTGATCATGGAAACCAAGACTAAAACACGAAACAAACACATCACAGTCTCTCCTAGGGCGTTCATTCGCGGAAGTATGCACATCAATAGGGTGGCAGTTATAGGGCGCGCGTAATGATTTACAGCCAACAACTCACACAGTTCGTGCCGTTATCGCTGGACTGACGCAATTAAATAAAACAGTTTTCTACTATATATCATGTGCATTTCCAGTTATACAAATATGTTGAAAATTTATCACCATAATATTTTATCAAGTAAAATTTGCCACACAGTAATGTATTAATAAAATGACCCCTGATTGCCTGATATGGGGGTGAAACCCTCTTTAAGTTACGTTTTGAGAATAACTGTAATATATTTTTGACCATTATTGGTATATACATTGGGACGAGTCTATTCTTGAAAAGGCGACATAAAACAGATCACAACTGTCCTCAAAAGCACTGCTTGTTTTAGACGGCACTATCTCAGTCTCCTCCGGGACCGCATTACCAGAATGGAGGTTTTTATCGGATTGGAAGCAAGCTACGCTAAACATAATTGGAGCCTTCTCTACGACTGACCGTGCAGTCATACATAGTGGCGGACACAATGATAACAGCCGAGTGAGTGTCTGTCATGATCCTCGCGCTCATTGTGAGAGAATCCGGCTGCATCAGGCGTACATCATTTACTACAAACCGGTTGTGTCCGGCTAATGGACTACCACGAGATGACTTGATGTTTTATTCAAGCCTTACACCCATGTCTTGTTAGGTGCCCGCCCTATGCTGTCAGGCTGGTCACCTTTTTAATCCCATTGTTTCGCCACCCGTACCAGACTGGATGTTTTGCTCCCTATGACCAAACAGACACTGATCACAGGTGACGTATGCATGCATTATTTTGTGACCAAGTGTAGAAATTGCCATTATAAATGGACAGTTGTGTTCACACTTGTTGAGCAGACATATGCGGGTCGCATCAAAATGACTTATATGTGTTTGCCCTTAATGATTGCTGTAATTATTCTGTTACTTGCACCACTCCTATATAACGAGCCAGTGACCGTTGTCAGAGAGATAATATGGACACGAAACTTTTTACCTCTTAATTATCGCTTCCACTCGAGAGGAATCATTATCACTGTTTAAGGCTATTTTTAAGTAAGTATGCGGTGTTTGGGATTCAGAGAGGAACGTGTTTCTATAAATTGCGAGGCTTTGTGTTCCCAATTGAGTGTGCGTTTACATGTGATAAACGCAATGAGGTTGTTGTTAGTAAGATGTTTGTTAGGACTGCATACAACACACTTCCTATCAGGTTATCGGGTGTCTGAGGACATGAATATGTGATGTTAACGGTAACGCTTCATGCACTTAAATTGTCGAATGGCTGTGTTGAACAATTTATGCACTTGAATTGTTTGATGGCTGTTGTTGAACAATTTATGAACTTGAATTGTTTGATGGCGGTGTTGAACAATTTATGCACTTGAATTGTTTGATGGCTGTGTTGAACAATTTATGCACTTGAATTGCTTGGTGGCGGTATTGAACAATTGATACACTTGAATTGTTTGATGGCGGTGTTGAACAATTGATGCACTTGAATTGTTTGATGGCCGTGTTGAACAATTTATGCACTTGAATTGTTTGGTGGCTGTGTTGAACAATTGATGCACTTGAATTGTTTGATGGCGGAGTTGAACAATTGATGCACTTGAATTGCTTGGTGGCTGTGTTGAACAATTTATGCACTTGAATTGTTTGATGGCTGTGTTGAACAATTTATGCACTTGAATTGCTTGGTGGCTGTATTGAACAATTGATACACTTGAATTGTTTGATGGCGGTGTTGAACAATTGATGCACTTGAATTGTTTGGTGGTTGTGTTGAACAATTTATGCACTTGAATTGGTTGGTGGCTGTGTTGAACAATTTATGCACTTGAATTGTTTGATGGCGGAGTTGAACAATTGATGCACTTGAATTGCTTGGTGGCTGTGTTGAACAATTTATGCACTTGAATTGTTTGATGGCTGTGTTGAACAATTTATGCACTTGGATTTCGATTCGTCAATGCGTAATGTTTCGGTGACTTGAATGACCAGACAGATATGTCATGAATTTTGATCAATCATTTCATCATCTTTGCAATTGTTTTAGCAAGGCGAATCTATCATGGTCTTAGAATGCTTAGCTAAGTAATATAATTACTATATCAGTTACATGATAAGTGGTGAAGTAACAGAAATTATACAGATCTCTATTGTGTTGGCGTTCTTAACGCGCGTAACGAGACATCCGGAGAGCAGACGCGCCCAGCGCAGCGGGGACGCTGACCCGACGCGCCAGTCATGCGTGTTTAGCACCAAATGTGAAGGTCAAGTATGAGGTCCAATTGAACATTTGAGATTATTTGCAGGCGATGGAGGTTCGACAGGATGAAGAAGCTTATTTGTCTGGGCCAGAGAAAGAAGTGTATGAGCGCAGCAAGGCACCAGCCATTTACGTCAGGAACTCATGATGACGTCATTGGCATGAGTCAGTTCGCGTCAAATGGAAGTCCAACACAAACAGATCCAGATACGAGAGAGCTTTTAGTTCCAGAAGTTAACGCCCACGACACAAGAAAGCCACCCACGAGCAACTTTTCCCCACGCGTGTCATAATCTTCTTTGGTTTTAATTTCTACTATTTTTAAAACGAATAGAGGATGGTTTGAAGGTTATAAATGATTGCAATCGTTATCTATTGCGCCGTCTAGCGAATGTGAAACCCACCAACTAATACCGGGCGTGATGAATTCAATATAAAATGCGATGAATCCAATATGAACTATCGGTAGCGATGTTGGTTTTGTGACATGATTCTCTATGGGAAGACAGTCAGCGCCATCACGTGTCGCCTTGTAGCAAATGCAATTGTCAGAAATTTACGGAAAAGCTTGGCGTTGAATGTTCGAATAGAGGTTCAGAATGATCAACCGGGTTGCCTAGCGCTCAATGACATTGTTTCACGTACTCATCGTAGTATGTATGACATGATGAAAACCAGCGAATGTCTTTAACATTAAATATATGTGAAGCCAATTAAAACCGTTCAATAATTAATTATGGGAAAACTTTGTAAATTTGGGCAAGCTTTATCCAACAATGTGCAGTAATGGAGATGCGATGATGATGATGATGATGATGATGATGATGATGATGATGATGATAATCGTGTTCACAAACACAAGCGGCAGTCACATTCTGTCCTCTACGTAGGTACAGCCAAGAACGCTTTCAGTAGGAAACAACAACACAGATTGGAGGGAACTACGTGGGATACAGAAGCTGGGTATTGTCTTCGAGTAGCGTGACGTAAACATGACGTCAAACTCTGTCAGCGTCATGGCGCTTGGTATATAGAGCTTGGCGATGGCGCTTTTATCTACTTTTGACAAAGGCTTCCGCGAGAACCTCCATGATATATGACGAGACAAACCGGCTCTTGCCTCATGGCTGATTAACACGAAACCAGGTAATAGATGATCTAAGTAAACCCCACTTACGTTCATAACAAGTTTATGGGACATATCCAATTCGCACCTTATTGGAGAAAGTAGAAATCAAGATAAAAGAGGTGAAATACGGTGAAAGTAGCTCCATTCGAAATAACTCTTTTAGAGTATTCAATTTTATAATATTCAAAATGCACCGTTTAAATGCGATGGTTTCACTAAGCTACATTTCACTTGAGTATCAAATAATACCATAATTATATTAATCATTCCCTCAATGCTACCAATACCGGTACAATATTCCCAAATCTACCACAATACTGATACAATATTCCACTATCTTCCATAATACACTTATAACGACAATACTCATTTCGTCACGTGACTTTCTAAACTCAACAGATTTTTAAACATGGCGACACCAGGCGATCGATGACAAGAGCAAAAAGACAGATTGCCCCAAAGGTGACTAGCATAATGTCAGTTGCATCACAGATATGGTACATCGGAGTATATATTGGTATTTTAGTACGCTAAATTAATTAATTCACACTAGTGTACATTTGAAATATAAGCGCCAACATATATACTGTGAAACGTAAGATTCAGAGTATGCATATATGACCCCTGTTTAATACAATGAACAAGGCTACAATCGTCTCTTTTCGATGAGAGTTCTTTGTGGTATTTGGGAATGATTGAAGAATGATCAAATAATCAAGTGTTTACCTGTGTGGTGTGCACCTGTAGCCAAGCTGATATGTGCGACAGAAATCGCAGATTCTCGCTTAGATGTTAACGGAATTCCTTCAAAAGTGCACCGTCGTCCACGATCGTATCAAGTGAGGTTTTCCTCGTCTGCTGCCAATGTCGTTTGGCTGATTCAATTCCGCACTATATAGCGCCCGCTCGGGTGTTCCCGGCCCCACGCTCGGCGCTCCTCGGCGGCGTGCTCAGTGGCTCACAACGCCGTTCTGATTGGGTGAATGTTAATTTCGATCAGAAATGTTGCCAGGAGACCAAACACGGGCGCTTAAGGGGCTGTTCATTGCGAATGCAAACAAAGGGTCCATTCCATCGCAACAAATGTGTTTGGTTTGAATACAGTTTCACGGAGAAATAGCCACAAATGTTGCGTGTCCTAATGGTCGCAGGGCACAAAACACCACAATGTCGTCAACAATCTCGCCTACTCGCCAACCACACACGGTCTGTGAAGCAACGTAAAGGACAATTGATCGCAATGATTTACTAGATCAATCTTAGGTCCCTTAGGGCACACGTATTGACTAATAGCAATTGAGTACTCACCTGATATGAAAGGCGGGCTGAACCAACCAATAACATAATCTGTGAGATTAAGCCAAACAATGACAAACATCCAGTTAATGACGTGATTTGTGTTGCACGCCATGGACAAGTAGCGCCCTTCTTACAACACTTGGTAAGTGTCAAAGAGAATCAGACGTTTACTTCACCATTCGCCTGCCTCCTCCGTGGCACCTGGTCTGTGAAATCCTGTATGAAATCTATCTGGCGGTCAATGAAAGTGTTTGGATTGGTGTTCAGCGCATTCAAATGAAAACAGACATTACAAAATACTATCACCTATTGTTTTGGGGTTTTGAATGTCGTGGAAATGTAAAATGCAGAACGCAACGTGAATTAACGGTATGGGCAAATTGAGGGATATTTTCCTGCACCTCCTCACTCAAAGATTATGTAATGAAATCAATGGTTTACATTCTCACAAGGTCAAATAGACCTCGACAGTTGATGTGATGGCTCAAATGATGCAGACTATCAACCAATATCGTGAGGCTACAGTTAGAGAGGCTGAGTTTAATTAGGACGAAAAAAATGGTAAGTGCTCTTGACACAACAGCAGTTCAGGACCGGTGTTTCTGACCCAAGCAGACCAGGGCCGGTGTTTCAGATCCAAGCAGACCAGGGCCAGTGTTCCCGACCCAAGCATACCAGGACCGGTGTTCGTAACCCAAGCAGACCAGGGCCAGTGTTCCTGACCAAAGCCGACCAGGGCCGGTGATCCTGTCCAAAGCCGACCAGGGCCGGTGCTACAACGAGCGTTGTAAGGTCATGATCCTGGGCGTTGTAAGATGTTTGTGTATACGATTATCAAGATTCATTCTATTTGATAATGACGGTTGTCAAAATCTCAATTATACAGATATTAAAACAAATCGAGGAACAACATACGCATCAGCCCCCACGCTGAGGTCCGCTATCAGGCGAGAGTACTCGTAGGCTATAAAGCCGCGTCATAGGCAGCGCTTTGATAACTTGCCATTCCATATTGAGAGTGGAGTTATGAACATAGCTTCATCACCGACAGCTAGGGTTGTGGGATGCTGGTTATCATGTGTGAAGGGGGGATGCGGGAAATTGATCAATGAAAACAATGGTCCATATCGCCTGTAGGTTTCTATAAGTAGTGACAGCTTGTAGCCGGTAGATGCCGGATGTAGGCAGATAGCCCGTTCCATGTCACGCCAGGCGCCATGGCCGGATGACAGCGCGCGCCTTTGTCACCTGCGGGTGCCAGTGACTTTGAGAAAGTCTGTTGAATGACAGATAGCTGTATCGAGGAAGTAAGACGGTTGCAACTGACAGGAGAAGGTTTTGTGGTTTAACTTCCCTCCCATGTAAAAGTCACGCATGAACAAGCAAGACAAGCCACGACCCACAGAACACAGAACGTAAAGGCCATTTAAACATTGCCTCCTCACTTAAAACTACCTCACACAAACGGCTACCTCTCACTTAACACCACCTCTCACTTAAAGCTCCCTATCTTATAAAGTCACCGCTCACTTAACATCACCTCTCACTTAAAGCTCCCTATCTTATAAAGCCACCGCTCACTTAACACCACCTCTCACTTAAAGCTCTCTATCTCATAAAGCTAACTCTCACTTAACACCACCTCTCACTAAAAGCTCTCTATCTCATAAAGCTACCTCTCACTTAACACCACCTCTCACTAAAAGCTCTCTATCTCATAAAG
The DNA here is from genome assembly GCA_034190875.2 of Urechis unicinctus. Lineage (NCBI taxonomy): Eukaryota > Metazoa > Annelida > Polychaeta > Xenopneusta > Urechidae > Urechis > Urechis unicinctus. The sequence goes on from CM067348.1 coordinate 13,680,817, forward strand.
CTACCTCTCACTTAAAACCACCTCTTACATAAAGCTCTCTAGATAATAAATCTACAACTTTCTTTAAGCCACCTATCACATAGAGCCACTTCTCATTTTAAGCTACTCCTCACATAAAGTTACCCCTCACATAAAGCCACCCCTCACATTAAGCAACCCCTCACATTAAGCCACATCTCACATTTAGCCACCTCTAATATATAGCCACCTCGCATATAGAGCCACCACTCCCATTAAGCCACCTCTCATATAAAGCCACCTCTCACATAAAGCAATCCTTGTCATTTATAAAGCAACCATCTCTCAATAATCACCCTTACACATTAAGCTGAATCCTCTGTAAATCTACCTCGCACATTAAGTTATATCTTACCAAAAAAGCTTATAAAACGGTTGCTCAAGTAAAGCTACCATTCAAGTTCAGCACTCACGTTAAGTCATTTCACCTCCCGAGCTACTCCCACATTACAAGTTGCCTCTCTCATCAATCTTACCCCACACCCCGACCTGCCCGTCACATTACAAGTTGTGCCTCTCTCATCAATCTTACCCCTCACACACCGAGCTGCCCGTCACATTTCAAGTTGTCTCTCTCATCAATCTTACCTCACACCCCAAGCTGCCCGCCACATTACAAGTTGCCTCTCTCATCAATCTTACCCCACACCCCAAGCTGCCCGTCACATTACAAGTAGTCTCTCTCATCAATCTTATCTCACACCCCAAGCAGCCCGTCACATTACAAGTAGTCTCTCTCATCAATCTTATCTCACACACCGAGCAGCCCGTCACATTACAAGTAGTCTCTCTCATCAATCTTATCTCACACACCGAGCTGCCCGTCACATTACCCTCTCACATTACAAGTAGTCTCTCTCATCAATCTTATATCACACACCGAGCTGCCCGTCACTTTACAAGTAGTCTCTCTCATCAATCTTATCTCACACACCGAGCAGCCCGTCACATTACAAGTAGTCTCTCCTCATCAATCTTATATCACACACCGAGCTGCCCGTCACATTATAAGTAGTCTCTCTCATCAATCTTATCTCACACACCGAACTGCTCATCACATTACAAGTAGTCTCTCTCATCAATCTTACCTCACACACCGAGCTGCCTGTCACATTACAAGTAGTCTCTCTCATCAATCTTATCTCACACACCGAGCAGCCAGTCACATTACAAGTAGTCTCTCTCATCAATCTTATCTCACACACCGAGCAGCCCGTCACATTACAAGTAGTCTCTCTCATCAATCTTATCTCACACACCGAGCAGCCCGTCACATTACAAGTAGTCTCTCTCATCAATCTTATCTCACACCCCGAGCAGCCCGTCACATTACAAGTAGTCTCTCTCATCAATCTTATCTCACACACCGAGCTGCCCGTCACATTACCGAGTCTCTCCAGTCACATGACAAGTAGTCTCTCTCATCAATCTTACCTCACACACCGAGCTGCCCGTCACATTACAAGTTGTCTCTCTCATCAAACTACCCCAAACCCCGAGTTCTCCGTCACATTACAAGCTGTCTCTGTCATCATTCTGCCTCACGTAATGCTTCCATATACATTATACTCTCTAGGGTGGGGTGTAGTGGGGGCACCTCATTACACCTCTGCTCCTCATATCATCCTGATCCTCATATAATCACTGTTCCTCATATTATCCCCCTCCTCATATCACTCTTGCTTCTTATATCGTCCCCGCACCTTATTACACCTCTGCTCCTCATATCATCCTGATCCTCATATAATCACTGTTCCTCATATTATCCCCCTCCTCATATCACCCTTGCTCCTTATATCGTCCCCGCACCTTATTACACCTCTGCTCCTCATATCATCCTGATCCTCATATAATCACTGTTCCTCATATCATCCTGATCCTCATATAATCACTGTTCCTCATATCATCCTGATCCTCATATAATCACTGTTCCTCATATCATCCTGATCCTCATATCATCCATTTCCTCATATCATCCTGATCCTCCTATCATCCATTTCATCATATCATCCTGATCCTCATATCAACCATTTCCTCATATCATCATGCCGGTCGTTGCACGGCCCCTCTTTCAGGACCCGGGCCATCAATCTATGTTCAACCCGATGTTCATGCCAAAATATCAAATAAAATCTGAATAAAGCTAAACATCCCTTAATGTCAGTGACTTCGGAGTTGTGTTGATGACATTGTCAAAGATCGTCCTCATTTCTCTGATGAGCCAACATTGGCTATAAGCTATTAGGATATTAGTTCTTGTGTCGCCTAAACAAAAGATCACGTGATCAAAGGGGCCCGGATAGCTTTGTAATGAACGAAACCCGCTTGCTCATTTGTTCTGCGGCCACAGAAGACCTATATTGAGCTAGGTGCAATAATGCGATTGGTGCGTTGGCGTGTGTGCCGAGAAGTGGGGACGGGCAGCCTTGGCTTCACCTGTTAAAGAGACTGTTCAGCCCCATATAAGGCAATCAGGGATCATTTCGTTATTACATTTTTACGTTTAACGCAGACGTAAGTAATGCCATGTTCTTATTTGTGCCGCAAAGGTTACATGATGGAAATTATGTTGATAAGTTTTTAACATTATTACTTGACTGGAAATATTCCTGATCTACATTGGAAATCTGTTTTATTCAGTTATGTCGTTCCATCGATAACGGTGCCTCCCTTAAACCATGAACCACACGAATGTTAGCTGTAAATCATAACGCGCTCTGAATTTACCTCACTATCGATGTGTATTCTTCCGCTTTGGTTACATAATGTAGATTTCATCAAATCTTCACACATTCAAGTTGTAGACATCTTTGCGCACACATAAGACCGACAAGCAGGAAGGGTAATGTCCGACGACATAAATGGTGACAGCCGAAGTAAGGATCTATTTTCTGAGACCACAGCGCCGTGTAGCGACTGAAAGTCTGAAAACTTAAAACTTTTTGTTTCCAAGGTGCGGTTGCCAAGCAGCTTGCTAGGCAACCTCGGTCCAAATATGGGGCTGAACAGTCTCTTTAAGTCATGTAACAGGAGGCGCCACTGTTGGGTTACATCTGGAGATGTGCTGCTTTGAAACGTAGCAACCCTTGACGGCGCGCGCAATCAGCGCATGCGTACTTGCATGTTGAAGAGAAGAGCTATTGTGTTAGATTCATTGAGCGAATGTCACCCGATGCGAGGCATTAACAAGTGAGCGGTGCAAAGGCTTCAAGTAGCACAGAGGACACGACACCCCAAGCACTGGACGGACGACCACCCGGGGGAAATCCGGGCGATGAACGCGGTGTATCGGGTTTCTATTTCCCATATTCGTAACGAATGATACCAGTTGGAGATCTTCCTAGTTTTCTTTGAGGCACGTGAGCCGATATTTTGCAGACTGCCAACGGAATATTGCAATGTAGTAACAGCTTTTTCAAAGATGCATGTCAGATATGCTAGGCCAGTGTGAAGCTTAAAAGAAGGAGTAATTTTGCGTAATTATACAGAGATAGTGACGGCGAGAGGCTAAATAGAGATAGTGGCCGAGCGTCATTGTAAAGAAATAGTGACGGCGTTAAGCTAAAAAGAGAGTGACAGAGTGACGTAAAATGAGATAGTGACCGAGTGTAACTATAAAGAGATGGTGAGATAGTAGCGCTGATCGGAGGTAGTGACCGAGTGTGGTCATAAAGAGATAATGACAGTGTGAAGCCAAATAGAGATAGTGACAGAGCATCATTGTACGGTGATAATGACAGAGTAGAGCTAAACGAGATAGTGGGCGGGTGTGATTATACAGAGATGGCGATAGAGCGAAGTTTATTAGAGACAGTGATTGGACATCTTTGTCGAGAGAGGGTGACATAGTGAAATACAGATAGCTTCCCTGATAAACAGGAAAAATATAGAAATGGTGAGAGATAGTAACATTGTTAAACAAGAGAGAGGTGATGAAAGGGCGGAGTTAGGACGGAATATTGACTGGGTGAGATTAAAGAGAGGTAGTGACATAATGTGAACTAAAGAGAGATGATGAAACGAGGGCGAGATAGAGACTGGGTGAAATAATAACGTTGGTGACACCGTTAAACACGAGAGAGATAATGGGAATGCAAAACTAAGTTAAAAACAAGAGAGATGAGTAGGTGACGTCACGAAGCAAGGGAGAGATGGAAGGATGAAAGTAGAGAGATCACATGTCCAACAAATGATATGGCCTGATTAAACGGAGAGGTTGATACAGATACTCAGATGGCAAGGAACCCCTCACCCCGTCATGTAAATGACAAATTCGATGTGCGATCGCATATGCCAGCTACCTCTGGCATAAACCAGGCGGACATGCTGTGTAGAGACCAACGTCCAGCCCAGAGAACTGTTTGCGCGGCAACATTTGCACTTCCTGTCAATCTAGCTCGTTCATTTCGGCTTGTCTCTTTTGTATAATTTAATCATATTTTTTTCCAATATTGACAAACAGGATGACATTGAGAGACAATGAGGGAAGCATTATGACCTAGTCAATCAACTCGTGATAGTCTGCAAGACGTTATGATATCCATTGCGATATATTCAATCAGATGGTTGACTTCACGTAGTGGTCTTGTTCCAAATTGGTGGAGAGAAGGCTCAATGTGAGCTAGGATTTAGGAAAATTTGCACAACAAGCCTGCCGTTATGATTTGCTTCCTTGTGAGGAGATTTTGTGGTTGCCTCCAACCTGTAAGAGGACCGTTATGATCCATCTTTACACCGGCTCACCAGTGCCACCTACACCTTAACGCATAAATCAAGAACACAACCTACACCGGCGACGGTTTACCCAATTTTAGGCTTGACTTCAAAGAGTCGCGATACTAAATTACAAAGTGTAGTTTTGAAAGGTCTCATAATATATTGCGGTATTCGTGAGTAGTACTTGGTCGCAGCGTCTATAAAGCCAGTGTTTCTGTCACTCTGCCACGCAGTGAATGTGGCGCTCAATGAAGCTTCTACGCGTGCGCAATCAGGTGTGACAAATTGCTCGTCTCGGCGAGCTCACACCTGAAGATCACAGGGCAGGACCGCGGAGACCTCGTGACAAAAGCATCAAGTCAACATCACTGTCAATCGCCGTGTTAGCAACATGCGATACTCACCGCTTGTTACGGCGGCGCTGAGTGTGCGCTGTTCTCGTCCACGCGATTCAATAACGCTGTTTGTTTAGTGTGACTGGCCGCGACGGACGAATAGAAGTTACAAGTGTCTCCACGCTATCGTGGACACAGAGCCCGGGGTCCTCCGTGGATTAGACAATTACCCAATTAAATACCCCCACTGAGCCAATGTCCACACCTTTAAAAATGTCACCTGTCGTTTGATTTTATTTGTGTCTTGTCCGATTCTTCAGCCTGAAGCAAATACGAATAGCAGCAACAACTTCGGGGAGTAAGGCTGGTTTCCATGGGAGTATTAACGAGACAAAAAATACCGCTATATGTTTAAGTTTCCGGCAATTGCCAGATGTTTGCAAACGACCAGTTACCCTGTTGAAGGGAATTAAGTGCCTGCCAATGGTAGACCACACGCGAATAATACCCGGCGATGTCACCAGTATCAGTCCAGTTGAAGAGCCAAGTGCCGCTTCCCACACGGCACTTAAGTTAGCCTCAGGCAGCATTCGAACCCGCGAACTTTCGTTTACCACGATCATTATCAGATTATTAGTGTTCCGTACAGACTCAGGTTGCTGTCCTCGCCAACTGGGGAGTGAGTCCATTAAATGGATGTTCCTGCTACACCGGCCGAGTCACTGTCGATGTCGGTAGGCCATTGAGGGTCTCGAAACAAGTGAGAAACCCTCTAAATAGCCATGGATAGATCTCATACCGGTCTCAAACATGTTGTACTTTTAGATCACATTCTTAGAGCATTCATTTGTAACCTGGATCATTGCTACGAGGATAAGCCTTTGTTTGCTATATAATCATAACGAATCATTCAAAACCTATAAACAAGCAAACACGGACGGAACATGAAATGAATGTTCTGTTGTGAAATATCGGAATCCATGTAACAAACTAGTCGTTAGGATGTGTATCAATGCAATGGACACCAATCCGCCCCGTTTGAGCCAAACGTATTCGCTTCAAGTACTACAAAGTGTGTACCCCTGAAGAACTACCAGCCCGCCCCACACACACCCCTTTAAATCTGATTTTATTGAAGCGACTCAGTAATATGTATTCTGTCTGGTAATTGAAAAGTTTTCTGTCAATCAACCATACTTGACCTTATGCTGTAGGTATTTATTTCCATCCTATGCGCAACACCTGCCCCGAACCAGAGGCGAATATATCTCTGACGATACACCTCAATGTAATCTAACACAGGTCTTATGTTTGATAAATATTCAAATTATTGACAAACCATCACTTACACGTCGTATCGACTTACATGAATAAAAAAAACCTCTCACAGACTAACGGACCGCCCACACAAATGAATCTTGTATCTTTGTTTATGGTGAGAAACACTCTAGCCTTATTTTGGAGTCCCAAGAAGACGACGCAATGGGTCTGTTTTTCATTTTCGACACTTGGAAGGCGCTGTGCGTCTGCCTATCCAAGCGCCATGCTCTTGACAATTCACAGAAGGAAGAAGAAGTACTTTTTAACGAGTATTGCTTGTATGCACGCCGATCTTGGCTAGCGCAGCGGGTATACGTAACTCACGCTATCAGGCGCACCATAAATCACGACCATCAGGACTGTGTTTCATGGCGGGAGAGACAAGTCTCAATGTTGTCTTTATTTTATAACGCACATACTCGAACGAAAGGACAAACGTACGACCAAGTTAGCCCTGACATGCTTGTGCGGCACTGGGCACGTAGGGTTTGCGAAGCGCATGCAATGAGTCGAACAGACCCTCTGGGCCGCGGTGATTCACTTAGGCCAAGAGGAGGCGATTTTACGACTACTCCCTTCTCCGCGACCGAGCTGCGATGAAGGAGTTGTGGACCTACGTTTATCGGATCTTACCTGGAATTTATAAGCAATTACAAGCACCTGGAGGGCTCTGGAGGGCAGTTAAGAGGTCCACAGATGCCATCCCCCTACCCTCCCTGTACTTCCAGTCGGACTGGCCCGTGGGGGTGAGGAGATTGAGGGTGGCATATTAATGGAGGGTCACGTGACTCAGCCAAGAAGAAAAGCCATAAATTAATGTCAGAGGGGTGGGCCATTTGAAGCCTTCAATGGCTTGCTCTGGGTTGATATTGGTTGAACAAGAATGCACCCGCCCTCATAAGCACCCCCTTCGCCCCGACACCCCGGCTTCTCATACGCACCCAACCCAGTCCTGCCGCCACGGCGTGCTAGAGAAGGGTATACGCAAACTCCGCCAACTCCAACTTGAGAGGTCCAGATAACACTCGAGTCCTGGGGCAGGAGATTCACAGAGGAATACACTCGCCGTCCTATCAAACGCCAATACGAGAAGGCCCAAAAAACTCTAAACTCAAGGGGCTAGTCTGGCAATAAAAGAACTACCAGCCCACCACTCTCCAGTGGCTATCCTCATTCGACAACACAGCGCCTGAGCAAAAACACACGCGTCTTCAAGGAGAAATTGTCGTCTGTTTGTAACTTATCCGATCACGAAATGCACTTGAGTTGACGCTATTATCCATTGTTGCTACTGTCAGAGACACAACAAATAAATTCCTGGTGATTTACCATTTTCTGAAACTCTACGGATTGGATATTTCACAGCTCGTTGTGTTTCTTGTAGGAAAAAACCTTGCACCTCTCTTAGAAGTTGTAAACTTGTAAAGTTGCGAGCAGCTCTGTGCGGCTGGCGGCTCATCACCGCCTGAGGCCAGCAAGGCTAGATTTCTACAGTAAACTATCACTTGAAACCCGGGATCATTCTGTGTTTGTTGGAGTTTTCTCTTGTCAAAATAACACTGCGTACTGGCGTGAATTTGTACACTTGCTAGAACTTTATATGGATAACACGCGGATAATTGAATGAAGATGTTTGTAAGAAACCGAAGCGGATTGGACTGATGTTTGATTTTGAAGTATGTGATATCCTGTGTGAGTGAAACTGAAACCCGTGTTGACGGAAAACGAATCACAACAGTTGCAATATATTGTCAATTGAAGCTGGTTACATTGTCCTAGTCGGTATCAATACTGCGTTGCCCTTACTACTGTACTGGATCCACTAACAAGGCGGTGACTACATAGATATGGAATAATCTACAGCTTGAATACAGCCTGTGTCTTCCTTTGCTTATTATGATGCTTGCAAGATCGTGGACCATGACGAAAGAAGGTGATGAGAAAGCTTGCTCTAATATCGCCCACCGAGCGCCGCCATCATGGCGTCCAGCCCGTGTTAGTGGCTACGGGATGGGCCTGAGGAGACTGCTGCAGCTGGGTCTCTTTCTGACAGCTGTCATAACTCAATTGCCCACGGAGACCTCCGCCATCGAATGGCTGTAAGTCAACTTTTTACTGCCCAGCCTATGATAGCGATAATATGGCGAGATAAGTGTGGGTGTGTTTGATGTGTGCTGGTTGCTGATGTTGACTTTAGGGTTGTTGTGATAAGCTCCATGTTTGAATGACGGTCTGAGTGGACTAATCAGCGTCCACAACGACCCTTCACCTAAACCTCCCCAGTAACCCTTATTGCATTATCACCTGTCTCTCAGGTGAGTGTTATAACCCAGTCCACCCCCACCCTCTGTCTTACCTGACTATCCCAATCACTTCCTCAAATATTAACTCGCCCAATGACCAACATTTTATGGTCACTGCCATGGCCATTACGTGTGGATTCAAGCCTTACAACTTATCCCTGCTACAATAATTTCCATCGGGCCACTGTGGACGCCCGTCGATGCCGCACCGAGCCAGTCAGCTTGTGTTTGTCCAGAAAAAAACGCTTCTGAAATAGTATCTCTATCGTAGGAAACTGACGCCAGTGAAGGCTGGCAAAAAATGACGCGTCGATATCGATATGTAAGCGATAGGAAGGTATAAGTAGAGAGACAATATGCTTCTTTCAATGAGCGCTGGGAGAGCAAGGCTGTTATCGGTTATGTACCGACATTTTGATGGTCTGCTGCTGTGTGTTGTTGCCGTTAAACTTATACTTTCGTACGTTAACACTGTAGGGAGATTGGTGCATCCAGCCACGAGTCTCCTGTGATGTTACCTTCGGCACAACCACCCCTCTCTCTCTCTTCCCCACCCCCAACAGCTACCAATCCACGCTTACCGCTTACCTGCCGCTATCCTAACCGCGCCTGCGAGAGATTCACACCTATATTGATAGATGAAGCCTTTGAAATGCCATCGAATCCCTGAAAAATGCAAGGCAAGAGCCGAAGTTAACGTGTGGAACAACCTCAATGTTGATTCAAACTATCAATCTGGTATTACGCGTGTGATTTAGGATATATACCCCGTCATTTCGCTACATCCGTCACACTGTCAGGAAACAGAAGTTGATCTCAAAAGTCACCCTTGAAACCGCTCTGCAATACTGGCTTCTCTCTCACCCTCATAAAAACCTATTATTGACTTCATTCATAATATGGGAGCAAATGTACTGTCATTGTCGTCAGAGGTGTACGTGGAGGGAGTCGTGGATGGGGGGGGGGGGGTGCACGTGGTGACTACTCACACTAGGAATGTACCTGTGGCTATGGATGTTTCTATGCACTCCAGGGTCTTCTATTTATGCCGTTATACAGTATGTATCACCTTAGCTTTCACGTTTTACAGGTGTAATAAATCACTAATGAAAACATTGGTTTTCTATCAATAACCTGGCGGCTGGGTGTTGTGAGAATATTCAACAATCTGCAATACCGAGTTTCAATGTATCGTAATAGTCTTAATCTTCAATAATAATGATTTTAAATAATGTGACGTCTCATTGTATTAGCGTGAGAATGTTCTAGCATCACACCGCAGAATCTATGAAGTTTGTCCGCTGATGGACTGGTGAAATCAACTCGTGTGTCTTAGTCGCTAATTGGGGCAGTCATGACGAGATCGGCCGTATATCGCCGACAAGCCCCGTACCAGGCATCATGTCAGACGCCTCTCACTAACCACCTCGTTTATTTCACCTCTAATTGTACAACATCGTAACTCCCATGCTGCTTGCTTCTCGGGCTTTCCCCAATGCAATTTGCCATCGCTGCAAAAAGCCAGCGAGCCGTGGCTGTGGTTTCCTCGTCGGAGGGCGAGGAAAGATGACTTAGTTGAGGAGAGAAGCATCAGATTGTGTTTATTACCAGGTCTCACTGTGTTAAAGGCGAGCTGGATGTACCGTACATTGACGGTGACGCTGCAATGCAGTCACGTGGTATTCGTCTCTGACCAAAAAGCCTGCAGTCTGGGAAGAAGCACGGAACGACCTGCGCGCAACAACGACCTTGACCCTTTGACCCAAAACGTCGTCGCTCGGCAGTGGACGTTTTACGGCAGCTCGCCGGTAATGCCGTGATTTATGGGGTGGACAACCCACAGGTTGTCGTGTCAACCTACGACCTTTTGCTCTCTGCAATTTAAAATCAGGTCAGCGCGATCATAAAAGTGTTGACATACAGCACGCTCGGCCCAGTTCGTTCGCCACCAACGAATAAATTAACTCCGAAGCATCTATGGGAAATGCGATGTCCAAGCCGCCGTTTTCACTTGATAACTCCTTAAAAAGTCAACTGTGTCCGAGGATCAAGTGGATAATATTGTTGCCGTCGAATAGTTCTCTGACAATATCTAGTTTGAACTGCTTACTAATACTGACTTTTTACCTTCAAAACGATAACTTGGATTCAATATTTTATGTACAAACACTACAGTAGACACCACCATCCTTACTATACCTGTCAGCTGATCCGACACCCCGACCAGAGTCAGTTAAATCATCCACTCGACTTTAACTTAATCCCTTCAATATATTTGCATGACTTGTTGACCTCACTTAACCCTCAAGATTCAGGACCAGTTATGGAGTTGGCACCAGTAATAGTCAGTCATAGTCAGTATATTATATACTGACTGTAACTCGACAAGAGACTTGATCCTTTTGATTGGTTCTGGAGGGATTTGGACGGGATAAGGTATGACAGAGATTGGCCGTAGTCAGCTCACGCACTGATAACTTACCTGGTTTAGGATGTGAATGTGCGCACATGGCACAATCTTCGTCTAATTAAAGCAGACTTTCTCATCGCCATCAACCTAAGGGTGGATGCTTGTTCACATCAGGGAGAAACTATAACCAGGCAGAATCATATATCCTTTTTACGCACTTTACTTCAATTGTATTACAACATACGTCACATTAATAAATTGTCAGCACATAACTCATTGCGTTATTTTACTGGTAACAGAATGTACAGCTGACATTATATGCCTATTTGGTTAGTAAGTTGACTCTTTCAATGACAGCTTGAACTGACATCGCTGGTAACGTCAGTGACAGCGAGCAAACATTTGTCATGTCATCCCCATCAGATAACAGAACGAGGGTGTCATCAGGGTCGAAGTCATCCTTACATAAATTAATCTGACATCAATCGTGTGGCGCTTAAGTGACGCGACAGAGGAAAACAATTAATATGGTATTCTCTTGTAAGAAACCTACGATCGAAGGTACAAACTCTCGGTACAATCGGTGATGCAAACTCTCGGTACAAACGAAGAGACAATTTATTTTGGTAAGGATTATTATATTTAATTTCTTTCCTTAGTTAAAGAAATTAATAATGCCCTATATTTTACGGACACTAAGGGTACCCGGCAAAAGTTCCTCACAGCGGGTGGCGGCTCCCGCTAATGGCGGGGGTATTCGGATCAGTTTGGAGTTTTCTAGGAATCGGTCCGTTATATGCGGGTGTCTTTTATTCACCGGCGTCCTTTATTCACAGGTTATACACAATCGTTCGTTATTCACAGGTGTCTGTTAATAACATGTGTTTTCAATAGATTATGTAAATCTCCATGGAATACTTTGAGCAGGTCGCCCGATCGTCGAAGTAGTTCGGTTCCATTCAACTTATCGCATCATTAACCGACTTGCGTAAACCAGCCATGACAACAGTATTTCATCCTGTAGCGTACATCGGAAAGTTCGTTTCATCTCAATTGTTAATTCGTTCGTCTTTGATGAAAACATGAGGAAGCACCAGCGCGCTGTTGATGAGGGAACCAGTCGGGCTCGTGTAATGCAAAATATATGTTAATTGCTCTCCAAATTGGAAGAATTTCAATGCGTGCTTAATTCAACTTGGTTGATAGCCCTGGGAGCGCCGCCGGGCAGAGGTTAGCTATCTACGGCCATTTGTTACCGGTCACTTCTTACGAATAAGGACCAACAGCTACTGCCAAGATAGAATTATAGGCAGCTTCGTCTTCCTGTAGCGGCGAGGCGCCCTCTACCGAGGATAAGCCGCGTTCTTGTACTTACGGCGATATTTTCCGTTTCGAATATAGGAACTATGTAGTGTTTCATTACGAATCGTGTCGGTTAGCTATGTTCCATTGCGATAAGGGAATTATTGAATATTCTAATACGAATCGCGACTGTGAGCTGTGTGCCATTGCCGATATAATAATTATGTAATGTTCCATTACGAATCGCGACTGTGAGCTATGTTCAACTGCCTATAACGGAATTATGTAATGTTTTAAATTTAACACGAATCACAGCAATAATGTGATGTTCTGATGCGAATCGCTTTGGTGAGTAGTGTTCCTTTCCTAGTTTAGGAACTTAGTGATGTTTTTATACGAATCATAGCAGTGAGCTATGATCCATTGCTTATATAATGGAATTATGTAATGTTTTTATACGAATGACAGCAATAGTGTGATGGTCTGATGTGAATCGCAGCAGTGAGCTATGTTCTGTTCCGCGTTAATGAACTAAATTATGTTCTTATACGGCTAACAGCGGTCACCAAATGTTCATTTCGGATATTGACGATATGTTCGGAACATGGCGCTGTCCAGGATGTTCTGATAATTACGAAACATGACTTCGATCAGTATTGTATTTCCGATCACGAGCAGAAAGCAATAGTCGGTGCCCGATTCACAACAGTAACCATTGCGCGGGATGGTGACATAGTGTATCAATTGGAGTCTGTATTACAGACAGGCTGCGTTGCATTCGAGAATTATATCTGTAACTGTATAGTCGGCCGCCCAGCTTGGCGGTACAGCGCTCCTGTCGGTGCCGTTGTTACAATCCTCCTGTCGGTGCCGTTGTTACGGTGCTCCTGTAGGTGGCGTTGTTACGGTGCTCCTGTCGGTGCCGTTGTTACGGTGCTCCTGTAGGTGGCTTTGTTACGGTGCTCCTGTCGGTGCCGTTGTTACGGTGCTCCTGTCGGTGCCGTTGTTACGGTGCTCCTGTACGGTGCCGTTGTTACGGTGCTCCTGTCGGTGCCGTTGTTACGGTGCTCCTGTAGGTGCCGTTGTTACGGTGCTCCTGTAGGTGGCGTTGTTACGGTGCTCCTGTAGGTGGCGTTGTTACGGTGCTCCTGTAGGTGCCGTTGCCTGTCGGTGCCGTTGTTACGGTGCTCCTGTAGGTGCCGTTGTTACGGTGCTCCTGTCGGTGCCGTTGTTACGGTGCTCCTGTAGGTGCCGTTGTTACGGTGCTCCTGTCGGTGTCGTTGTTACGGTGCTCCTGTAGGTGCCGTTGTTACGGTGCTCCTGTCGGTGCCGTTGTTACGGTGCTCCTGTAGGTGGCGTTGTTACGGCGCTGTCATTTTGAAACTCTCAAAACGCGTATTGCGTAGTAGTTTGGGCAACAGCTTTACATATGGCAAACTAAAGTTATCTGTAAATTATGTGTTATAAGCTGTCTATTGTTATCTATAGAAGGCTCACTCTATGCTGTTCTGTTATGATTAAGTACAGTTATCTATACAATGTCCATTATAAGTTCTTGTTATAAGGTTCAGATAGCTATTGAAGATTATCTATATGCTGTCCTCATAATACATCTATCTGAAAGTTCGTAATAAGCTGTTGTGTTCTCATTAAGTTTTGTTATCCATGGAAGATTCGTTATAAGCTGTCGTTCCTTATACCATGGGAGCATCTTGGTACCATTCCATTGCTCGATTCTACGTCAGGCACAGCTACTAACCTAAACACCCACACCTTGCGATGTCATCATCTCTCGTCCCCTCAGCCACCAACGGACCAAAGCCACAATTACCTGCTGCACATCACGCCTTGTCGACTGCGCAGACGCACCGGAACCCAGCGATTCGTCATCCTAATGAGTCAGTCGGCGCGGCGTCTGCGGCCCACCCGTGTCAGAAGCCTCCTGATTGGCTGGCTAGGAATCTCGACAAGACGAATACTGATTGGTTGAGGTCAATAATCAACGTGAAGGGGCTCAAATTAACTTGGTGTTTGTTCGATGACATCTCACAAATATTCTCTGCCACTCAAGGCGTAACTTATCCCGGCAAATCGGACGGCAGCTGGGAATACTGCCGCACAGCGTGGGTCCGACTCGAGGTTTAATGTAAAAAACCGACCGATTGTTTACTTTCATTTTTGGAGACATTCACATCATTCTAATTAAGTGCAGTTAACTTCCAATGATATGTGGGGACTTTCCGGATACGTAGACGTTCCCATGATGATGAAGGCCTCGTAGACGCCCCGACGCACGCTATTAGCGAATACATGATATGAAGCGTAAGGGTTTGTGCGTGACTTTCAACATTGAGGAGCTATCGCGTTGATGATGATGATGAGCGGATGTGATTGTGATGCTCGGACAGCGACCCTTAACTTCCGTTCCCCATAAAGCACAACCCCGTGGCCCACCGTGGGATACGAACCTCTCCCACTGGTACGGATGTCCAACGCACTACCCAAGGGCCACCAGGGCGGGGCATCTGATATGAGTATAGTATTACAAGAACAAATCTCTTCATAATATTGTATTGACAGGGCGTGTAAGTAAACGTGTTTGAAAGCCGGTGCTGTAGTTGCTGATTGTTGGCCGTAAGCTGTCAATCACCCATCAACCTAACTGATTGGTTTGACCTTATACGTTTATCACCACTACGAGGCTAGAGAGAGCACACGTACAGGTGTGTTCTTGTCACCGATGATATATACCTGTCAGGTACGGGCTTTATACGTTTAGGTAAGATTGATGCAATCAATTAGGGCAGGTGGCGAGCTGTAGAGGTGGGTAAGTTTAAAGCTCAGAAAAGAGTGCACTTCGCAAGAGTTTCTTCGCAATAACATTCTGAATTATATGTCTCACTTAATGTGTCAGGGAATGTCTACCTTAAACGCCAGCTTCATAACTTGGTATTCTGATCGACTATAGAGCCCGTCCGTAAACGACATGCTCGTCAGCTGGTCTGCTGACAGACTAGTTATGTCATAGACTCGTCAGCTGGTCTGCTGACAGACTAGTTATGTCATAGACTCGTCAGCTGGTCTGCTGACAGACTAGTTATGTCATTGACTCGTCAGCTGGTCTGCTGACAGACGAGTTATGTCATAGACTCGTCAGCTGGTCTGCTGACAGACTAGTTTTGTCATAGACTCGTCAGCTGGTCTGCTGACAGACTAGTTTTGTCATAGACTCGTCAGCTGGTCTGCTGACAGACGAGTTGTGTCATAGACTCGTCAGCTGGTCTGCTGACAGACGAGTTGTGTCATAGACTCGTCAGCTGGTCTGCTGACAGACTAGTTATGTCATAGACTCGTCAGCTGGTCTGCTGACAGACTGGTTATGTCATAGACTCGTCAGCTGGTCTGCTGACAGACGAGTTGTGTCATAGACTCGTCAGCTGGTCTGCTGACAGACTAGTTGTGTCATAAACTCGTCAGCTGGTCTGCTGACAGACGAGTTGTGTCATAGACTCGTCAGCTGGTCTACTGACACACGAGTTGTGTTATAGAAACTATCCCCCTGTCGGCCATGTCGGTGCCATGAGGGAGTAACCAAACAAATGCAGACTTAAGAGGATTTACTCCGGAAGAAAGCTGGTTAATTAAATGATCAATCATGTCGTATAGTGCACAATCATTAATGCTTATTCTGTGGCTGAATCACTCACAATCAGCAAGAATGATAATCTTGAGTGTCTGATTGACCATCGTTCCGCTGCGTCCCTACATCACCTAGAGCCACCTAGAGCGTTCTAGAGTATTCTGCCACCTCCGGTCCGCCATGGTGCACCGTGCACACCGCACTACGCAAGCACACTTCACCATCGCTCTATAGCACACTTCACCATCGCTCTATCACAGAGCCTGCTCATTTTCACAAGGCTTCTTTTCTGTCCTTGTTTGTAAACTTTGGAGTGCAGGCGCTAGCGGCGCACGTGGCGTGGTCACAACAACTCACCTGTCTATTCATCATGTCAGATGTGTTCTGCTGTCATCTCAGGTAACATATCTACATCAAAGGTAACGTCTGAACATCGTAGGTAGCGTATCTACGTCAAAGGTAACTTCTGAAAACCACAAGTAACGTATGTACGTCAAAAGTAACGGCTGAACTCCACAGATAAAGTATCTACGTCAAAGGTAACGGCTGAACACCACAGGTAACATATCCGCGTCAATGGTAACGTTTTAACTCCGCAGGTAACATATCCGCGTCAAAGGTATCGTCTTAACTCCACAGGTAACGTATCTATGTCAAAGGTAATGTCTTAACTCCACAGGTAACGTATCTGCGTCAAAGGTAACGTCTTAACTCCACAGGTAACATATCCGCGTCAAAGGTAACGTCTTAACTCCACAGGTAACATATCTGCGTCAAAGGTAACGTCTTAACTCCACAGGTAACGTGTCCGCATCAAAGGTAACGTCTTAACTCCACAGGTAACGTATCTGCGTCGAAGGTAACGTCCTAGCTTCACAGGTAACGTATCTGGGTCAAAGGTAACGTCTTAACTCCACAGATAACATATCTAGATACAAAGAAACGTCCGATCACCACAGGTAAGGTCATTACACCACTGACAACGTCTCTTCATCAAAGGGTTCTCAGTGAACAAGGGATTCTTGCTCCCTATCGATGAAGCTCACTAACCGTGGCGTATGTATCGCGTAGTGTTTACCATGCCGCTCATGTTCGTGGTTTCAATTTAATTCGAGTCCCAAGGTTTTTCAGGTGATCGTTCATTGAAAATAACTTTCAAACTTGACCGTGCCTCCCAGTCCGTTGTATTAATTTGGCTCCAGAATCATGATGGTTTCGGAAGACGTTCTAACGGTACATCAAGAAAACGAGTTGGTCTCGGGCATTTCTTTCGGTGTCCGTCTGGCTAGCAGTGTACACCTGTACGCCCCGGACACCTGCACCTGGGCTGATTAGTATCAGTTGTAAGGGCATTTGTTTCTGTTGACTTTATGTCTAGGACGAGGGTCGCGTCAAAAGCATGATATTACTGCGAGTTTTCGTCATCAACTATTTCATCGAATTCCGTTTAGCTGTAGGTAGCTTGTCAGCTGCACGCGCACCTGAGTGTCGGTTACATCAAAGTACGTCTTGGAGCAATTAGTTATGAAGTGTCTCAGTAAGATTGGCTTATCATGAAGACATGTTATATACGATGACAGGACTGCGCGCAGCAGGTTGTGCGCTGTAGACCTACTACACTCTATGTAGTACGTTGTGCGCTGTAGACCGTTCTGTGCTGTGCGTTTGTGCCCGTATCTAGTATGTCTTTTGTTCGGCAATTTCGCCCAATTCGTACTCAGTTTTAATCTTTGTCAAGTTGCTAAAATGACTTGATCCTAGTCTTTACTAAATGCAGGGAACGCAAAATCGATAGTCCCGCGATACCTCCGCAATGAAATAAGCCTTAATGCTGCTCATAAAATCATGCTTTTGAGAAGCGGACATAGTTGATGAACTGCGCCTGCGCCAAAACAAATCGCTCGATCTCCGCCATGTGCCAAATAAGGGTTGTTAATCACGTCCCAATCAATGGAAGCCATCGAGATGTCATAAATATAGAGGGGTTCTTTTCAGAGCAGAACAACGATTATTGCATATGAAATACTCATGAGATTATCAATTGGACTCGAATAGCAATGTGGGGAATTACCCAGTGAAGTTTATAAGTTTATGAAACGCACCCTCAATTTAAAAAAATTCTGCGATTTCGTGCAATTCGTATATTCTGCCCGTTTTTGTCTAGCTACTAAATGGCTCGAGTTCATCCTTGTCGTCTTATTGAGAAAACCGAACCATCGATAGTTTATCGCCAACCTGACAACCACGCATGCGCAATCCAATTATTTTCCATCATCAACATCTCGAACTCCGCCAATTTCAGCATCAGATGTGTAGTAATGTCCAGCACAGCATATCTGGTTTATTTTCCACGTCCCTTCATCACGTCACAGAACAAACGCCTTAAAACAACCGGAGTCACCAATTGGGCTCCACTTCACAGATAACACTTCCACAAGAAGAGAAGCATCTGTCGGTGGGCTTCTTTTCAGAGCAGAAATATGATGATTTCATATAAAATGCTCCCTTGATGCATGATATATTCGACTCAATGCACTTGGTCACGAGCTAATCAATCTCCAGCATAGTAACTGTGTTACTGTTGAGGATGCGTATGATGTGGGTGAGTGTGGAGCTGGTGATGACTGGGCTGTGAGAGGTTTGACGGGATGAGTGATGAAGGTATGCAGGGGGCGGGAGGCAAGGTAAACATAGGTGTCTGGTGGGGAATGAGGAAGCGGGGGTGGGTTGGGGGGGGCAGGGGGGAGATTTGACATTAACCATTGCACCATAACATGTCGCGTCGGAAATGTTCCGTCATGGGATGTCTGCTAAATAAAGTTCAAGCGATTAGTTATCATCATCAGCAGCAGCAGCAGCATCATCAGCAGCATCATCATCATCATCAGCAGTAGCAGCAGCAGCAGCATCATCAGCAGCAGCATCATCATCGTCATCAGCAGCAGCAGCATCATCAGCAGCAGCAGCATCAACGTTATCAGTAACAACAACATCATCTTCATCATCATCATCAGCAGCAGTGGCAGCCGCAGCAGCAGCAGCAGCAACACCAGCATCACCAATACTGATAGGATTATAATTTGAGTCATCATTAACACATCCACCATCACCCTCATCCTCTTCCATCGTAATATTTAACGACATCATCAAAAGTTCCCATTTAACATCGGCAACGTCGACCAATGGAAGTTAACAATCTTCAAAGTTTGTTAAGTGCGCAGGGAAAACATGAAACCGCATTACGACCGGCCGCATGAATCACTCGACCACAAGCGCAGCTGTCATCACAGGATCAATAACAGCTGTAGTGATGGCAGCTTTCCACAGCTGCTCAGATCAGAAATCCAACGTAGACCAATAAAAATACCATAAGCGGAATTTATGAGCGGCTGAGTCAGATGGACCGCGCTCGGGTGATCGTAACCACTCGTGTCCTAGGTATTTGGTGTGTTTGTGGGAGGGGGTCAGTACATTCCCAATATTGCGCGGAGCATCTCTAACAGTCGTTTCTCATGTGAGTTTCCACTTTATTAGGGGTTACTGAGGTCAGTGTAGGCAGCAGCGCTACGGACGGCATTAAGTACACCGTCAGCGCCGTGGTTATGTTATGGCGCATGCGCGATGTGAACGGGTTTTTTATGGGAGGGCGGGGTCTTTTGCGACCAGACGCTGCTGTCGCAACTTGTCAACCATGTTAGTGTCGGGTTGTTTTGTGCTGCGTGTAAGCGATGATGACATATAGTATATAGTATATAGATGTGTGTAGCTTGTGTTCGCATCACATCAGGGTGGGTGAAGGGGATAGAACCAGGCTATACACCTTCCTCAGTGCCTGAAGACCTTCAAGCAGCATCTATCCTGTGGTGTGTTTGATATCCAGAAGTATCCCCAAGACCTGTCTAATCCATAACGCAGATTATCTCCTCGTTACATTTAAACACCTCCTGCCAGGAGAGTCCATACACACGAATCACCCGGCCGCTAGTCGTTCTATAACAACTGCTAACCTAGACATCATCACGGTCATAACACACTGACGCAGCTGTTACAGCCAGTCGCTGCTCATCTCGCTTAGGCTCAGACTCACAATGCCGCGTATCAAGACATTTTCTCTTTTTCAATATTCCCAATACACTTGTCTCCATTACCCAACACTTGACCCCTGTTGACCCCATCCCTATTGGTATTCCCCGCGGTCGCGTACGCCATCAATCGTACGCGGCTCCGCGAAGCAGCAATGGCGAGATCGGCCTAACTAAAGCTAAGAGTGATAGCTCGTATTGGCGGCCAGGGATACCACCGTGCGCAAAGAAAGCCATTCACTTCCCGCCTTGGCCCAAGCTTGGCGATAATGAATGATGTAGGATAACTATATCCTGATCGCTTGAAAACCAACTCGTGCGCCGCCAACTATCCATCACACCAGTTATTTAGGCGAACTGATATCGAATAAAAACCACCAAAGACGATCTTATTTTCCTTCGGTTAGATTTTGTGTCTTCTGAGTATCTTGTAGATTTACGATCAGAGTTTCCAATACTGCCTGTGTTATGATGGATATATCGGAAAAGGTATATTGAGAAGTTCGGAGCTGCTTCATTGCAATGGGCAGGAATTACTTATATTAATCAAACAATCACCGCCCCACGTGGCTTGGTGTCTACAATATTGACAGCCTTTGGGTGAAATATGGGCTGAGTCGAATAGTATTGTGACTAACTAGCAATGTAAGGTTATATAAGTCCGAAACCATCGCACATCGCGTACTGTATGATTCCAAAGAATTGTTTGATTTTGTTGAGGACAGCTTAACGTGGGGTACACAGACTGGACCTCATCACACGCGACAATGAACACAAACCAGCTGCCAATTACGATGCTACGGCCATGACAGTGTTACGTGTTGTGACAGCGGTATACATCATCGAGATAACATTGATACGATTGTAGCATCCCACTTAGCCAACCCCTGGTGGCTGATTTGGAGATAACATCCAGAGCCTCGTTCTGATCGGTCCCTCAGGTCACATGGACATGCTACTATAGGCCTTGATGCGATTACTGGCGAAAGCATTAGATTTCGACAAATGTGTGTTCTGCCAATTAGATATTGATCAATTGAGAAAGAGAAGAGATTGAAATTCCCATTAACTTGTGTATCATTCAAGTAGATATGTACAACTGGAACTTGGTAAAATATCCACGAATGTCCATCGTCCTTTCATTGGTCCCCTTGTAGATTGCTAAGTTGAAATAATCAATCATCCCTGAGGTAGTGACGACCTGGATTCTGATGACCTGGGTGAATCAGCGCGGTGAGAATCACTAGCATGCTTACAAACATTAACTCTCTGTTGCTTGAATATCCGCGTCGACAGTAACGTCCATGAATCAACCTGACGGACGGGAGACATGCAGCAGCCGTGACGCACGCAGTCTCGACCGTAGAATGAGGAAAAAGCGCCTATTGTTGATGAATTATTGTACTATAACGCAAAAACCGGGGTTGATCGAGGGGACTAATTCGGTACCAGCTCCAGACCTGTCGAGGCTGTCCAGAAAATCAATGCCCGTTGTAAATTTTGTGTAATTGTTTATATTGAATTGAATTGAATAAGTTGCGGAGGACATCTTAGCAGTGAACTGGTTGGTCTTCTGCGCATGGATACCAACCGGAAACCAAATTTGTGAGTTATTTAAAGGAATGGAGTAGAATACCACTTGTGTATTGATGCCACGCGGCACATTCACGAGTGGATTTATCGAACTTGGTTTAATATATAAAACTGTAAAAGATGACATATTTTATCTACTTAGCTTTAATGGCATTCTGACATGCGTGAGAGAACGTATCGTACAGACGGTTGAGAGGTACGACGCAAGACCCTCACCTTCACCGAGCCGCTAAATGAATCACTCCGCTCTCCTCTCCTAGTTTGCCTGGCACTTGTCGCCACTAAAAATGAAATATCTAGCTTTTGGAATTCGTGTTCCCATAATAAGGTCAATTTTGATGTAGTTATCCGGAAAGGAATACCTTTTTCGTTTCCCCGATGAAGCACCTTATTTATTCTCATGTAAATTGCCAAATTGTTGTCGTAAAATTGTTTTTCGTGGAACGATGTGTAATAAAAAAAACCCAGCCAAATACATAACCGAAGAAAACAAGTCAATTAAGCAAGCAAGTTGAAAATGCTTGAAGCGCCCCTAGCGAGACACAGATCACTTGTGCTGCAATACACCTTGGGTTAATTCCAGAGGAAAATCACAATTCAATGGAATATCGTTGGTATTCTGCTTTGCCAATTTACGATATGTTTTGTTACTGCTGCGCTATTGACTTAATCTTTAACTGAAATCAAAAAGACCCGCGCGAATTATATAACATTGCAGCAGCCTCGCTCTGGTAAGCTAGGTCAGGCTAGGTCAAGGTCATAGTTGGGCATTTATGACCGGGTTTGTGAGATAAAAAGCGCAGTAAGTGGCATCTTGTGCCTGGTCAACGGAGGGTATCTGGAGCGGGAATCAAAAGGGCTGGAGGTCATATTGAAGTGCAGCTGTGTTAGGGCGTGCATGTTCCATGTCTCAATATTATTGACCGTAATCTGCATCAGTTACTGGTCGTGCCATCGCTGTTGCGCATCAAAGCAAGTCCTCTTTGACGAGCTTCACATCTGAAGTGATCAGACACAAAACATGCAGTGTTATAGCTTTTTTTGTTTCCCTCAGTTATGGCTATATCCGCTTGATGTATGCGATTAGCGTTGTTAATACTGCCTAGTGATGATACAGGCTGATGAAAGCGGCCTGGAGTAGACAGGTGCCGGTGTATACGCGGCTCAAGGTCTGGTCGAAGCAAACATTTCCTAGGAAACCGATGTGCTCCTTGCATTCTAAATTACTGATGTTTTATAGCAGGCAGGGGCACTGGCCTACTGGCCATTAAGTCGCCATAAAGCAGGTTTCTGTTAGGGCCTGTCCCAGACATGGTCCGAGTACCGACTCCATAACCGCCCCCGTCTTCACATTAAAGTACGCGCCTGGGGAGCAGCCACGCTTCGACATCTCTTCATCTCACCGGGCCATCTAGGGACATTGAAGGACGATAAAACGCACACATTCTTCTAGTTTGAATTTAAAAATTGCTTCCTCCTTTTGACTTGTGTTTGTTTATTAGGGCAGATGTCGTAAACGGGTGCGGGTTCAATTGGCCTGATGTTACATTAGAGAGGCTAGGTAATTGGCCGGAGGGGAGAGAGTTCGAAGCCATCAGGATCTCGGTTGCCGGTGAATGGCAGCCACTGGAACGGATTTATGGGGCTAGGTTATTGGCCATCCGTCTGAATTATCTGTAAACACCAAAGAGCATCTGGTGTAGGAAGAGACTTGCGGAGAAATGGGCCAGACCCTCTGTGACATAAATAAGTGTTGAGTGGAAGTGGGTCGAGATGAGACCGGAGGTTAGATAGGGTTTATGTGGGAATAACGCGCTTTTAATGGCGCTGTTGTTGGCCGTGTTCTTGTCGATGAGGGGGAAGGGTCGCGGTTATCCAAGATGAAGTCATTGTGTTGATGTCATGTCGAATGGTGATGGATGAGGCTGCTGATGGTAGTGATGAGGGGGTGGATGACGGAAGTGTTGATGATGTCGAGGTTATGATCATGACTAGGTGATGATGTGACTGATGGCGACGACGATGGTTAGGTTGATGATGTTATCAACGACATCAATGAAAAACACGTTATCTGGGCTATATTTATATGCACCTAATTTAGGTTCAATGAGGACTTTGACTCATGGTCGCTGTCTGTGGTTGAAGCAAAATCTGTCGGTGTCATCAATCACACATTCACATGTAGACATTCCTCCAATGGAAAAGCTCAAAATAACCGCAATTTGTTGCATTTCTGGCTTCAATTATTTGCTTCCCGAAATGAACGTTTTTGAATATGTGAAATAGACATTTGTTATGTTGCATTTTTCATGTTCGTAGTTGTTCATTTCCGTTGAAATATTCCCGTTTCATCCGCAGGTGAATTCCTACTTCTATCTTGAGCTGCCGTCTCCTTGCTTCACCATAGGGGTGGGGTGGGGGGTCTTATCGCCTGATTGGCACCTGTATGCGCTTGTTATGCACTCGACTTATATAGATCTCATTTTTATCTAAAAAAATCCACCTGAAAACAACATTGTTAACAGATTACAGTAGATTAGGAACGCCAT
This sequence comes from Urechis unicinctus, assembly GCA_034190875.2. Classification (NCBI taxonomy): domain Eukaryota; kingdom Metazoa; phylum Annelida; class Polychaeta; order Xenopneusta; family Urechidae; genus Urechis; species Urechis unicinctus. Next base: position 13,705,085 of record CM067348.1, read on the forward strand.
TTTTGAAAGATGCTCTCAAGAGAGTGTTCAGTGAAAACCAGAGTTTTAGCGAGATTAAAAATAATTGTCGGATGTATAATGGTTAAAACGTGTCTGAAATGATGCTATATCATAAATATCATGATTGATGCTTTGTCCTCTGCCACTGATCCTATGAAGCCAGACATGGGTAGGCGGTCCAGACGCTGGGAGGTGTGTGTGAGTGGTCTGTGTTGGAGAGGTGGAAGACTAGAGGGCGCTGTTTAGGGCTCGTCCACTTGTATATCGTCTGATGCATCTCAATTGCTATCTCACAAAGCCGGTCATTGGTTGACAAGATAAATTCTTCGTGGGTGGGCCACTTTTAATTATCTGCCACTACTTTACCACTGGTCCCTACCACTGACTTTCGTCGACCTCTACGTAGGATGACCTCTGCTCTAAATGGTATCAAAGTTGTCTCTGAGAGGATAATTGGTATTGCCGCTTACAGCAATTACAACAACAAAAAACCAGCATAAAGCAGCTGTTTCTATGAACTTCGCTTGGAAAAAATCCATTACGTCCCATTTATCTAAACTTCTCATTTTGCGTACTATTGTGTCGATTATTTCTTTAAAAAAAAAGAACACTTTATGTCGCACTCAAAATACACCAATTATTCAGTGTAATCGCTTTAGGGTGTAATTGATAGAAATGTTGACTTCCACCGCCTCGATGTCTACCATGTGTTTTACAATGAGAATGTTGCCAAAGTTGAAATGGAGACTCATTCTAAATTGTCCCTGCTGTTATCACCATGTCAATTGGAAGCCAATATGAGGTTTTGCGAATTTATGGTTGAAATATGATTTTATACCTCACTCAGCCAATTTACTGCCCCCCCAATAAATCCATACATTGACAAAGCGCCCGGCTTTTATGGTTGGCGTCATTTGATGTCTACCATTGTGAGATGTGGTCTGCTGGCAAGAGTAATTCATATAACTTATGACCTCGATGTTTACCTGTCTCACCTCCTCCAACCCACTCACCCCCCACCCCACCCCGACGTGATACCCGCTTTATTAGTCTCTGCGGAACTTACCACCAGCTCGCTGTTGATTCCTTGTTAACATACATCGTAGTTCCTGGTGAATTGACGTTGTGGTCCACGTTAGGGTGCGGTAGGGGAGCGGGGGCATTGAGCCTTAACAGCAATAACGTGAAAAACCGACCAACACGAGGACCAGCACACGTCACCTGCATGAACCAATACGAGAGGCTAGTTTAGTTGGTACCATTCCAGCCATCGGTGCCGCCATACCTAGTTCATGGCATCATTAGTTTGTCTGATTCATAAAATCTTTCACAAAAGATTGATCCGAGCCACAAATAGAGCCGATATATAGGGCTTAGGTGTTTATTCGTTTCCTGACAGACCTCGGTTGTACTGTGATGGAGATACATGGTTTTTTATTGGATAACAGCTCGTTATGTCATGTTATAACAGATTAATAACCGGCTGGTTCATCCAACGGATTCAACCCAGACCCGTATATATATCACACGGAACAGGATCAGAAATCCTGGACGGGGTGGAAGCCTGCAAGTTCGCACGTAGCGGATACTGCCTTGCGACACGTACAGAACGCCTGGCGGCCGCTGGGTGTGGGGTCGGCGTCCCGGTCGGCGGGCCATTAGGGATACAGCGCTAGTGTCGTTGACACAGACGTCGACCAGTCTAACTAAAGCGTTTACTAATTACAGTGTAGCCAATCAGCGGGCCGTATTTATTCTCCACACCATTTTCCTTGAGTTCACCAGCAGTTATATAAAAAAAACATAGTAAGTGATACACGTAAATTTCTCGATAAATACACGCTTATGTTATTCGTATAACCGAACCCATCGTCCACACACCCGAGCTGTAGGATCCCGCACTTCCTGCGTCATCACGGCGCTCGAACCCGCTCACTAACGCCCGCCATCACATCGCCACTGATTTACGCGACCCGTGTATCATTTACACTTATATGGGGGCTAATTAAATCGACAATATCAAAGGTAGTGCGGCCTCAATGCTGACCTATCGTATAATAGCAGCGATAAATCAGATGATGTCGACGCACTTTACTTGTCGCCTCGTTCAAGCCGCGTTCAAGCCGCGCTGATTTGTCGCCTCGTTAAGTTGCGTTTTCGTTTCGCTGATTGATGTTATGTTGGATGGTTTTTTCGCAGACAGAGGTGTAGGGGTGTATGGTATCGCCTGGGTGGCATTGTGAGTACTGGACGGTCGAGATGAGATCTGTGAAAGTGGGACGTTGATGGGGTGTCAAAGGGTGGGGTGGGGGGTGGGTAAAGGGGTGACGAGGGATAGCGCGAGAGGGTGCTGGGAAGCACAGAGAGAAAGAATGGAGAACGTGAGGATCTTACCATAAATAACCGGGATACAAGAGAAAGATAGAGAGAAGGAGAGACAAGACTGAGAGAGAAGGAGAGAGAGAGAGAGAGAAGAGAACTGAGAGAGAGAGAAAGAGAGAGAGAGAGAGAGAGAGAGGGAGAGAGAGAGAGAGAGAGAGAGAGAGGAGAGAGAGAGAGAGAGGGAAAAGAGAGAGAGAGAGAGAGAGAGAGAGAGAGAGAGAGAGAGTAGAGGAGGGGAGTGTGGGAGAGAGAGAGGCTGAGATATACAGAAGGCGAGAGAGGGAGGGGTCGGTATGGAGGGAAGGAGGGAGGCAGGTAGGAAAGGAAAAAGAGGAGAGTGTAGGTAGAGAGACGGAGCCAGCAGTGCAGAGAGGTGCACTCTTAGTAACAACGGGACAGACGCCAGCGTAAGAGACAGACAATGTGAGATAGAGGTTCTGAGACAGACGATGTGATATAGAGGTTCTGAGACAGACGATGTGATATAGAGGTTCTGAGACAGACGATGTGAGATAGAGGTTCTGAGACAGACGATGTGAGATAGAGGTTCTGAGACAGACGATGTGATATAGAGGTTCTGAGACAGACGATGTGATATAGAGGTTCTGAGACAGACGATGTGAGATAGAGGTTCTGAGACAGACGATGTGAGATAGAGGTTCTGAGACAGACGATGTGAGATAGAGGTTCTGAGACAGACGATGTGAGATAGAGGTTCTGCGAGGAGCTTGAAGTGACGTTACGAGGCCTAGTTTCTCACGGCAGCTGCTTAGCTCCCCTCCTCAATTTATACGCGTCCTGATATATTTATATATTTTTCTAATTTATACGACGGCAGTTCCTTTTGAGCATTCATGTATATCAGTTTACCTGATGTTAAACGTGACGCGGGTCTTGATCAAAGGAACATCAAAGGATTCAACTTATATATTCTGTAGCATAACTTTTGTTATCAAGTAATGTTTTTCCCCACCGTTGTGTCGTCGCGATCTTTTCCAGGTGGACAATGAAGGACTACGACAACGCGTAACAACAGCGTTTGCCTATTAAGGGTGTATAATGTCGATTATGATTGATCAAATTATGTAACACAAGGGCTTGAAACTAGATTTGTGACTCGCCGGCAGAATTTAGATCGTAGTTTTGGAGAGGTAATTCACGATGAATCGAATCTAATCACTTATGTCGCGACGCATTTCTATTAATGAACCGATGGTTAACAGAACCGATATGCACCATTAATATTATTCCCTGGAAGAAATGATAGAACATACTCCATAAACAAGAGATGTGTTCTACGCAAACAATTACTTCCTGTCAAAGCAATACACCATGCAATATAAATTATATATAAATATCTATCTATAGATATATATATATATATATAGATATATATATAGATATATAGATATATATATATATATTCATAAATAATTATCTCTCTATTATATATATATATATATCTAATATATATATATATCATAAATAATTATCTCTCTATTTATATTTATATATATATATATATATATATATATATATATATATATATATATATATATATTTGTATTATGTAATTGTGTATACAATATATGTTTGTGCGCATGTGAATACTTACGTTGTATCTTTCCTGATAAATCTGGTGCATAGCGTATCACACATTATTTTACTTTCAAAACAACTAAGACTATGCCAACATTCATATACCTCTTTGACACTGCTAATTATTTTCGTGCCATGATTGAAAATAATATGTATTCTTCCGCTTTCGCAAAGCCAGGACTTATAAACGTTTGTTTTTGTTTTTTTCCACAGTTCTGCTGGCTTCGCAACAAACACACATTGGAACAGGACGGCAGACTGTTCGAAAACGAATGCGCGCGGATTTATAAAACAACAAATTCAAATTTGCAAGCGGAATATGGAGTTAATGCCTGTGGTAGCACACGCGGCGCGGGAAACAGCCGAGGTGTGCCAAGCCTTGTTCTCGGCGTATCGCTGGAACTGTTCGTCCATCAGAAGTGCCCCCAACTTCCTACCGGACCTCATAGGAGGTGAGCTATATTCTTGCTGTTGTTGAGTTGCTACCATACCTCCCACGGTTGTTTCTACCTCGATTCCCTTAAATAAGCTTAGACAATGATCGTTGTATTTAAATGAGTTATTGATCTTATAGTTGGATACTTACTGAAACAAAATGTAGATAAGCTTTTGATTAGAGGAAATGACGTATGTACGTCGAATCCCTGAATGACATTATCAATGGCAGCACTGTATACTCGCTATTGGACGAATGTGCCCTCTCTATTGTGTATGATATAGGGTCTACCAAGCTCCGCTGGGCATTTGCTGCATTTGGCATTGAAGCGGAGTTTGATCAAGAATAAACAACCTTGTTTCTTGGTATTATATTCTTATAGGGGAAAGAAGGCGATATTCATTTTCAGACATTAAGCAGACCTACGCACGGCGACCTCTAGTGTGTGTGTAAGCGATATACAGATTGGTGGGACAAGAACGCGTTGACATGGCCGCCAATCCGTCGTGACTTATTACGTACGGGATAGCCCCATGAGTGATTCGCTCTGTACATACTGTCTTGTCGTTTATAAAGAGAGAGGCGCTCATGCCAAGATGCCTTCATTGTACAATGACAAATGAATGGAGTCTCATCGGCGGGTGTTTTCCGCGGCTGGGCATTCCACCCCACGGAATCAGCTTTTGGATGGTCTGCGTCCTGTTTACATTAGCAGTGTACTAATGACCGCCAAAACATAGTCCTGTCTGGTTAGAGATCGGTTTGATATCAATGATAAATGTGACTATGGTGTATTATCCACCGAGCATTAGAGATCGGTTTGATATCAATGATAAATATGACTATGGTGTATTATCTACCCAGCATTAGAGATCGGTTTGGTAAAAATGATAAATGTGACTATGGTGTATTATCCACCGAGCATTAGAGATCGGTTTGGTATCAATGATAATTGTGATCATGGTGTATTATCCACCGAGCATTAGAGATCATTTGGGTATCAATGATAATTGTGACTATGGTGTATTATCCACCGAGCATTAGAGATCGGTTTGGTATCAATGATAATTGTGATCATGGTGTATTATCCACCGAGCATTAGAGATCAGTTTGGTATCAATGATAATTGTGATCATGGTGTATTATCCACCGAGCATTAGAGATCGGTTTGGTATCAATGATAATTGTGACTATGGTGTATTATCCACCGAGCATTAGAGATCGGTTTGGTATCAATGATAATTGTGACTATGGTGTATTATCCACCGAGCATTAGAGATCATTTGGGTATCAATTATAATTGTGATCATGGTGTATTATCCACCGAGCATTAGAGATCGGTTTGGTATCAATGATAATTGTGACTATGGTGTATTATCCACCGAGCATTAGAGATCGGTTTGGTATCAATGATAATTGTGACTATGGTGTATTATCCACCGAGCATTAGAGATCGGTTTGGTATCAATGATGAATTGTGACTATGGTGTATTATCCACCGAGCATTAGAGATCAGTTTGGTATCAATGTATGGTGTATTATCCACCGAGCATTAGAGATCAGTTTGGTATCAATGATAATTGTGACTATGGTGTATTATCCACCGAGCATTAGAGATCAGTTTGGTATCAATGATAATTGTGACTATGGTGTATTATCCACCGAGCATTAGAGATCAGTTTGGTATCAATGATAATTGGTATCAATGATAATTGTGACTATGGTGTATTATCCACCGAGCATTAGAGATCAGTTTGGTATCAATGATAATTGTGACTATGGTGTATTATCCACCGAGCATTAGAGATCAGTTTGGTATCAATGATAATTGTGACTATGGTGTATTATCCACCGAGCATTAGAGATCAGTTTGGTATCAATGATAATTGTAATCATGGTGTATTATCCACCGAGCATTAGAGATCAGTTTGGTATCAATGATAATTGTGATCATGGTGTATTATCCACCGAGCATTAGAGATCAGTTTGGTATCAATGATAATTGTGACTATGGTGTATTATCCACCGAGCATTAGAGATCATTTGGTATCAATGATAATTGTGATCATGGTGTATTATCCACCGAGCATTAGAGATCATTTGGGTATCAATGATAATTGTGATCATGGTGTATTATCCACCGAGCATTATAGATCAGTTTGGTATCAATGATAATTGTGATCATGGTGTATTATCCACCGAGCATTAGAGATCATTTGGGTATCAATGATAATTGTGACTATGGTGTATTATCCACCGAGCATTAGAGATCATTTGGTATCAATGATAGTTTGTGACTATGGTGTATTGTGACTATGGTGTGGTTATCCACCGAGCATTAGAGATCATTTGGGTATCAATGATAATTGTGACTATGGTGTAATATCCACCGAGCATTAGAGATCAGTTTGGTATCAATGATAATTGTGACTATGGTGTATTATCCACCGAGCATTAGAGATCGGTTTGGTATCAATGATAATTGTGATCATGGTGTATTATCCACCGAGCATTAGAGATCGGTTTGGTATCAATGATAAATGTGACTATGGTGTAATATCCACCGAGCATTAGAGATCATTTGGGTATCAATGATAATTGTGACTATGGTGTATTATCCACCGAACATAAGGGATCAGTTTGGTATCAATGATAATTGTGATCATGGTGTATTATCTTCCCAGCATTAGAGAACAGTTTGGTATCAATGATAATTGTGTTTATGGTGTATTATCCACCGAGCATTTGATATCAGTTTGGTATCAAAGGTCATTTGGAGTTTGGTATCAGGGCATTTGTGACCATCGCGTATACGGTGTATTGCTCGTGCTTCCAGGTAGCCGCGAACAGGCATTCGTTCACGCCCTCTCGTCCGCCGCCCTAACTCAAGCCATCGCCAAGGCCTGCAGCGTGGGCGCTACGACCAAGTGCAGCTGCGGTCGAATCCCGAACGAGGCTCCTCCTGACGATTTCAAATGGGGGGGATGTGGCGACGATGTCCGTTTCGGCCTCATCTTCAGCGCCTCGTTCGGGGATTCGGGGTCCACCAAGAGACAGAAGAAGTCCAAGCGCGCCTTAATGAACCTACACAACAATAAATTGGGTCGAACAGTGAGTGCCATTTGTTTGATGAATGATCCGTTATTATGATGTGTTTGTTAACTGCCGGCGTCTTCCCCACGAAGAGGGCGCATGTATGTAGTATTCAAAACGACACAGCCATTTATAATCCACAGTATTAGTGCGCTAATCGGAAGAGTTTTTGATATCTTGTTTACATAGGTAATTAATCCTCAAAGGTGCACTTAATCTGAAATCATCAGAATTGATTGGTGAGAAAAGATTCGTCGACGCATTCCCTTATACTTGTGGTAATGGTATTCGTTAAATCGAGTCCAATAAGTGATCGCATTTGTAACTGCCTATTTCTTAGTTTGGATGGTACGTGCATTTTTAGCCAAATATGGTACTGATTGACGCTACAATACACCCGAAGCTGAAAATTGGCGGAGTTAGGGGATCAAACTTGAAAACAGGTTTTTTTTAAAACAAAGTTCGGAGGTTATTTTCAAGGCACCTTTATCGATAAATTTTCGATGATTTGATTTTACCTATGCCACGATAGGTTAACAATTCAGCAACTACGCAAAAACGGAAACGAAAATAAAAATTGCACCAGTTCGCCGAAAAATGCATATTGCGCAATGGCCTGTGTGCAGTAACCCAGTGATAACTACATGCTCAATATCAGTGTTGCCGGAGCGCGTCCTATTGAGATTTCTCCTCTCTCTCTCTTATGCTGAGATAGGTTAACCGACCTGGCGGTATGTGTATGATTGACATGCTGTCAGTCATAGAAACTGCTCGATCGATATCTGATACACAGGAGTAAGACGAGGAATCCTAGTTATGTTATCAATCAGTGCTATTGTTGACCTCCAGAGCATATATATATTTCCGTACATATTTACACACATACACATTGAGTTTGCGCATGCTTCCCCGGGTTGGGGGATGCATTGAGATGCAAACACACAAGTCAAAGCTGTTTATCTCACTGTCGCTGACAATATAAACTCGACTCTCTCCCCACACAAGCGCACAAAATGTGCCTCCAATCAGCTGTGTTTATCTGTGGCGAGAAACTTCCACTGACGCGACAGGCTTTGTTCAGACGTAAAAGACCCTCTCTGTACCCTCATCTGTTTCCGGACTCCTCTCGGAGGCTGGGTGGCTTGTTGGAATGTTGTATGTATCAGAAGCAGTGGGTAAGAAAGAGGAAACTTGTGAGATGTTCTTACTAGACAGCCGTAGAACACTGCATCCGATGGCCGCACCTTGTTCTGATTGTGATGAGTGCAGGAGAGGCTGTCAGCTACATGGGCCAGTGGGTTTCACAAGAGTGCGCGCTCCTTGGGGGTATAAACTGCTGCGCTCAGCAGAATCGAGCTGCATTGTGAAATAGGTGTTCCATGCTGGCTGCCTTTCGTACCTGGCCACGAGCTTGCTATGAAACACCTGCACTCCTTTGATCTTTCGCCGCCGCGATGAAAGCTCTGTGTCTGACCCAGCTAACTTTAGCATCGTTTCGCCATACCACCCTATATTGCTTTTTATTTCTCATAATGCTTGTCGGAAAATGTGAAAACGGAAATTCATCGTTGCACTCTTGGCCGTTTGGTCTTGTCTACGAAGCAATAATTATTCCTGCAAGAATTGCTCTAGTAATCTGCATGCAATTGTTCTGTCATATATCCGTGTAAATATATTGGCTTGAACGCGGGAGGTTTTGACTTGAGAAATGGTTGGACTAATTGCAGCCTTACTGCCATCTATAGATCTACCCTGTGTCTTGATCTCTTGGAGGTGGCACGATCCTTCCAACTCCTGTCAACTGCTTGTTAATTTCTCTTTTGTCAGTTTCGTTTATCAATTTCCCTTTTGGCGGACCTTTATACGTATCAGTGCATCACCCTATCTGGCGTCGGGGGGTCACGTGGTGGATTGCAGTTCACAGGTGCTTTATTTATGGTTCCTTAATGCACCTGATGTAGGACAGGTTCCCAGAGGGCCGTATTCGACGCCGTGAAATGATGCTCCAAGTGCTACGGGTAGTAATAGCAAGTGTTAAAGGGATGTTTAGGCGCCATTTGTCGTTATATTGGCCAATTTACGGCAATAGGCTTTTCTCCTTCAATAACATTACATCCCCATCCCCCACCTGGAACTGCAGTTAAATGTAGCGTAATATCTCAGATCAATGGTAGTTGTGTTTGTATTTATCCATATGCACTTATTACCGCAACAGGAGTCCACAGTTACCTCCAGATATTGAGATGGATCTGTTCGGAGCTATTGGCACAGCATTTATTGGTGTTGCTGAGTGAAGCCAATTATGAGGGAGTGTTGTTTCTGGGCAACTCTGTCAGAAGTTAACAGGATACACTTCCCATTTCCCTTGTGTTTAATTTCCCGTAGGTGCATTCTGTTGTGTCGTCTTCCGCTTCCGGTTTCATGTACCATACACCCAGATGTCAATTACAACTCTTTGACATCGTTTGTTACCGCGTAACAGGTTCTGTTCTGGGAATATACCTGGCATCTGGAAAATGCAGTCATTTTGTTTATTGTCTCCAGACTTGACGTGATAGTGTGGCCATAAGTAAATTGCTTTATCAAAACACTCCCGTGATTTGTGTGGACCTTGTGAACAATAAATCTAGAAACATTTGTTGGGGCAGAGCACCCGGCATGTGTAAATAACACGGATGTCACTATAGACGAGAGTTTAAAGGAGATGTCACTATGGACGAGAGTTGAAATGAGATGACACTATGGACGAGAGTTTAAAGGAGATGTTACTATAGACGAGAGTTGAAATGAGATGACACTATGGACGAGAGTTTAAAGGAGATGTTACTATAGACGAGAGTTGAAATGAGATGTCACTATGGGAGAAAGTTAAAAGGAGATGTCACTATAGACGAGAGTTGAAATGAGATGTCGCTATGGACGAGAGTTTAAAGGAGATGTCACTATAGACGAGAGTTGAAATGAGATGTAACTATGCGCGGAAGTCTTTATGACCTCTAGTCGTTCTTGTATATCGATTAACTCCGCATGGACACAGGATATTGAAAACAGCTCGGAGAATCGTTACCATCACGCGCGTATCTCGTATCACTCGCCACATCAACTCGTAATTACGCGCGTTATGATAGCATTATCAATTTATAGTGGTGTATATTAATGGACCGGGGTGTAGATGTTAAACCTGTCACTATGTGTCTTCTCGTGCATACTGAAATTCTCTCGCAAATATTTCCCCGGGATCATATTCCCTGAGCACACATGAAGCGGATTTGTTTTGACATGAGCGCTGAATGATAGGCCAGCCGAAGCGTCTGAGTGATATTGCACATGTGCGCGGTGACACACCAATCTGTACGATGTCGTCACGACAGCAAGTGTTAGTCGGTGTTTCGTAGAGCCGCAAAAACGCTATAACGTACAAAAGGCAAGGCATCACGGGTGTTGGAGTGGACGATTTTTACGACAACGCTATATATAGACACGATGACGTGATGATGACGCGTAAAACGAGGATGACGATGTAATTGATACGTAACTACGCTCTTGGGCGAAAATCATTGAGTAGAGGTCGATTCTATTGAATGTGAGGCTGGATATGATGGGAGTTACCCGGATATTAATGGATATGAATGAATGGTTAGGACAGGAACAGGGTGTGATGTAGACGCGGTAAGCAGAGCGCTTCGGGAACTCAACAAGCACTGCCTCATCTTACAGTATGATCTACACTCTTTTCCCTTCTGTTTAGGGTATCTGAATGAGACATTGTCAAGCCTGTTTGCCGCTAGAGTGGGTTGGCGCAGTGATATATCGTTCGCGGTTTGGTGCTAGATGATGCGACGTCGTTATTGGTCGGTTGGTTTACGGCCTAAACACAAATCGTTTTGCAAAAAAATCAGGTCTGTGTTTTCTTAAATCCTGTCACGTGGTGTAACCGTGCCACGTGGTGTTGCCGAATAACCGCGCGCATGCATCAACATGGCCGATATTATATTAATTAATTAGTCACCAGTTTAGAAGGACGTAAATGTGAATGAAGCTTTACAAAAAATCTCCCTCCCTCCCCTCCCTCCCCCCTCACACACCACCACATTCAGTCACCACATACTGAGTAGTAGGGAAACGCGACACAGGCTGTCATATACCCTTAAATATTTTTGAGCGGTTGTAGTTGTTGCTGTTTACTCAAATGAACATACGTTTTTTTTTTTCTTGAACTTACAACTTATTCAACAAATGTCTATGCTGGTGTTAGTGACCGCAGATGCGTTAGGTCTGTACAAAACACGAGGATGTGAATGTTTGGTAACTTAAGTGTACGATTGTGCACCTTGATGTTGCAGTTAACTGCAGATAGCCTGACGACCGATTGTAAGTGCCACGGCGTGTCGGGATCGTGTTCGATCAAAACCTGCTGGAAAGCTCTCCCGGATCTGCGCGTCATCGGGATGGATCTCCAGCGCCTTTATTCCATGGCAGTCGAAGTCGCCAACAAAAAAAACAAGCGGACCAAAACTCGGAAATTTGTGCCGGTCATGCGCAACCGACCGGAAGTAACGGAGGGCGATTTGATATATTACACCAATTCCCCGGATTACTGCCTGCCGGATGCAGGACTGGGCTCGCTAGGAACGAGGCACAGGTGAGTACTGACTGGCTCTATCGTCTCATCACCGCCAATCCCTACACGATCCTCTCTCGTGGTTAGATAGTTTGCTTGCAGAGCTTAAGGGGTACTTCAATTATGGATAAGTTGTGCACACAGCCCTAATAGCTGATCTATCATTGTAGTTGAGAGAGAAGGACAGAGTCATTGCGTGTGTAAGCCGGCTCGTGGCATGACGTCTTTGATCTTCATTTGCTTTTGTTGTAGCTTGTTTAAACAGCTTACGTCGCACAAAAAATGGTGAACAGGTTAACTCCGATCATTAAGGTGAAGGTTCGTGCTCATAAATGTAACCGTCAACGTTGTGTAGTCAGTGATGAGCACCAAACGTGGGTGAGAACATAATACACTCAAGCCACGTGACGCTACACGGATATCATACTGGTGACGTCACGCTACGCGGATATCATACTGGTGACGACGAACCTAGCGCATGTTGACATATTTGAACGCACAGACTCGGCGTATTTGTTTGACTATATATGAAATGAAACATACAGGGAATCAGGTTAAATCAAGGTTGTTCCAATATGGTCTGGTTTGAGATGGCAAACATACCCCCAAATATAGCGAATGTATATAATCCATATTTCCATGTAGACATATGTATGTATATAACGCTGTGTTATCGGTTTCAGGCGATGTGACCGTGACAGCACAACGTCAGCCGGCTGTCAATCAATGTGTTGTGGGCGTGGCTTCACGAGCAGGACTGTACAAGTGAAGCACAGGTGTGAATGCAAATACTACTGGTGTTGTTATGTCAAATGTAATACCTGTCTGAAAACAGTGGAAATCAACCGCTGTCGATGAGACCCATCCGTCAGCCGACACAACGTGTTAAACTGCCGCCGAGACCTGGTGGGCATATATCAGTGTGATGCCTTGTGGTTAAGCAAAGAACATGGCGGACTTAAAGAACTCACACTGCGTGATAGTGACTTACTGGATAACGAGCAACTCTGCATGACCGTCACATTGTTCGGTCACGTGACGGACATTATCTTGGTGTATTTATCTCACGTTAGCAGTACGGGTGACGTCGCCTTCTCGACGTTAACCTGAATTTAGACACGGTAGATTAGCTCAATATTTCTCCCCGCTATGTAGAACAATCTGAGAATGAAACATTGGTACTCAGTCACGGTAAACGCTAGCCGAGCGCGCTGGTGATAAGCAATAGACGTGGTGTCATGTCGACTTTTTACGGCGCGGTTTGGCCACCTTTTCATGGCTGATTTCCAGCTACCTGTTTTGAAAGTGTTATAATGTAAAGCGTCGATTGTTGCACAGCCCCATAGAATGTGAATCATCCGTGGTTTCCTTTTCTGCACTTCAACCTGAAAACGTTTATTTCAATATTTATACTGGTGCTTATCTCACGGTAGTGACCTAATGAATATGCAATCACTCATGAATATGCATGTTATCAGAATCGAGGCTTTGATATTGCAAACGCTGAATGTCAAATTCGGTTCATAAAATTGACGTGTTTGAAGAGCAGTTGGCAGTATCACGTGATCGGGGGATCGGTATCTCATTGATGTCTTGAAGTTATAGACAAGGAACACAGATTACCTCAAGTGTTGTGCTAAGTTGACGGGGGTCTGCCCTTCTTGCCAAATGGTTTAGACAAAACGGTCACAATGAAAGGATGACACAGGAAACCTCTGTAAAATGCTCTGTGAATATTATTTCATAACCATAGATAATTGGGATTTGTCAATAGTATATTTATGGTAATTTCTGCAGGTATGCTTTATACAGCCTTGACTCTACCGGCCAATTAGGGGGCTATTTGTGGTTGATGTACCCCTTGTTCGTAACTCACATGTACATTCTTATGACTCAGAGGCACAGATCTGACTTATGTATGTCTTTAACTATTCTATTTCACCATATAGTTTGGTAGTCTGCGAACTATCCTTGTTTCTTGTATTTATGAGTCTGCAAATTTGTTCTGACTGCAACTTTGTATATACTTTGTTAATTATTTCTTACATACTTGGCTGCAATTGACAGTGTGTGAATGAGGAAGCTTCTAGAAGCTTGTAAGAATGAGGGGCATTTTGTAATATAACTGAAGTATTTGTGCAATGGTGATGTCATTATGTATCAAACGTATAGCAATTAGTAGTTGATGTCATGACGGCGTACGCTATGAGATCAGGTTCATTCGGAGTCCTCTACTTATTGAACTAGTTGTTAGAACAAAATAATATTTGTGTTAAACTTGAATCCACTAGATTTGCACCGGGTGGAGTTTTTGCATTTATTTTACACAAAGTAGGTGTTTACTATTGTCATAAATAAAAATGTACCATCTTTGTATGGTTCCGGAACACACCCAATAGTTGTAGGTGACATAGTGCTTACTGCAGTATTAAACGTATTCTTGTGTACAGTTCACAATTCAGTTTGTCTTTTGTTGGCCAAATTAAAGCACACAGGTTGAATTGTGATGTCATATATTTTCAATATTCAAGTTCCACCTAAAATGAGGAATCATATCACAGCATGTTCATATGTTAATGATTATGAGTCGCAATATTCGCTATTTTCGCGGAAATTCACCATACCACTTATAGCGTGTCGAGTCGTAGCAATCATATCGACCAGGCGCTAGTGTGGTGATATGTGACTTATGACATCAGACGGGTTCATCGCTGTGCTACTTGATAGACGTGGTAGGATTGTTTTGTTTTCGACTGAAACGGAAAGGCATAGAAACAGACAGCATGAAAATGCACCCGCCTACAGCGTGTCAACAGCAAAATATTCTGTATTTTTTTTAAAAGGTGCGCTTCATAAAATCATCAAACTTCTGCTATGGTGAATAGAAGTACAGTAGGGGATCCAAACCGCATATTTGGCATTAGTGAATAACTGGTTGCTTATTGTAGAGGGGACGAGATTAATAAACTTCCTATGACACGTGTTAGGACATTACAAATTCTGAGTTGTGAAAACGCGGCTTCAGGCAGCGCTACTTCTGTATCATTCACGCACGAGCTCTATAAAAAGAGTCATTCTCAAGCGACCAAATTTCATGATGTTTTCTTCGACTTCCTTCCTCGAGTTTCTTTCACCCAATAACTAATACATTCACTCCCCGAGAGAGAGAACCAATCACCAGTTGTCGAAAACCGAGTTCCAATGCACCGATTTTATATCGATGGAGTAGTATGCACGGAAAGAAACACAGTAACTAAACAGCAATGAACTGCGCTCTTAACAAATCAAGCCGACCTAGATGATCATGTAAAGCTCCGGACTGAATCATATTCAATCAACTTATTAATACTTTGCACTCCTAATGATATCTGGATTGATGTTAATATTGAAAGAGAAACTCGAGAGTCAAATATCGCTGCGAGCTGTGCTAAGGCCGAATCTTTCAACGGTTTTGCCCAGCCAAATGCAACCAGAACACGATACCATGAAATAGAATGGCACTATATGCTAGTGCGTAGATATGAATATATATCAATAACGATGAGCCCAAATTTGAGTATGGAATATCAATGAAGGTAACTCAATGCTAACAGAAGATGTGTACTTACCATACCAAAATGAATTACAGTGGTGCGTTACCATATGTACCTTGCTGTGGCAGGCGACATCTGGGACGTTATGACTTTACTCTCGGCATTGGGAATTTTATCTGAAAACAAAATGCATAATGATATATATGGTCGCCGGTCGTCAGTATAAATACAGTCAAAGAATATTGGAATCTACAGCTGTGTAGTTATTTCAGTAAAATATGACAATATCTTAGAGAGATATGCAGCGAAGCAATATACATTTGTGTATAGCTCACAATTGGCGTTATGTGTATGATGTCAAAGTGAGAACGGAACTTGTGAATTCGAACTGATATTAATAGATATGTGACGTAACATAATCACAGAATTTAGATGCATTTGACGAGATGTGAACATGATTTGTCATTATCACACATAAACACCTCTTCAACAACAATTTGCTATGAATTCTCTTTATAATATGCCTTAATACAGATGAGAATGGAGGAACACTTTGGACCCTAGTCGACTTACCTAATTTCTTCTGCACCCTACCCCCAGTGGTTCAGCAAAAGATCACCAGGAATGAGAGAGCTAGCGCAATTAACTGCTTGTTCAAGAGGGATTGTGTTGCGTTTGGTGTGGTTCCTCTGGGACCTGGTGAGAACCATATGTATTGCCTTCTTACTGGAAACCACAGGGCTATAATGCGTTAGATGTCCACCCAGATATTAAGTGATGGTTAATCATTCAATCAATTATAGAGGGATCATTATATTTTAAGTCCTTTCTGAACACCATTTTGAGATAAACTCGACCACTATGACTATAATGTCGTTAATGTGACCAATATGTAACTCAGACAATCCTTTGTTCCTTTGAGTATTAGATTTATAAATAATATCGTCAGTCCGGGAGCTACTGTAAAAACTAATTGGATTTTGTTTGTAATCTTGAGATATTTGTTTATAAATGTGAGGTATTGTTGGTGATCAATGTATCCCGGAGAATGTCGAACACTGTATGCACTATTTAATTGCTTCGCTTTGACGCTGTGGACGTTCGGCATCTTTTGTAGTTGAAACATTTATAACACCATTAGCACTATTTCTATATTTGTGTATTAGTGATGTACGTAAATTCATACAATATTTGCTGGTATGTGACGTTTTGTGCGGGTGTTAACTCAATGATTGCATATGTATTACATCGGCGTTATCAAAGAATTTGTGTATAGCATCCCGAAACATTATATAATGCACACTTAGGCCTCGTCGAGGTAGAGAGCGCAGCATGGGTCCCATTAATATAACAAATGTCATATGATTCCCCATTTTGGGGATTAAATTCATATTGTAACATCATATGCTTGTTAGTATTTACTTTGTAAACACGTGTGCTAAGAGAAAATGTCGTAGATAATGTTGCATTGGCGTGGTTATTACAGATAAATATAGGCAAATAACCTTCATTAGTCCTATTGATTCGTTTAAGCCGTCAATCATCGTAACGAATGCTGAACTCCACGAACTAGATATAAACAAATCCACACTCACAGAGAAGTGAAACCAATATCCTGATGCCATGCCAAATGTCTAAATGTGTTTGAAGTGTGCAACTAACCTTAAGTTCATTTACTTCTGTGATGGATATCGTTTGGTTATTCCTTTGACGCGAAGTACAACGGCAGAAATTCCTCATGCTTGCACTGATCATATTCATGGATGTATATGAATAGGACGTGCTGTTTGAGGGTCCACATTCTCTGGCCAATGTCATTGGATTGGCGCGTGTGCCAATACATATGAAATGTATCGCGATGAAGAATATAAGTATTGCATTGATTAAACCATGTTATTTGATTAATCTGGAGGTGGTCTGGGTATGTAGTTTCTGTTGTTGTTGCAAGTGTACATTTAACATCCTTTAATCTGGGCAAGATGCGACTGTACTGCATCGTAATGATGATGTTGCATTACATAGATGCGTTGTACATATTTAGTTCTTGCATAATATATTCCTGTAAAAAAATAAGCTTATTTAAATGATAGTCAATTACAAATATACACATACCAAATATCATGTTTCTTATGTAAGAGGTCAAGGGTAATGCTTAAATGGATCATAGTGTTTAGAATTTGCTATATACCTCCCTACGGCGTGTTGATGTGATAAAATGGCAACAAATGTTTCACATTTCTCTGTATGTAGTTGAAACTTGGGTCTATCATGGTAGTAGGGGTCAATAATACTGTCCACAGACCTCCTAGCTAGCAGACAAGGGTAACTTCAGCAGCTTCATATCACTATCACATACTGTAAAGGCCCAGAATCGTGGCTAACTGACTCCCTTCCTCACTAACTAGGGCCACATACGGCTTAGCCATATGAATGCTATTGACAGTTTTTTGACGGATTGATAAAATTTCTGAGCTGCTGAATTCTATTGACACCCACCTCTGCCAGGCATGGTCTGCTGTACCACAAACGCACATTCACTTTTACAATACAATCGTCTATCTATTCCCACCTACTAACCTTCTCAATGAGAGATCTCCTGGTACACCCATAATCTGTACCCACCCACACACAGACAAGCACATTAACCTACACACACATGCTTTCACTCACAGTGTTAGAACTATGTGTATATGCATGCACCCACATGTCACGTATAGAAGCATTGGAAAATCTCTGCAGATATTCATTCCTAGGTTATGGACAATAAAGTACAAGAGATAAAA
Source organism: Urechis unicinctus (assembly GCA_034190875.2). NCBI lineage: Eukaryota > Metazoa > Annelida > Polychaeta > Xenopneusta > Urechidae > Urechis > Urechis unicinctus. The sequence continues at coordinate 13,723,532 of CM067348.1, forward strand.
CCATTGAAGGAAGCATCAGGTTAAATTAGTGGTCCAACCATCATTATCTCGAAATATGCTCGAACAAATATTTCAAGAGGCTAGCCATCATGTCAAACTTAATATCCCTTAGGCCATTTGTAAGTGCTGACCCCTTACGAATTATTCATATATGCTCCATGTTTGAGGCACCACACAAATTTCTCACCCTGCATCCCCAGTAATGGACGGAAAGTAAATGCACGATTATCTTTGCTTTGTTACGCGTTGCTTTGTGGGTGTAAGCATAAAATTGTCAGTAACAATGATTTAATGAGATGTGAGATTACCATGAACAGTACAATCCACTAAGCACAGCAGTACGTGTATTGACAAGCGTTTATGGATCCAAGACCCAACAAACATATACACCGCCTACAATTGGCTCGCATGGTTGCTCAGCTAAATTTGTAAGCATGGACTAAGGGTTGTAACCCCTGTATTTGTATATATTTCGGCAAAAAATTAAACTTTGAAAAACATGCTTGAATGGTATTCTTTTCCTTGCCCTGATGTATCTATCCAATTATCTGGGCCGTGAGCTGCTGATGAAATATTCATGGTAGATGCTTGCAGTTCACGTGAGCACGATTTGGCCGTGTGCTTGCGTTTATTCAGCAGAGAAAGAAAGCCAGTCTATATGGAACCAAGACTCGAAATAATTGCTACTTGTACGGAGGAGGGGAACATAACGCATTTGTGGAATGCTGCCAACATCTTAATTTTACACCTTTTTATATAGTGTGGCCTCACACTGATCACAGAACATTGCTTCAGCTCCCTCAACACCGGTTACCCACACTGAGGGTTAGAAGTCTACGCGCTCCTTGGTCTGTTAATCAAAACACTGTTGATTTTCTTGTATGGGAAACAAACCATCTGTGCTTGGTAGCTGCGGAAATAAATATTATCCATACAAACAATAACATCAACATATTTAGGCAACTATCAATCGAGATAACCAGGCTTCCTATATACATTTACCTTTTCACCGTTAAGAATTCGATTTGTGCCTATGCGTTGGAGGTTGCGGAAATAACAATGTACGTTTAACAGGCGTTGAGAAATCGTGACATCAGGAACAATGTATCCATGTGAAGGCTTGCTCGTGATATTTGTGACACGCTCATACGACGTTTTTAAGGTTTAATCAAGTCATGAACTGTTTGGATCGAAACTGAGGCCAAGAGCTTAACGGTAGACGTATGATTATATGTAAAAAAAATCAAACGCTTGTCGTATTATTTTATGATCGATAAAATAGTTGCAGAGCTATGAAACACTACACTTGTTTTAATTTTTGTAATGACCAGATAGTCGATATCTAAGATATTTCTCCAAGACACCTGCTGATATTATGTTAATGTACATGTTTGACAATGGACGAGTCATCGAACACACGAAATTAATGCAAGCAATGATGAATCATGCTGTAGATGCACCTAATTGATCGTGCCACATGGGATCAAATGTCAGACAAAAAACTGCATCCTGATCATACTGCTGTAACCACAACTCTACACAAGATCAAATCTTCCTCAATCTATATATGAATATTCGAAGTTGACCAATGTTACAAAAATGTAAGTGAGTTTGATGTTTGCTCAGAGAAATCGATCGTTCATTGGTCCTGCTGTACAAACATTAAGAGCTAAGAATTTGAAAGCAAACAATCGAACCTGCGTGTCAGTGTTATTTAAATACTGACTGTCTTGTATCATCAGATGAATGTTTTCAGTGACTGCGTTAGCGATATGTGATATACAATAAGTAAAAAATTTTCTTGTTAGTTCTCCCGAACTATACAAGAAAATGGACCAGCAACACAAACAATATGTCCGAAGATTTGGCCACGCTCGAAAATAATAATCGATCCCTTATAGGGAACAGGTGTCATATTTATGTCACACATTTGCCCACTAGTGCAATGCAAAGATAGATATTGCCATTGTCGTGTTACCTTTGGATTGCCAACATGATTGAATCGAACCACTGTTTTCCACTTAGCGTACTTCAACACATGTAGTTGAGCAAAATGAACTATATCTTTGAGTTAACGTGTTCACATCATATGTTCCATTAATATTACTGACGCAATCACAACTACAGAATTTGCATCTCTAGGAACGAAATATTCAGTTTAGATTACATTGGATGATTGAAAGCATCTAAATTGTAATAATGCTTTGTTTTGCTATGTGCTGTTTGTATCTTGAGGCATCTCATAAAGTTGAGCACAATAAACCATACCTTTACATTGAACGTGTTCAAATGTTATGTTCCAGTGATCTTACTTAATAACAAAGGCCGTTATTGACAGTTACCACAACTATGCACCAAACACTGGGAAATATTACAGAATATGCAACCTCATGAACGGTGTGTCCAGATGTTTAATTCAGTTGAGATCACGTTGGATGGTTGAAAGCATCTAAAGCATAATAATGGCGGAGCACTTAAGAGATCGCTGCGATTGCTAAGTGTTCGTGCACGAAGCACTGCTCGAGGCATTAACAGCTGAACTCTCCCCGCCATTTGTTGTATACGATGACCAGATGTTGTTTGACCAAATACGCTTGTCGATATTCAGAGAATGGTGCCAATGATTTTCATATCAACGCAGAAGGGCAAGGAAAACAATACCATTCAAGCATGTTTTTCAAAGTTGCTGCAGCTTAATTTGGTGCTGAGATATATACAGATTCAGGGGTTACAACCCTCAGTCCATGGTTACAAATTTAGCTGAGTAATCATTTGAGGAAATTGTCGGCGGTGTATATGTTTGTTGTGCCTCGGATACATATACGCTGGTAAATACACGTACTGCTGTGCTTAGTGGATTGTACCGTTCTTGGTCATCTCAAATCGCATTGAATCATTGTTACTGTCAATTTGATGCTTACATACACAAAGCAACGCATAACAAAGCAAAGATAATCGTGCATTTACTTTCCGTCCACTTCTGGGGATGCAGGGTGAGAAATTTGTGTGGTGCCTCAAACATGAAGCATATATGAATAATAGTCAGCACTTACAAATGGCCTAAGGGATATTAAGTTTGACATGATGGCTAGCCTCTTGAAATATTTGTTCGAGCATTTTTCGAGATAATGATGGTCTGACCACAAGTATATCCAGATGCTTCCTTCACTGGTTTTATCTCTGGTACTGTATTGCCCATAACCTAGGATCGATTATCTGCAGAGATTTTCCAATGCGTCTATGCGTGACATGTGGATGTATGAGAATTGGCATATGCACATGATCCTAACACTGTGTGTGAATGCATGTGTGTGTAGGTGAATGTGCTTGTCTGTGTGTGGGTGGGTACAGATTATAGGTGCACCAGGAGATCTCTCATTGAGAAGGTTAGTAGGTGGGAATAGATATACGATTGTACTGTAAAAGTGAATGTGCGTTTGTGGTACAGCAGACCATGCCTGGCAGAGGTGGGTGTCAATAGAGTTCAGCAGCTCAGCATTCGATTGACTTTTATCGTCGGGTCAAAAAACTGTTGATAGCATTCATATGGCTAAGCCGTATGTGGCCCTAGTAAGTGAAGAATGGAGTCAGGTAGCCACGATTCTGGGCCTTTACAGTATGTGATAGTGATATGAAGCTGCTGAAGTTACCTTGTCTGCTAGCTAGGAGGTTATTGCCGCCTTTAACCAGGATACACCACTGTCTTCATGTCGGGAAGTGTGACACTTTTTAATCCGGTGCCATTTTATTACATAGACACGCCTTCGGTAGGTATTTGGTAAATTCTAATAACTATGATCCATTTAAGCATTACCCTTGACATATGAAATATACCCTCTGGTATGTGGATATTCGTCATTAACTCTCATTGTGATATGGATAGATTGATTCTAATACATAACACTAGATCTCAATATGTATCCATGTACAACAACATCATCATCACAGTGTAGTACAGCCGCATCCTGCTTAGATCAAAGAATTAATCAAATAACATGCTTAAATCAATGCAATGCTTATATTATTCCTCGGGATACAATTCATACGTATATGGCAAACTCGCCAATTCACATTCTATCCACTAACATTGACCAGAGAATGTGGTACCTCAAATAACACATCCTATTGATTTGCAGCCCCTAATATGTATAGTCTAAGCAAGAGGAATGCTAGCCGTTGTACTTTGAAACAAAGGAATCCACAAATGACATACAGTGCATAAGTTCATTGCACGCTTCAAACACATTAAGAAGTTTTTCACGACATCAGGATAACGGAAACAAATCCATTTGTGTGTGTGGATCTAGTTCTTGGAGTTCAGCATTCGTTTATAGAAGGGCTTAAAAGTCAATAAATCAATAGGACTAATGAACGTTAATTATTTACATTTATTTGTTTATTACCACGCCAATGATTGCTTAATACAACATTATTTACGACATTTTCGAAAAGCACACATGTTTGCAAACAGAATACGAACAGGCATTTAATGCTACAAATAAATGCAATCCCACAATTGGAGATTCAACCCTAATTGGTAAGCAGCAGTCAGGCTTAAAATGACATTTCCCCCTTTCTTGACTCATGGGACCGTAAACCCAGGCCTTCATGACACCACCTCATTATTAGTTTACTTTTAACTTGTGTCTCCTTCGACACAAATACTCGAAGGAACAACGGATTGTCTGAGTTACATATTGGGCGGCGTTAACATAATTATAGTCATAGTGGTCGAGTTGATCTCAAAATGGTGTTCAGAAAGGACTTAAAACATAATAATCACTCTAGAATTGATCGAATGATAAACCATTGCTTAACATCTGGGTGGACAGCCGACGCATTATAGCCCTGCATCACGTGGTTTCCAGTAAGAAGGCAATACATGCGGTTCTCACCAGGTCCCAGAGGAACCACACCAAACGCAACACAATCCCGCTTGAACAAGCAGTTAATTGCGCAAGCTCTCTCATTCATGGTGATCTTTTGCTGAACCACTTGGGGTAGGGTGCAGAAGAAATTAGGGAAGTCGACTAGGGTCCAAAGTGTTCCTCCATTCTCATCTGGATTAAGGCATATTATAAAGAGAATTCGTAGCAAATTGTCGTTAAAGAGATGGTTTAGTGTGGTAAAGCCACTTGGGCTCATATCTCGTCAAATGCAGCCAATTTCAATGATTCTGTTACGTCATATATTTATTAATATCAGTTTCACGCATTATCACACTGTGTTTAAACTTAGAAAGCATACCTTTACATCGAAAGTCATCAAATGATAGGTTCTTGAGAGATCGTTTACCACTGCACTTTTGCTTAACGACTCCTGCGGTCCACAACTTGGTCCAAGCCAATCTGCAGTCACACGGGATAGGGGCTCCTCCAATGTCAATGGTCAACCGGCTATTGAAATTGTCTGCTGTTGATTTCGTGCAAATATTGTCAAGAGCTGTTAATTGTTGGGTGTTTTTAACTTGCAATAGCTTCAGTTTTGGTATCGATAAATCAGACAATCGGAGACGGCTAATTCGATTTCTTGAAATATAATAGCGTAAAGTGTTGACACGGGGTACTTTGGTCAGGAGGTTGCGGCTCAATTGGAACATGTGAAGACTTTTAGAGGACCAGTAGGTTTCAGGAAAATTATTTAAGTAGTTGTCGTTCAGCGTTAACGATAGAAGTCTGATCAGGCCCTGCAATCGGCTTGGGTCAACGGCATGAATTGTGTTGTGTGAAATGTCCACGCTGATCAAGAACGGAGCCTGGAGTAAATCAGGAAATTCCTTAAGCTGGTTGTAACGAAGATTAATCGACTGCAATACTGGCATATATTCAGTCAAGTTGAAATACGTCAGTGAATTGTATTCGACGTTTATCAGTTCGACGCTGACGTTGAAGCTTGGTGGTACAGTAAGCCCACTGTTGTTGAAATCCGCTCTGAGTTGGCCGTTCACAACCGTGTAATGTCCAACTACGACACACGCCTTCATGGAAACTACCACGAATACAAACCATACGTAGTACCAATTATGTGGCTCCATACTAGATTGTACCGCAATGTATAGTTCCGTTTTGTGTAAACGATCGTCTTATATGGCCAAATGCACCCTATGTTTGATGGCTAGAGTTGTCACTTGGGTTACTAAGGGCTCGGGATGGTTAACCTCTGCTCGAGACATAATCGCCTCAACTCTCCCAGACATTGATTGGACAGGACAAACAGACGTCATTTGACCAAAAACACTGGCCTGTGCATATATTTAGGAATATCGACGCTTCCAGAACGTGGTGCCAATGATTGATATTCAATGCATAATAATTCTTGGTTATTGGAAGCGATATGTAACGCTGTGGCTAGACATACGCTATTATCGAACTTTGAAAGTGTTAATTTCAGCGCTTACAGTGAGAAATATGGTGAGAGAAAAAAACTATTAAGAGCTGTATTGAGTCAAATATTTACAAATGTTCGCATTCATAATATCAAACCAACCATATACAAATAACAAACAAAGCCGTGCTATGTGGATGTCCGGAATGATTCAACATATTGACGACTGGAGCATGATACCGGTTGTATCAAGGGCGAATCTGAAGATGAATGGCTGATATATCCGTGCATGAAGTCCCAGTCGAAGCAATATCATAAATGTCAACCTGGACTGAGCTATACAGTTGCCACCTCAAAGGGCTGCTCAGTCGATAGGCTTTGTGTCGAGGCAATGGTAATCACCTTAAGTGAACTATCAATGTGTACCGTACCCCCTTTGATGCCACCAAACGAAATTTCAAGTGAATGTCAGAGCTTGTGCCTAAGTAATTAGTGCGGAAGTCGCGTTAAAGCAGTTCAAATCAATTTATTTCTTACAGTAAGCATATGGGCGGATCCTGAGCATAATGTTCACTGCGGGATTGATTTGATGATAGCCATTCGGTATCTTTTGGGTGAAAAGTCGACGCATTATAACCACGTGTCACGCTGTTTCCGGTTACAAGACAGTGAACTTGGTTAACACGATGTCCAAGAGGAAGCACACCAAACACAGCACAGTCGGCTTTGTTCAAACAGTGAATTGCACACCCCTCTTTATTCCCTGCGTTCCGTTGCTCAACCATGTAATGAAGTCTTTTTTGTTCCAATGTATTCCTCCATTCCCACCTGCATGAAGGGGCAAATTGGGTAAATAGCTTAGTGCAATAATAACAAGATGTGTTCATTTCTCATAAAATACAAACATACCAAAGTATGTATTATAAAGCATAATTGCAATAATATTGGGAAAAATAGAACTTTGACATTTGAAGTTATGAAGTAATAGCCTCTGATAGGTGCACCACTGCATCTTGCAATAACGATTCCTAAAGTCTACAAATATGCAATCACACGAGATAGGAGCTCCTCGTATGTCAATGTGCAACTGCAGCTGATTCGGTGCAAAAATGTTCAAAATGTGTCAGCCTATTGAGAGTTATAATCCGCAATAGCGGCTGTAATCAATCATGTAGGCCGATTGACTGCAACATAATAGCGTTTGTCGTTCAGACGAGGTATCTTTGTCAAGCGGTTGTTGCTCATATAGAGATTGTGAGGGACAGTATGTTTCAGTACAATTACTTTGGCTTGTAGGTTGAGCGCCTTGTTAGACCCCTAATGGATTAGAAACTATGACATGGATGCTGTTATGAGTAACTTCCTCTGTAATCAATGACGGCGCCAGCGGTATATCATGGAATTCCTCAAGCTGGTTATAATTCAGAATAATCGACAGCAATATTGGCATATATATCCAAGCAAAGTTAAAATACGTCAGCGAGTTGTAGTCCAAGTTTACGTTGACGTTGAAACTCGGTGGTATAATGAGGTTGCTGCTGCTGAATTCCGATATAAGCTTGTCGTTCACTACAGAATAATCTTCTGTTACGTGGAGGCCATCACAACTACAAGCCAAACACTAGGCCAATTATGGAGCGCAATTTTATATGTCAGATTCGATTCCACAACGAACGAATTCACAAGTTCCGTTCTCACTTTGACATCATACACATCAACGCCAACAATGAGCTATACACAAATGTATATTGCTTCGCTGCATATCTCACTTAGATATTGTCATATTTTACTGAAATAGCTACACAGCTGTAGATTCCAATATTTTTTGACTGTATTTCAACTGACGACCGGCGACCATAAATATCATTATGCATTTTGTTTTCAGATAAAATTCCCAATGCCGAGAGTAAAGTCATAACGTCCCAGATGTCGCCTGTCACAGCAAGGCACAGATGGATACGCACCAATCGTCTGGCAGCATCGAGTTACCTTCATTGATATTGTATATTCAAATATGGGCTCATCATTATTGATATATATTCATATCTACGCACTAGCATATAGTGCCGTTCTATGTCATGGTACCGTGTTCTGGTTGCACTTGAATCGGCGAAACCGTTGAAAGATTCGGCTTTAAATACCAGCACAGCTCGCAGTGATATTTGACTCTCGAGTTTATCTTCGCAATATTAACATCAACCCATCTCTCAATGGGAGTGCAAAGTATAATAGAATAAAATTAGGATCACCATTTTGGGGCTGCATTGCAATGGAGATACTGCTATACCTCCCTGTCCAAGCTCTGCAGTCTACCGACGCAATTGGCGTTTACATCATGCGAGTTCACCGTGTAACAGTGATGATAACCCGTGGTGACGAAAGCATCAATCTGTTTATAACGCAGTCAGTTAACTCCCGTCAGTGTCAATAGACAGCGTAAAGTAAAATAAATTTGTGCGTATGGATACATCGCTTAATTTGAATTATCTGCAGTCAGACCAACATTAGTTTACGGTCCGCCACAGCGCTAATGGTCATTAACTTGGCGACTTCGGATCGCCAAGTTATGTTGGTTAGTCCTGTTTGTGGCTATGTATGTATGTATGTATGTATGCATGTATGCATGTATGTATGCATGTATGTATGTATGTATGTATGTATGTATGTATGTATGTATGTATGTATGTATGTATGTATGTATGTATGTATGTATGTATGTATGTATGTATGTATGTATGTATGTATGTATGTATGTATGTATGTATGGTGTGTATGTATGTGTGTGTGTGTGTGTGTGTGTGTGTGTGTGTGTGTGTGTGTGTGTATGTATGTATGTATGTATGTATGTATGTATGTATGTATGTATGTATGTATGTATGTATGTATGTATGTAGCTGTATGTGCTGTGTGTATGTATGTGTATGTATGTGTATGTATGTATGTATGTATGTATGTATGTATGTATGTATGTATGTATGTATGTATGTATGTATGTATGTATGTATGTATGTATGTATGTATGTATGTTAACAATTTTTTGATACACGGTACAGGTCGCAATTTTTGAAATTATTCCAATATTTTTTTCAAATGGTCGGGAGCAATAATGCGCAGAACCGAGAGGTTTTGTTTTGACCTTGAGCCAAAAGTAAGGTCAAGGTCATCAAATAAGTGAAAAACTAGTATCTCGAATAACTAGTAATTAATAATTGTTGGATCGTTACAAAATTAACACCATTGTGTAGTTCATTCTAATTGGAAACTTTTTCTAGTGACATATGTTGCCATCCAACCAACGGTTTTCCCAAGTGCCTAAGGTCGAAAAAACGTGGTATCGGTCCAAATGGCAACATAAGGTTCATGAATACAATTTTTTATTTCACGATACAGGTCCTAATTGTTGAAATTTTCAAATGTTTTCTTCGTCAATCGTAAGGCGTCAATGATGCGCAGAACCGACAGATTTTGTTTTGACCATGACTCAAAACTAAGGTCAAGGTCATCGAATAAGTGTAAAACTAGTATCTCAAATAACTCCGTTAATAATGGTCGGATTGTTACAACATTTACATCATCGTGTACCTCATTCTAATTGCAAACTTTTTAATGACATATGTGGCCATCCAACCAATGGTTTTCCCAAGCGCCTAAGGTCGAAAAAACGTGGTATCGGTCCAAATGGCAACATAAGTTTCATGAATATTTTGAGCGCCTATAAAACCCTCAATACATGTCCGATTGTAATGAAAATTGGTTCACATGTTATCCGCGACATACCAAGACGTATCCAAAAATATCATGAATGTCGATGACGTCACTTCCAAGAGGCCCATTGGTACATGGGGGAACTTGGCGGACTGCATCAGGAACATTTCAAAATCTAATTCATCTTATTGTATATATTTAATTAAAATCCATATTATTATCTCAATTGTTAACATGAAAAAATTTAAAGTTTCCCCATTCGTCCACAAAAAATTATAATCCATGATAACTTAGGTAATTATTGGCCGATTTTGGTCAATTGTGGCCCGATTCTGAAATTGTTGCAATTATTTGGATGCAGTTCGCTAAGTTCCCCCATGGCTCCCATGGGCCTCTTGTTTGTAATTTTAGCTACAGTACAATCGACCGAGAGTGTACACCTTTCTGCTTCATGCCACTGTGTCGTTTGTCTATCAGCTAGCCCTCAATTGCGCTATGCGCCCAGTGAGATATAGATCTTGGCGGACACGGTGTGGATGTTCATCATTTTAGGGAGGTGTGGTATCACAGTCACAAAATTACTTGGTCGTTGTGCCATGATGTCAGGTTTTCAGACGCGGAGTTAAAAACAATTGATAGCAGCCGTTTATTTCCTAATTCTAAGTGGATGTTTTGGATGACATGGCTTTGCCTTTCGCTGTGATGCTCGTTTGCCTTCCGACACTGATCCGTGGACATCTTAATAACGGTGAGTTCTATATTGTAGCTGTAATATTGCCCTGAGTGGCTTGAATTGACGTCGAAAGGTGTACGCATCATTAGCATCAGAACACCATTGGTAATATAAGTTGAAGGACATTAATACAGCAATGTATGCTTCATTGCAGATTCTATAAATTGGGAAAATTTCACAATGAATGCTGACCAACTATGAGAGTAGTGTTATTCCTCGCAAAACGAAGCAGCAACAAGTGACGGCTGTTGCGATTCCCACTAGGAAGGATCGAAAGTTTGGTAAATCTCTTCCATTTGTTAACTGCAGAAGAAACCACAAATCAACGTGTAACTGTAATTTTGCATTTTCAAGGAATATTTCATTGTCTTCAGGATGAGAAAGCTCAAATGCTTACCTCTTATGGATGGATGCATTTGGTGAGTAACGTTAGAATCAAGTAACTCTGAAATTGATGTCTTCATGCATTATGAAAAGTGAAAATTCAATAGTAATGGAGGAAGTCATGGGCGAAATACCTTGTACCTTGTATGTTTAGCAATGGATTGATGACATCCTATAATGGGACCCTGCCGAGTATGACGGATTAGACAGCATGATATTACACGGACACCAGGCGTGGATACCGGAAATCTCGGTTCTTAACACCGTGGATCATGGAGCAGATCTGGCATTGGATTCTGACTTCAGGTTAGTCTTATAGGCGATGGTATTTATCATAAACTTTGGTATTGCATTCTATACAGTTTGGTTATACAAAGCGGCTTTTATCTATTTGAATGTATACATTCCACCATAAGGATAAAATCATTAAAACGCTTCAATTCATCACAGTCGGAAATTCAGTATGTCGATATGTCTATGGTAACAAGACATGCAGTCTGGTGACACAATGGCGTCTACACATTTGAATGAATATATTTATATGTAGAGAATATCAGGTAACGTTACACAATCACATTTTCAACACGCTTCTATTGTCTTGATTCCAGAAAAAAAACCCGTTTATATAGCTGTGTCAGCGTGGATTGATCTACTGCTATCGCACCTCTGATGCGTTCGTTTGTTTTTCTTGCCTCAGAATCCACGTTGATAACTCTGGAGTCACATACTGGATTCCAGCAATGAAATGGAGGACATCGTGTAAAGTTTATCTCCGCTACTTCCCATTCGATACCCAGATATGTGAAGTGCAGTTTATCACTTGGATGTACGAATCAGCACTTCTCAACATCACGTATGGTACAACGGAAGTCGACCTCTCATTTTATGTCAGCAATGGGGAATGGGAGTTGGTGTCTACAAAAGTGGGTGCAGCAAATCGTGGGTCTTCGGCCATCTTACTCCCCATTGTCGCTTTTCAGCTGCGATTAAGGAGACAACCAAGTTACTTTGTGCTCAACCTGGTTATTCCGGCATTGATAATGTCCGTAATGTCCCTCTTGGTGTTTAGTCTTCCACCTGAGTCTGGAGAAAAGGTAAATTCATTTGATGTTTTGAATAAGTAGCAAATGACGATAAAAATGAGTATACATTAATTATCATCGCAATGGTCTGCCAATTATATATCGATAACGTATACGCCTGTTATGTAGCTCATCGAATTCACATTTTATCACGACACAGACATAATAAGCTTCAGTTGTCAATCCGAAGAATATCAACAGCCTTATTTTTGTTGTCAAGCTACGTCTTTATTCATCATATTATTAACAGAGTTGAGTGTTTTCAGATCTCATTGGGAATTACTATCCTGCTCTCGTACGTTATGCTACTCCTCATGATGTCCGATATCACACCGAGAAGCAGCGAGACGTTGCCAGTTCTAAGTGAGTAAACTACATCATGGGGAGGATGCCGCAAAGAGTGACGTTAGATGTCATGTTTTGTTTCAAAGCAATCACCCAGGTCTTAATGCACTTTGTTCTCTGTATAGCTGTCTACATTGTGGTCGGGATGGGACTTTCGGCGCTCGCTCTGTTCTGCACTGTCCTGGTTCTTAACATCCACCATCACTCACCTGACAAGCCTGTTCCTACCTGGATAAGAGTCTTGCTTCTAGAGAGACTTGCCTTCTTTCTCTGTCTGAGAAAACGCGAGCACATGGCCAACTCGTGTTCATATGGAACACAAGCATGGACCATGAATTCCTCATCGCCAACCCAAAACCAAGATGCTGAGATGGATCCAAGGAAATGGAAAGCTCACGGAGGAAAGGTAGCACCTGGGAACGTCATCGATTTTAGTGGAAAAACGGAGCATGTCAAAGAAAACAAAGCTGCTGCAGAAGCTATCGCTGAAAAAGAATGGCCAGATATTGCACGGGTAATGGACAGATTCTTCCTCATCCTGTACATTATAATTATTGTGACAGCTATTGGTGTGATGCTTGGTATTACGTCAGGAGACGAAGATGCCAATGGAATCGACACTTCTCAGTTCATTGTTTAGTGATACATATAATTATTTGAACAATCGGTACACATCGATCTACATATAACTCAGTATTTTGCTTTGAGTGTATTAGTTCAAATGTGCAATCATCAAATCTATTTTATGTTGTGTACTCATTCTTGAGCATTACATAAGCCCTGTGTTTGTGAGAAACGTCTTGTCGTCGGTGTATGTCCATTTCATAACTCTGTCGTTGGGTGTATAAAAGACACAAGTGGCCTTATATTGGTGTCAATTTTCATCATTCTCTGAGGCGTAGGTGGTCACAATTGAAGGATTCAATATGATTCATTTCTCAGTCAGACATAGAACATTCCGATGAAAAAAGGCATAGGAAATGGAATAATCACATCTGTAACAGCTGTCAGTGGCAGAATTGATAGTGCATGACATTGATCGATGGGACTAGAATGTCGAATATTCTGTAAGTACAATTTATATTTAGTTTGTACAATCAAGGGGACTGAACATGAAGTTCATTCATTCTATAGTTGTAAAAATGATAAACAGATGAGCTCAGTCAAGATGTGGCGGTAGCGATGGCAAAAAAGATTGGTTGTTCTTACAAACCCCGGGCATTGCTGTCAAATGTCTCTCAACAACATAACTATAGAGAGTTACTTCTTCATTACTTAAATCGCACGTAATCTCTCGCGTGGACATCCCGTGTCAATCAATGCTTGAAATTCGACATTATTTGAATATGTTCCTGTTATCTTGTCGCACAGGGGCACACATAATGGCCAGCGATAACAGATAATATGCCTCTGCTTCATGTCATCATAGAATGGCAACCATTACATCAACTTCAGAAACAACATAGTCACTGCACCTATAAGTATGAACGATAATTAAGGAGACTAATTTCCCAATGTACCCAACAACTGATAGTTGACGAATTAAATTACAACCACATTGGCTCCGGTGTGGTGTAGGAATTATATTTTTCACCAATCCTGCGAGTTCTACGACTAAATAGATAAAAGACATAATGCACAAAGTATTTGTTCTTGATGACGTCCCAACACCACGTCCCATTGGCCCAGATTAGATGGTCTGACCAGCCTACTTTTGGTACACGTACGGGATGACAGGCACACGGCCTACGTTGTTGGGCATTATGATGGGGTATCAACACGGTCAGATAATTCATGTTCATAGGAATTTTCGTATGTGTAACTAGCCTGAGACCGTCCTTAGGCTAATCATAACGCCTAACAAGGCGAAGTCAGTGTGCCAACAGAGCTTTTAGCTATGCTAAGATGTTTTGTTTAGACTAACTTTGCAGTGAGCATGTGAATGAATGAATGCAGTATGTGTTGGATTAGTCGAGGCGTTCATAGCAAGTGTAGCCCATGACGTTACTGACGAACGATTATGTTGCCTCGACATTATATTGCAGGTATGCTACGATAGGCGCTGCCATGTTAATCACTGTACAAAATGAGCTGTCGTTAGTTTGAAATGTCTAATTGATGAATGCATATTGGGCATGCTTCGCCGACATATGTTTTTGAGCGCAAGAAACGTTCAGGCAAACATTTCATAATTTTAACGCTTTGTTCATACAGTAATGAAGTTGCTACTTATTTATCGTGATATCATGAAATTAGATACGAGTGGCTCTAGACTTCAATTTCATGGACACAACAATATTGTTATCACGCATTACGATTCGACTTAGATCTACTCGTGGTGTAATATAACAGTTTTACAAAAACCAAATTCAAAGATCAATTGGCAATTGTGACTATTGTAGACATGTCACCATATATGAAAACCATACAATACCATTTGAATTCTAGATTCAAGATACAGAGAATATGGATCTTTCAATGGCAACAATTATTTGCAACGGGAGACAGCATTTAGCAATCTTGCATCAGTAATAAATGCTATTGGGGCCGTTCGTTTTTCACAAGTGCTTGTAGGTTGACTTCTGGCAAGAAGGCGACTGTTTATAGATCAGCCCGCTTATTTAATTGAGACAAATGTAAGCTTGGTCCGAGCAAAGAAGATCCCCCCGCAAACCTGCTGCATTATGGGGCCAATCGTATTCAATTATCCATCCATCGGGATAAGCCTGCATGCCCAGATACATACAACGCTTTTCGTTGCATCTTTGTAGCTACATAACTGACGCAATGGCATTCTTTCTGCTCCATGTGCACATTACACTCCCACAGGTGTATTCAATCTCAGCATAATCCCATAACGAAATATCCTTGTTGTTGATAGTAACACTCCGATCGAGAAGAGAGTATACAACATATGAGGGTACATCATTGCAACATTACCAATATATATCTCTGTCTAAGCTCCTCAATCTACCAATGCTATCGGTTTTTCAATCAAGCGAGGGCACTGTATCACTCAGTCAGTTGACGCACATCGGTTTCATTAGAAAAACAATGCAAATTGAAATTTGTGCCTACAGGTACATCATTTGAATTGACTTTTTCGGAGCCGAGATGTTTAGTCCATTTTATGTGTTAGCTAATGGTTTGTTTTGCTTTACAAGTCGAACTTATCAACTAGCAAACACTGTGATCAACGCAGAAGATTTTGAACAAAATCTTTAGTGGATCTTTGTCTGTTAGTTACCGTCGCTCATTAAGTAATTCTGCACCTACTTGCGGTGTTTTTATCGATTCATACATTGATTATTTTTTACGTTACTGATAAATAAAAATAAGATTACAAATAATTTAAAACCCACCTATTTCCGGTGGCATGCAATCATAAGTTTGACATATGGCACAGTCAATTAATTTCAATCAGTTAGCTGGAAGCGTAACAACACGTCCATGTATAATATGAAATTTTGCATTTTAAAGGAATCTTTCATTGTGTTCAGGATGAGAAAGCTCAAGTGCTTAGCTATTATGGATGGATTTATTGGGTGAGTAAAGTTAAAACCACGTAATCGTGAAATGGATGTCGTCATGTGGTATGAAAAATAAACATTCAATATCAACGATATTAAAGCAAAGATTGCAGCGATAAACAACAAACATTGCAGGCTTAACAGATATTGATAGTCGAAAAAAAGCAAGTATAGTTATGCCTGTTAGTGGTAGTTATTTATCCCACATGACCGGCATAATGTCTGAAACATTAATGAGACAAAACACGGTGTGCACCTTGTATGTTTAGCAATAGGTGATGACATGCTTACACGGGACCCTGCCGATATAATGGCTTAGACATCATGATATTACACGGACAACAGGCGTGGATACCGGAAATTTCGGTCCTTAGCACCGTGGATCATGAGCTACTGCTTGCACTTCTGATGTTTTCTTTTGTTTTCTTGCTTCAGAATTCACGTTAATAGCACTGGTGTCACATACTGGACTCCGGCAATGAAATGAAAGATAGTTTTTCAACTGTGATTTAGGAGACAATCAAGTCAAGCTTTAGAATTCGATTTTATAACAGTTTACATATTCTAAAAGTGGAATGTAATTGTAAAATTTTTCGATATATATGTAATTATAAATAATGCATGGTTACCTTAATCTCTAAACTTTTTAATCTAGTCCGCAAACTTGATTGATATCTGATGGCTCACTTCTGGTTTCAACTGAATCAAAGTTAAAACGGGACTGAAATCGCGTCGTTTTTCAATCGTTAATGGTCGCATTGTGAATTGGTTTACACTCGAAGGAAGCCCATTAATTTCTTAACTTATTTGTTGTAAATAATCTTAAGTTTTCTCACAAAGTAATCTTGAAGTGAAATCTCTGCTGGATTTTACTGGCTTGTTAACAGCTGCCTATATATCATGCTGCACAAAAGTTGCTGCTGTTCTCTGCTCGCAAGCGGTCAAGTATGGTACGCCGCAGTAATATTTAATTAATAGACAAAATTCTTACTTGAGGAAGAATTGTCAACCTATCATGGCCCCGGACAGCATGATTTAGTTAGTAAATTTGATCGCCAGTAAAATTATTAATATACGTTCGATGCTGATGGCAATTAGTGGAATTGTGGTTGCCAAAGATTTAAAATGGGCAGATACAGTTCGCCAAGTTCTCCCATGTACTCAGAGCCAAGTAGCATTTAACGTCAGTTAGCTTATTAAAAAATGTTTAAGATTGTCTCGTGGTATAGATAGTAATTAGCAATATATTTTCGAAATTATTTTTTTACATACATACATACATACATACATACATACATACACATACATACATACATACATACATACATACATACATACATACATACATACATGCATGCATGCATGCATGCATGCATGCATGCGTGCGTGCGTGCGTGCGTGCGTGCGTGCATGCATACATACATACATACATACATACATACATACATACATACATACATACATACATACATACATACATACATACATACATACATACATACATACATACATACATACATACATACATACATACATACATACATACATACATACACACATACATATATAAGACTAGACTAGACACTAACAGTGACATTACGGACATTATCAATGAAGGAATAACCAAGTTGGGCACAACATAACTTAGTTATCTCCTTAATCTCAAATGAAAAGCTATAATGCGGAGTGTGACGGACGGTGACCAACGATTTGCTGCACTTTTATAGACACCAACTCCCATTCCCCATTGATGACATATAATGAGAGGTCGACCTCCGTTGGAGTAATAAGTAATGCTAAGAAATGTTGCTTTGTACATCCAAGTCGTATACTGCACTTCACATATTTGGGTATCAAATGGGAAGAAGCGTAGATAAACTTTACAGGATGTCCTACATTTCATTGTCGGAGTCCAAGCCGTTATATCGACAGGGTCCCGTGGTAGCATGTCATCATCACAACTACAAGGTTACAGTAATTTCACACATACATACAACTTCAAAGGTGCGACAGGTTTTCACCATCTTTAATTGTCAGATATCAGACATATATGCCGGTCATGTGGTGATATCAGTGATGTTTTTCACATATAATTAATCTTTCAATAAACACACAGCATGTAAGTGCGACGGTTACAATAACATGAATCAAAAACACACAGCATGTACGGTTTGATCAAAACATGTTTGCGTTGGTCATCAGTGTTTAAGTTAATATGTTCGATGGCATAAAGGAAACCATATGGTCACCGTGTTTGATTGTAAACAAAAACTATCTAGCTAACACATAAAATGGACTAAACGCCTCGGCTCCGAAAAAGTCAAATCAAATGATGTACCTGCAGGCACACATTTCTCTCTGCATTCTTTGTCTATTGAAACCGATGTGCGTCAGCTGACTGAGTGATCAAGATTGTTAGAGGCGCCCTCGCTTGATTGAAAAACTGATAGCATTGGTAGAAATAGGTGATATATAGTGGTCGCAATTGTGATGATGAAATGTGATATGCTCATCGGACAGATTGCATGGATTGATGTTTGAGGAGATCTATGTCAGTCAAGAACAATTATGTATTTCGTTATGGGAATTATGCTCTCTGCTCTATCGGATTGTAATGTGAAGCAATGATAAGATGGGAATTATTGCGTGAAGTTATGGGATTGTAATGTGCAGCAAAAGATGACATTGATCAGTTATAAACTAAAAAGTGCACAGAAAAGATTGTATCTGGGCATGCAGGCTTATCCCGATGGATGGATAATTGAACACGATTGGCCCCCTAATGCAGCAGGTTTGCGGGGGACTCTTTATTGCACAATTAAATAAGCGGACTGATCTATAAACAGTCGCCTTTGTGCCAGAAGTCAAGCAACAAGCATTTATTGTTGATGCATGACGGCTAAATACTGTCTCCGCTTGGAAATAATTATTGACATTGAACGATCCATATTCTCTGTATCTTGAATCTAGACGATTTTCATGTGCAAGTCGTGAAAGAATTCAAATGGTAGTTTATTGTTTTCATATATGGTGACATGTCTGCGAAAGTCATAATTGCAAATTGAACTTTGAATTTAGTTTTTTGTAAAGCTGTTATATTACATCAGGATCTAAGTCGAATTGTAACGCGTGATAACGATATTTTTGTGTCGTAGGGTTAGCTGGGTGGGTAGATCGACATGTCCATGAGAGAGAAGTCGCCTGCCGCCACGCGCATCTTATTTCAGGATGTCATGATAAATAAGTAGTAATGTCAGAGAAATATATGTGCATGATATGTTGATGTTGATGAAATCGATGGATATTCATATGTCTATCACTGATTCGAACAATAGCAACACTTCATTAATGTATGAACAAAGCGTTAACATGACATGTATGAATAATTACAAACCGTTTAAACAATGATAGTGTACTGTTATATGTCTGCCATACTCTTCGGAGGAAATATTTGTCTGAACGGTTCTTGCCGTCGCACAAACAGTGGAGTACAAACACATATATCGAAGAAGCATGCATAATATGCATTCATTGCTGTTCAATTTATCCATTTCAAACTAACGAATGCCCGTTATGTTCAGTTACTAAAATGGCAGCGTCTATCTGAGCATGCCTGCAATATAATTTCGTGGTAAAATATTCGTATTCCAGTAACGTCAGGTTCAAAATTATTCTGTGATAGATTGATTCACCAGAGCTACTATTGAACACAATAGGGCCCAAAAACGCGACTGCTACGTTACGGGGGATGTAAGGATCCAATGGTAATACTTGGTTTTAAATAATAAATCTACAGCTTGGTACAACCCAATTCATGATAACACTTGCTATGAACATCAACGAGCAAACCTTTTCTGAAATTCACTATTCCTGAAGTCATTCAATATACAATCAATCAAGAACAGTGTAATTTGTACTAAATTCTGCTATTGTCATTGTATTTCACGGGGTTTTCAGTTAGCTGGCTGATTCTGGGCTGAATTGTCCTATGTGCTTCGGATCAGCAATAAACTCTGGAAAACCTTTTAGGAGTTCAAAGTCATTCCAAGAGGGCTAACTCGTGTCTCCACCTGACATAATACGATAACATGCCACGCGCTTATTTGTCATAAGGTCTCTAAACATCACATATAATTTTCTGATTATTGTGTTCGTGGGCGCCTCGACTAATCAGCAGATCCCATATCTCCAACACATGCTGCATTCACTCATTCGCATACTTACTGCAAAGTTAGTTTTAGCGAGGTCTCTTAGCATAGCTAAAAGCTCTGTTACCACACTAACTTTGACTGTTAGGCGTTATGATTAGCCTAATGATGATCTCAGGCTCTTCACACACACAGAAAACTCCTGTATTCATGAACTATCTGACCGTGTTGATACCCCATCATAATGTCCAGCAATGTAGGCCATGTGCCAGTCATCCCGTACGTATACCAACAGTAGGCTGGTCAGACCATCTAATCTAGGCCGATGGGACGTGGTGTTGGGACGTCATCAAGAACAGATGCTTTGTGCATTAAGTCTTCTATCTATTTAGTCGTAGAACCCTCAGGATTGATGAAAAATATAATTCCTCCACCACACCGGAGCCAATATGGTTAAAATTTAATTCGTCAACTACCAGTTGTTGGGTACATTGGGAAATTAGTCTCCTTAATTATCGTTCATACTTATAGGTGCAGTGACTATGTTGTTTCTGAAGTTGATGTAATGGTTGCCATCCTATAATGACATGAAGCAGAGGCATATTATCTGTTATCGCTGGTCATTATGTGTGCCCCTTTGCGACAAGATAACAGGAACATATTCGAATATTGCCGAATTTTAAGAATTGATTGGCACTGGATGTCCACGCGAGAGATAACGTCTGTCGCTTGTTTATCTTATACCATGATATCTTAATAAATTATGCTATTCCGTAAATGACTGAAATTTACGTAATGAAGAAGTAACGCTCTATAGTTTTGTTGTTGAGAGACATTTGACAGCAATGCCCGGGGTTTGAAGAGAAAGAACAGCTAATCTTTTTTATAATCAAACGACTGTACGAGGAGAAGGATACTAACGTACCATGTAAACCTATTCATGGCTGCATATAGCAAGTAAAAGCGGCTTCCCATTAACATACGTTGTAGAATGCGACTCAGAATCCTCATATTATGCCCGTGAAATCAGACTTGACGTGCTATATATAAACACACATAATAATAACATGGTGTGCGAGATCCGAAATGTATCAAAATAAATATAATTCCTTTCGCACTGATCCATGTATTGTTATTGATTTATTCATACTGTTTGACCAGGTTGAATGCTTTTGGGTCAAATGCTGCGTAACATTCTTGCTTCACATCCCATTCAATAACAAACAGCAAATGGAATGAGAGATGCAACATACGTGATTCTAGATCACTACCGTTGCATGTGCCACTAAACACATGGGGAGCAATATGCGACCCAGCCATATGTATAACAGAGAACAATGGTCTTAATTTAGCGTTTCCAATCTGACCCTTGGTTCGATAAGACGACTCATTCTTGAAAGATTAAATGTTTAAACATGCAACAGAGTTAAGTGGTATAGTAAATGGACATATGATCCCGTGGTTATGTGCAATTGATATCAAGTAATACATTGGTCATGGAATAGATATGATACTCTGACTGTGTATGTATTTCTTAGTCGCACAGCAAAGAGCCACCACAACAGCTTGACTGAGCTTATCTGTTTATCATTTTGACAATTATAGAATGAATGTTCGGTTCCCTTTAATTGTACAAACTAAATATAAATTGTACTAACAGAATTTTCGACATTCTAATCCCTACGATCAATGTCATGCACTATCAATTCTGCCACTGACAGCAGTTGCAGATGAGATTATTCCATTTCCTACGCCTGTTTTCATCGGAATGTCCTATGTCTGACTGAGAAACGAATCATATTCAAACCTTCAATTGCGACCACCTACGCCTTAATGAATGGTGGAAACTGGCACTATAGTTAATCTGCTACTGGAGTGTCTCACTGTTTGTATTCCAAGAATGATGTCACCGGTGTTGTGGTGAACTATAATGCTGATCTGCTGCATAATCAAGCGTTGGTTCATTTTGTTATCAATTCGGTCCTTGGCCTAACCTAATACAACTCACATTTGCAACAGAACACTTTATTGTGATAAACATAACATATTTGGCTTCCAGAGTATGCCGCTTTTACTCAAGTTCTTCTGCTTCAGTCCCATTGAGAGTCCTGTTGACGATATTTGATGCAATAAACATTCGCGAACGTGTTATAGTTCTCTGCCAATATTGCACTACTGACATAATAACGACTGACTTGCTTGATAACATTAGACTGACGATACACGTTTACTACCCACCCAGATGTTTCTTTTAGGCTCTCAATATTAGATTAAACATGGGTTGTTCTCATTGACCTTGGGACATTACATTTGCACATTTTATTACATTTATACATTTTAAGTATATACAGAAGATTTGGATCTTCAAAAGTCCAAATGCCTCTTAAAAAACCTGATGGGCATTTCCTTACCGTGCTTGACTTCGTAGGCTTACATCTTGAATACGTGAACAAGACTCAAGAGGCTATTACGTGAACATAACTCAATAGGCCATTACGTGAACACGACTCAATAGGCCATTATGTGAACAAGACTCAATAAGCCATAACCTGAACAAGACTCAAGAGACCATAACGTAAACAAGACTAAAAAGGCCATTACGTGTACAGGACCCAAGAGGCCATTACGTGAACAAGATTCAAGAGGCCATTACGCTCTTCTACTTCTCCTTTACCACTTCGTCTGCTCGGAAATGCCCTGGCTATCATTGATTACTGGGTACAAACACCCGATGTTTTCACTGTCCGTTTGAATGGCATGCTTTAGATACAAGAACACAATTGACACGATAAAGTTTACCCCCCGACAAAGAGAGAAGTGGTAAAAGAGAGAAAGAGAGAGAGAGAGAGAGAGAGAGAGAGAGAGAGAGAGAGAGAGAGAGAGAGAGAGAGAGAGAGAGAGCATGTGGGTGTGAACGTTACCACGAGAAAATATTTCACCCACTATCAATACCATTATTGACCTGCCATAAAACCAAACGTCACCACGACACTACGCTGGTATCATGCATGGTCGACTTCTTGTTGACCCGAGAACAATGGGAAATTTACCCACTGCACTTTACCTCAATGATGAACACCATTACTTGTGCCATCAAGTAAGTTTAACACAGCTGTATTGGAACGGGCAATTAGGAATGAATCAATCTGCCACCCTTAGCCCATTATCTGAACAATATACATCCAGTCAATATTGGTAAAAAGGCTACTCTGAGATATACTCGCCACAGGGCCTAATGACTAAGGGAAATTTAAATAAGATGTGCAAAACATAGCAAGTCATATCTTTGCTGGACATTTATGTCAGGCTACCTGTGTCTTTTACAAACCTTAAGACAGTGTGGTGAAATACGCATACACAGACGACAAGACGATTCTTACCAGCACAGGGCATATGTAACGCTCAAAAATGTCGAGTACACCACATAAAATAGATTTGATGATTTAAATTAGTACACTCAAAGCAAAATACTGAGCTATATGTAGATATATAGCTTGATGTGTACCGATCGTTCAACTAATTACATGTATTACTGAACAATGAATTGCGAAGTGTCAATTTCATTGGCCTCTTCGTCACCTGACGTAATTCTAAGCATCACACCAATAGCTGTCACAATAATTATAATGTACAGGATGAGGAAGAATCTGTCCATTACCCGTGCAATATCTGGCCATTCTTTTTCAGCGATAGCTTCTGCAGCAGCTTTGTTTTCTTTGACATGCTCCGTTTTTCCACTAAAATCGATGACGTTCCCAGGTGCTACCTTTCCTCCATGAGCTTTCCATTTCCTTGGATCCATCTCAGCATCTTGGTTTTGGGTTGGCGATGAGGAATTCATGGTCCATGCTTGTGTTCCATATGAACACGACTTGGCAGTGTGCTCGCGTTTTCGCAGACAGAGAATGAAGGCAAGTCTCTCTAGAACCAAGACTCTTATCCAGGTAGGAACAGGTTTGTCAGGTGAGTGATGGTGGATGTTAAGAATCAGGACAGTGCAGAACAGAGCGAGTGCCGAAAGGCCCATCCCGATCACAATGTAGACAGCTACACAGAGAACAAAATGCATTTAGACTTGGGTGATTGCTTTGAAACAAAACATGACATCTTAAATTATTTGTGAAGCATCCCCCCATGATGCAGTTTACTCACTTAGAACTGGCAACGTCTCGCTGCTTCTCGGTGTAATATCGGACATCATTAAGAGTAGCATAACGTACGAGAGCAGGGAGAGTAATTCCCAATGAGATCTGAAAGCACCCATCTCTGTCAATAATATGATGAATAAAGACTAGCTTGACAACAAAAATAAGGATGTTGATATTCTTCGGATTAACAACTGAAGCTTATTATATCTGTGTCGTGATATAATGTGAATTCGATGAGCTACATAACAGGTGTATACGTTATCGATATATAATTGGCAGACCATTGCGATGATAATTAATGTATACTCATTTATATCGTCATTTGCTACTTATTTAAAAGATCAAATGAATTTACCTTTTCTCCAGACTCAGGTGGAAGACTAAACACCAAGAGGGACAATACGGACATTATCAATGCCGGAATAACCAGGTTGAGCACAAAGTAACTTGGTTGTCTCCTTAATCGCAGCTGAAAAGCGACAATGGGGAGTAAGATGGCCGAAGACCCACGATTTGCTGCACCCACTTTTGTAGACACCAATTCCCATTCCCCATTGCTGATATAAAATGAGAGGTCGACTTCCGTTGCATTATATGTGATGTTGAGAAGTGCTGATTTGTACATCCAAGTGATAAATTGCACTTCACATATCTGGGTATCGAATGGGAAGTAGCGGAGATAAACTTTACACGATGTCCTCCATTTCATTGCTGGAATCCAGTTTGTGACTCCCGTGTTATCAACGTGGATTCTGAAGCAAGAAAAATAAACGAACGCGTCAGCAGTAGATCAATCCACACGGAGACAGCTATATAAATGGCGTTGAAAATGTGAATGTGTAACGTTACCCGCTATTCTCTACTTAAAATAATATTCATTCAAATGTATAGAAGCCATTGTGTACCCTTTCTGCATGTCTTGTTACCATAGACATATCGACATACTGAATTTGTAATGATTTTATCCTTATGGTGGAATGTATACATTCGAATACATAGAAGCCGCTCTGTATAACCAAACTGCATAACCTGCAATACCAAGTTTATGATAAACACCATCGCCTATAAGACTAACCTGAAGTCAGAATCTATCGCCAGATCTGCACCATCATCCACGGTGTTATGGACCGAGATTTCCGGTATCCACGCCTGGTGTCCGTGTAATATCATGCTGTCTAATCCGTCATACTCGGCAGGGTCCCATTGTAAGATGTCATCAGTCCATATCTAAACATACAAGGTACACACCAGGTTTTGCAGTCGCAATCATTTCGCAGATGATTTCCTCCGTTACTCTAACTTTCCCTTGATCAAAACGGAAGTGCAGTGAGGCATGACCCAAATTATTTTCTGTCACGCAATGCCCTCAACACATACATACGGGCTTTCTCACGAATTATGCCAACTAGTGTGATATATAACAACTAATAAGAGCCATAAATATATATGTTTTTCGACTATCACTATCTGATAAACCGTGCCATGCTTGTTGATCCATGCTGTAGTTTTTCCTCTTATTCATTCTTGGTATTGAATTTTTACTTTTCACACCACATGAAGACATCCATTTCAGAGTTACTTGATTCTAACCTTACTCACCAAATGCATCCATCCATAAGAGGTAAGCACTTGGGCTTTCTCATCCTGAAGACAATGAAATATACCTTAATTATGCAAAATAACAGTTACACGTTGATTTGTGGTTTCTTCTTAAGTTAACAAATCGAAAACATTTACCAAACTTTCGATCCTTCCTAGTGAGAAGTGTACCACAGCCGTCACTTGTTGCTGCTTCGTTTTGCGAGGAATAACACTACTCTCATAGTTGGTCATCATGTCATTGTGAAGTTTTAATCTCCAATTTATAGAATCTGCAATGAAGCATACATTGCTGTATTAATGTCTATGTGCTTCAACTGATATTATTGTAACAGCATGGAGATGTGATGTTAATGATGCGTACACCTTTCGACGTCAATTCAAGCCACTCAGGGCAATATTACAGCTAGAATATAGAACTCACCGTTATTAAGATGTCCACGGATCAGTGTCGGAAGGCAAACGAGCATCACAGCGAAAGGCAAAGCCATGTCATCCAAAACATCCACTTAGAATTAGGAAATATACTATCAATTGTTAACACCGCGTCTGCAAACCTGACATCATGGCACAACGACCAAGTGATTATGTGACTGTGATACCACACCTCCCTCCACACCGTGTCCGCCAAGATCTATATGTTTGCCAAGTCACTGGGCGCATAGCGCAATTGAGGGCTAGTTAATGGACCAACGACACATTGGCATGAAACAGAGAGGAGTACATTCTCGGTTGATTGTACTGTAGCCAATATTACGAATGACCATTAGTGCTCTGGCGGACCGGAAACTAATGTTGATCTGACTGCGGATAATTCAACACTTTGGTGATTGCAACATTCAGTCAAATCAAGCGATGTATCCATACGCACAAATAAGTTTGCTCTGTCTAATGACACTGACGGGAGTTAACTGACTGCGTGATACACAGATTGTTGCATTCGTCACCACCTGTTATCATCACTGTAACCACTGTGACCTCGCATGATGTAAACGCCGATTGCGTTGGTAGATTGAAGAGCTTTGACAGAGATGTATAGCGGTATCTCTATTGCAAGATAGCCCCAAAAAGTTAATTCTTATTTTATTCCATTGGTATCGAATACGGCAACATTACTTCAATTGGTCACGATGTCTAAGGGTAGTTTAAAACTTGAGTGCCTAAATGGATTCAGTGCTATGATGGCTGACTCATGCCAAGCTCGCCCACTATTTGCGCGGTAGCTCACTATGTAAACAAGCTTACCTTTGAACCATTTACCTGACTACCCATTGATCATGTCATTATTGAATGGATGGAAGATAATGTGAAAGCTGAGATTGTTCCAGAATATGCAACATATTAATGTTTTTGAAACAGTTTCTAATACCACTAATCATTTCTCCTTGAGAGCAATTGACTGAAACCTGTTTCAATCAGATTATAAGCCACCCAACTAGAGTGGCGTATATACATCAACTTATTTGACAATATGTCCTGTAATCCCCACATCAAAGTCTACAGTCAGCAGCTTACTACATACCCACATCTGCCAGTTTGTACTTTAATCAAAAATAGTGAAGCAAAACAAAACATTAGATAACACACATCACAGGCTGGTGACCAATATAGGTTTGCAAAAACGTTTGCAATGAATTGATAATATGAATTGGCATGCACTGGATGATAACCAAGATGCGCAACAAGCGTTCGCACACTTCCATCATGCTTAATAACACCCAGACGGACGATTCATGGTAAATACCCACCCACATGTTTCTTTTAAACTATCTGCATTACATTAAACATGGCTTGTTCTCATTGATCTTGTGATTTTCCGCTTGCACATTTTATTACATTTATACATTGTAAGTATGCAGATTTGGATCTTCAAAAGTTCAATTGCCTCTTATTAGATAGTGAGCCTGTGCGCGTTTCACTGTGAAGGCTTAACGTTAACATTACACAAAGGGTAACGCTCGCCAAATGATCCGTTACTATTTCGTCTGCCTAGTACAAAATAGGCTTGAACTTCGTGGAAGATGCGAAATGCCCCGGGGTAGCATTGATATTAAATACAAATATCCAATATTTTTACTTTCCATTTTAATGTAACACTTCATGTAAAGGCGTTTATCCTCGGATAAAGAGAGAGATGGAGAGAGTGAAAATAAATATTCACCAACTATCCATACTGTTATTTACCTGGCTTTTAACCAAACGACTTGAGTACACATCACCTTCGACGACGCTACGTTGGTTGCATGTATGGACGAATTTGCTGACACATGACACAATGGGAAGTTTATTCAATGTTCTATACATCTATAATAAACACCATTATTTTCGCCATCATAACTGCTGTATTGAAAGGGCAATTAGGAATGGATCAATCCGTCACCCGTAGCCCGTTATCCGGACAGAATACATCCGGTCAATTTTGTAGGAAGCCTGCTCTAAAATATACTCGACTCAGGGCCTAAATGACTGAGGGAAGTGAAAATAAAAGGTGCAAATCGTAGCAAGTCACATCTTTGGTGAGGTGACTCGTGTATTTTCGACACTTGCAGATAGTGACGTGCTATGCGATTCTTTACGATTACAGAACCTACTGTTATGATCTCAATTAATATAAGCTTGACCATATCGACATAGCATAAAGTAACAAAAATATTGTACAGGCACTCATGGTAATCGAATACGGCTTAAATGATTTGGTTCTGATTCGGCGAGATTGGTTCACACACAAATACTTACACTTTGCATGCAAACTAATTTATGTCTGGTAAAAGCTGGTACCGTTGAGGAGTTTGTTCTACTTTTTTGCTGTCGGAGAAAACGCAAGTACACGTCGCGTTCCAGGGAACACAAGCATGGACCATGAATTCCTCATCAGCAACCCCAAACCCAGATGCTGAGATCGATCCAAGGAAACGGAAAGCAAATGGAAGAAAGGTAGCACCTGGGAATGTCATCGATGCTAACGGAAAAGAGGACCATGTCATAGAAAACAAAGCTGCTGCAGAAGCTATCACTGAAAAAGAATGGCTAGATGTTGCTCGGGTATGGACATTACAATTATTGTTATAGCTATTGGTGTGATGCATGGGATAACGTCAGGTGACGAAGATCGCAGTTCATTGTTCAGTAATACATATAATTATTTAAATTATCGGTACACATCAAGCTAAATATCTACATATAGCTCAGTATACTGATTTAAATGTGCAATCATCAAATCTATTTTATGTCGTGTACTCGACGTTTTTGAGTATTACATATGCCCTGTGTCGATGAGAATTGTCTTGTCGTCGTTGTATATGCATATCAAAACACTGTCTTAAGGTGTATAAAAGACACCGGTGGCTTGAAATTCAAGCCCAGCAAAGATATGACTTGCTATGTTTTGCACATCTAATTTTCATTTCCCTCAGTCATTAGGCCGTGTGGCGAGTATATCTCAGAGTAGCCTTTTTACCAATATTGGCTGGATATATTCTGTTCTGATAATGGACTACAGGTGGCGGATTGATCCATTCCTAATTGCCCGTTTCAATACAGCTGTGTTAAACAGCCATGAAGGCAAACGTAATGGTGTGTATTATTGAGGTAAAGTGCAATGTGTAAATTTCCCATTGTTCTCGGGTCAACAAAAACTCGTCCATACATGATACCAGCGTACCGTCGCGGTGACGTTTGGTAGGTAAATAATTGTATTGATATATTGAAATATTTACTCGTGGTAATGGAGTGGTAATTGTATGAGTAACGATCTGCTGAACAATGAACGTTCACACACACATATTCTCTCACTCTCTCTTTCCCTCCATCTTTCTCCACGTCTCTCTTTTTGCGAAGGGTAAACATTGTCGTGCCAATTGTGCTGTTCCAACTGTGGCATTACATTCAAATAGAGAGTGAAAACATCAGGTGTTTGTGCCCCGTAATCAATGCTAATCAATGTTCTCACGATGAAGTTTAAGCCTATGTCTTACCAGGCAGACGAAATGGTAATTGAGCAATAGACGAGCGTAATCGCCTCTTTCGTCTTGCTCACGTATTCAAGGGATAAGCCTGCCTATTCATATCTTATAAGAGGCATAAGGACTTTTGAACATCCAAATCTGCTCTTTATACATTAAATATATAAATGTAATAAAATATGCAAGCGGAAGGTTGATATGAAACAACTTTCAAAACAAGCTGTTCAATTGTCCTACACTGGTTGATGGCAGATAAGAATGTAGAGTGGCCACCAGTCATTTCCAGGGCCCTTCTGACCTTAGAAGTCGAGTCTTGAATGCACTTCCTGCACTCTTCAGTCATTGTTTTTACCCTAGATCTTAATGGGAGTGATCGCCAGGACACATTTCTTTTACTATTTGTTACTGGGTGATGGAGTTTCTAGTACACTGATAGGGCGCTTTTGGCATTGTAGCGACTGCAGCAGGGAAATGACGTCTTTTCTCCACTGAAGTGTTTTGTCAATCTATTGATACAATTCTCACATATTTTGTATTCACAGTCATGGGGCATTTCTATAAAAAATACATCCTTCAACAAATTGATGTAGGTTCTCTGCAGAGCCATATTATTCAGAAGCCGAAGGTGACGAGGCTTCCCCGCACGAAAAGCACAGATCATAGGGTCTTAACCTGGACAAGGTTATCTTCTCTGCAGTCTGAAAATTTGAAGCATGGACACAAACAAATGAATACTTTTTATAGAATAAAATTGTACAGTCAAATTAAATTATGAATTGTCACTCAGTAGCTCTTTTGGGCCCTATTGCGCTCCGTAGTAGCTCTGGTGATGTTTTTAAACACCAATATATCACAGAATAGTTTTGAACATGATGTTAACGGAATACAATTATTTTACCGCGACATTGTATTGCAGGCATGCTTAGATAGGCGCTGCCATTTTATGCACTGTACAAAATGAACCATCGTTAGTTTGAAATGGCTAATTGATCAGCAATGAATGCATATTGAGCATGCTTCTCCTACGTATGTGTTCCTACTCCACTGTTTGTTTGACGGCAAAAACCGTTCAGGCAAATATTTCCCCTCAAGCGTATGGCAGGCATATTATAGTACATTATCATTGTTGAAAGGGTATGTAATTAGTGAATTCACACATGTCATTTTAACGCCTTGTTCATATAGTTTTGCTATTGTCCGAATCAGTGATAGACATCTCTATATCTAATAAATGCATCAACAGCAGCATATCATGCATATATATTTCCCTGACATTTCTACTTCCTTGAATAACAAGACTATTGAGTTGTTGACATGGAAAACGCGAACCTAATCCTCAAATTTGATAGATATCGATGTGCTCACGTTCGGTTACGAACGAATCAAATTTGAAATGAGACTAAATCTGAAATAAACGTGTTTGAGTAGGCCAAATCATTGTCATTCTATCATGGACGTTCGCCAAGTTCCCCCATGTTCCCATGGGCCTATTTTCTATAAGTTAGCTGGAAGCGTAACCACACACCAATGTGTAAATGGCATTTTACATTTTTAAGAAATTTGTCATTGTCTTCAGGATGAGAAAGCTCAAGTGCTTACTTGTTATTGATGGATTTATTTGTCGAGTTAAGTTAAAATCACGTATCCGTGAAATGGATTTCGACATGCGGTATGAAAGGAAACATTCAATATCAAGGATATTAAAGCAAAAAATGCAGCAACAATATTGCTTCCTCGCATTTGAATGAATATAATCAACAGGAAAGATAAGCGTGAAAAGTTGTGCAATCACATTTTTCACATGATGTCATTATGGTGAATTGTAATAAATCGTTGATATAACATCAATATACTTAGCCTTGTTGCCAAGCTAAGTATTACATGTTTTTCATCCCATTAATGACTGGTTGAGCGTTTTTAGATCTCATTGGGAATTACTCTCCTGCTCTCGTACATTATGTTGCACCTCATGATGTCCGATATCACACCGAGAAGCAGCGAGTAAACTTTCAACGCATTCACTCGGGTTTTAATGCATTTTGTTCTCTGTGTAGATGTGAACACTGTGGTCAGGATGGGACTTTCGGCGCTCGCCCCTGTTCTGCACTGTCCTGGTTCTTAACATCCACCATCATTCACCTGACAAGCCTGCTCCTATCTGGATAAGAGTCTTGCTTCTAGAGAGACTTGCCTTCTTCCTCTGTCTGCGAAAACGCAAGCACACGGCGTGTTCACATAGAACACAAGCATGGGCCATGAATACTTCAACACCAACCCAAATCCCAGATGCTGAGATGGATTCCAGGAAATGGAAAGCTCATGGAGGAAAGGTTGCATCTGGGAACATCATCAATATTAGAGGTACCGAGGACTTCGACAAGGAAAACAATGCAGAATCTATCACTGAGGTGGAATGGCTAGATGCTGCTCGGGTAATAGACATATTCTTCCTCGTCCTGTACATCATAATTATTGTGATAGCTATTGGTGTAATGCTTGGCATTACGTCAGGTGCCGAAGATACCAACGAAATCGACACTTCTCAGTTTATTGTTCAGTAATACATATAAGCTATACATCTACTTAAAGCTCTGTATAAGGTAAGTTATAAGTATTTTGCTTCGAGAGAACTAATGTAAATATGCAATCATCAAATCTTTTTTCTGTCGAGAACTCGGGCGTTCTTGAGTATTTCATCTGCTCTGTGCTGGTGAGAATGGCCGTGAATCAGTGTATTTGTATATCACATCACTGTCTTAAAGGGTTGAACAGACACGAGTCGCCTGGCACGCATGGCCGACAAAGATGTGACTTGCTACAATTTGAACATTTTTCTTATTTTAAATTTCTTCGTTCATTAATCTCTCTGTAGCCATTTTACCAATATTGGCTGGATATATTCTGTTAAGGTAATGGACTACGGGTGGCGGATTGATCCATTCCTAATTGCCCATTCCAATGCAGCTGTGTTAATTGTCATGATGGCAACAGTAATGGTGTTTGTTATGGAGGTTTAGTGCAGTGAGTCAACTTCCCATTGTTCTTGGGTCAAAAACCTCGTCCAAACATTTTGCCAACGTAGCGTCGTGATGAATACTCAAGATGCATGGTTTAAAGCTAGGTTACTAATGGTATTAATAGTTGGCGAAATATTTCTCTCTCTTCCACAATCTCTCTCTCTCTTTCTCTCTCTCTTTCTCTCTCTCTCTCTCTCTCTCTCTCTCTCTCTCCCCACAATCTCTCTCTCTCTCTTTATTTGAGGGTAAACATTATTCTATCAATTATGCTCTTGTTACTGAAGCATTACATTCAAATGAAAAGTGAAAAGATTGGATGTTATCATCCCGTAATAAGTGCTACCCCAGGATCATTACGCATGTGAACCTTAAAATACCCAAATCTGCTGTATATACTTCCAGTGGGTAAATGTAATAAAATGTGCTAGCGGAAAATCACCACGTGAAAGAAAACAAGCCTTGTAATACTGAGGGCCTAAAAGAAACATCTGGGTGGGTATTATCCACGAACCGTCAGTCTGGTTGTTATTAAGCAAGTCCAAACAGCTATGCTAGCGGATGTTTATTGCCTTAAATATCGCTAAAAGAACGCCTAATGGGACTTAAACAAAATAACTTAGGTAAATACGGCATATAATGGAAGCCAGATAAGGTATGTTTATCACGATAAAGTGGAAAGCGGCGTTAGCGGAGGAGGTTGCTTTGTTGCAAATGTGAGTTGTATAAGGTTAGGCCCAGAGCCGAATTAAAGGAATGCAACAATGGTTGATTATGCAGCATATCAGCGGTTTAGTTCCCCACAGCACCGGCGACATCATTCTCTGAAACAATAGAGTGAGACACCCCTGTATCAGATTAATTGTAGGCGTAGGTGGTCGCAATTAAACGATTACATATGATTCGCTTTTAAGTCAGACAAAAGACATTCCGATGAAAGCAAATCAACAGGAGTAGGAAATGGAATAATCTCATCTGAAACTGGTGTAAGAGTGGCAGAATTGATAGTACATGACATTGATCTATGTGACTAGATTGTCGAAAAGTCTGCTGGAACAATTTAGATTTATTTTGCATAATTAAGGGAACAGAACGTGTAATTCATGTCATAATGATAAACAGATGAGCTCAGGCAGGTTATGACAGTGGCTCGTTGCTATGCGACTATGTTAGACATTTCTATTCCATGCGGTCAATTTGTTACACGATATTAATTGTACATGTTCACGGGATCATATGTCTATTTACAATATCACATAACTCTGTTGCATGTTTAAACATTTAATCTTTCAAGAGTGAGTGGTCCTATCGAGCCAGAATCATGATGATGTTCCAAGGGTCAGATTGGAAACACTAAATAAAGACCACTGTTCTGTGTTATACATATGGCTGGGTCGCATATTGCTCCCCGTGTGCCATTGTGATGCTGACCCAAAAACATTCAACCTCATCCAACAAGATTACACATCATGAATAACCCATAATAATACAGAGATCGGCACAATGTGAGGATCCTGACCGGCGTACTGCCAAGTACGTTAGTGGGTTGCTTGTAATATGCATGACATAACTTCTGTTAGAAAGCAAATACGGGCATTGGAATGTTGTCCGTTAGAGAACCGTTAAAGCTATTATTTCCCACGGTTCCACCTTACGCACACACAGGAGTGATCGTGATTAATTTATGGCCGCCGAAACTGACTGCATCCATTATGTATCTGGTGCCGCACAGAGATGATTGTAGTATCCTGCTTGTGTGTAATTATTGTAGAGGAGGGTGATGTGTTGCACCTGCCAAAGCATGCTGTGATAAGCTCTAGTGCTTGCTTATTGCTTGTAATACAATATGTAACATTATGAATCGCTACCTCTAATTTATAGTTTTGTGTCTTGGTGCAGTTACCTCTAGAATTAAAGATGTCGTTTGTTCAGAATCTTCTTCCTTCACTGGCTGTATTTTAAATATATGCTCTATACTAGAAACTCGACAACATAACACAATATAAGGGCTGAAAAATAATGAAGTTAAATAATAAAAATAAAGGATTCAATTATGGAAGTAGCCAACAAGATGGACAATTTAACAATATTTATTACTATGCAAAATAATCACTAGCATAATGTCAGATGCGATAACTTTGAGGCGAGTTATACAAACGAGTTGCGACGTGGCTTTGTGACGACGCCATATCACAATATGTGAAATAATGTCAATACCATAAATGATAAACATGATAAATGATGACTTCAACAGAAGTATCACAGCTTCGTGGAACAATACAGAGAGTTATCATGGATAACACAGCCTGCGTTATGAGCGATGCCGCTACTCCTCATAGCCCACAAAGAACTTGATCGCACCATGCGTTCATGCGAACAGTACTGGTTCAGTTCGGTCTCATCTGTTAAAGCAGCGCAATGCTTTGCTCTGCTTTTACCTTCCTGGCGCTTCTTACATTGGTCAGGATAGAGCGGCTGGTCGTTCGGTGACACCTCTCCCTTATCAACACGTGGTTTACTCTTCTCACTTGATGGTTCTGACGTCATATTAGGCATTGTTTGGAAACACGTGCTCACCGGGCAGGAGGCCGATCTGGTCATTGGTTTGGTACGCGAACTTTGTGCTATTATTATTTGTGGACAAGTCGGCGATATTTCATCACCATTAGCGACATCAAGACTGATGCCTTGCTTTTCGGGTCGTGGTTCATTCAATTTAGCGTTACTTGCATCAGCGGGAATTTGTTCATAGGCAAACGTATATCTGATGTCATTCACCGACCGAGGGAAATCTAACCCTGGGCTTCTATTGTTGGGATGTAGGTTTTGGTTGAACGGAAGGTTTTGATATGACCGACCAGATGCCGTAAAAAGGACATTGCCTGGTTTGGGTTGCGCAGTCGTCTCTTTGAGGCGACGAGCAGGTTTTCTTTTTGTGTTCTTACAACAACGATTTCGCCTTAAATAGGACGTGAATGTTTGATTAGATTTATTTACAAATATCATTTAAGAAAGGATATTTACCAATTAAAAGTGACTCATGTCGAATGACTTACTTATTGATAAGAATCCCAACTGCGATTCCAGCTGCGACACTTATAAAGGATCCCAATGCAAATTCTACGCCACACAATGTGAGATTTGCATATTCCATTCAACAATTCTACGTTACATTTAAAGCGAGATAGCTTATGGGTAACCGAGGTTCACATGTTATAAGGTCTGGTAGTGCTGTCGTTTCACGCTGAACTGGGGGATCTGTTTGATATCCTAGTGTAACATTGCAGCAGGTTACAATTTACAAATGCTTTCATATAAGAAATGCTTATGATCAAAAGTTTCTTGATTCGTAATATCCAAACTCACTTGAATGAATTCTATACTTTATCTACAATATCATCCATAATAATTAATAAAATTTTCCTCTAAATTATTGAATAACCAGTTGGTTTTTTATTCTACCTGTTATACCGGTGTTAGTTGATTGCATTGGAGCTTCGGTGGTCAGATCAATGGAGTCCTTGGAACCAGTACCTATAGCATAACCCGGATTAACTTAAGTAGATTCAAGGTAGATGATTCAGTGAGGAACTATGTGTCTGCCGCCTTGGTGTTCTTATGTGACGACTATTTATCATGGTTTGCCGATGCAATGCGAGAGGAAATAGGTGAGACGATAACAGAAAATGTCTGTTATGATATCTTATTAATTATGAAGACTGGTGTCACACAGGCTACTATATAAACCTTGTAATATATTCACCTTTTTCACACACAGCGTGTAATTTGTGCGAGCAGTTGACCGTTCTCCAGAAGCCATCATTTGAAAAGGAAATACACATGCCCTTGGTTTCGCCAGGATGTCCTTGAGCCCAGTTGGTGAAATCGACAGTTTGCCTGATCTTGGCTGTTAATGGCATGACGTACAACGGCTGTCAATCTCAATTACATTGTAGCGTAACAACTACATCTAGGATCGATTATATATCAACTCTACAAACCACGTACTGGTTTGTATCACCCATGCTGTTATATCAGACCAGCCGGATCCTTTCGATAATAAATGACCACCATATCGGTGACATAAATTGTTAGCCTCAAACCATGTGATTTGCTCTTTACTTGTGACTGCACATTGTTGGAGGACACTGATCATGGTTCCCCTCTGGTCCCGGCAGAAAAAATCACCAAACACTGCTCAGTAGAGTTTAATCAAACAAGAAATGGTACACGCACGGTTATTCTTCGCCTATTCCCTTTCACTTTGGGTAGGGTGCAGAATCAATCAGCAAATTCAATTTCAGTCCAAAGGGTTTTTCCATTCCCATGCATCAAAGCACAGTGCAACAGTTCCACACCAAATCATTCTGGTCGCGATGTTGTGGTGCAATAATAACAAGTTCGGACCATATTACATTAAAATACTACGATGTACAATGATGTCGATGCGCCGTTAATTGATACAAATTAACCGGTTCTACATTGCCGACAGGATTGAGGAGAGCCATTGACATCAATAAGTGCATACATTTAGCACTTATCATGAAATGATAGAATCCTGAGAGGTCGTGCACTGCTGGAAGTTGGATTTAAGCTTCCTGTTGTCCAACCAATTAGTTCTTATGCAAAGAGTAGCTTTTTGTGTGTGAACATTGCTTGGAATTGTTGCCTGGTATCATGCTATAGTGAACCAATCTCGCCAAAGTAGAATGATTGAAGATGGAATCAATAATCATGATTGCCTTTTCAATAATATCTTTACGTTATGCTATGTCGAAATGGTTTAGCTGATCAACGTCTTGATTCAGATCATAATGGTAGTTTCTGTAATCATAAAGAAGAGAGTAAAGGGTCGTGGCGATATCAGCAAGGCGACAAAGTTACGCAAGGCGACAGAATTATTCTCTTCCGTAGACATTCCAATTTATACATACTGTTATATTATTGATATTCCGGATATCATATGCAATTTCACTCATTACTAACTCCACGTAATGGGTTGGATCTATTTGTTTTTTAAAACATCAGTTATGTGGAAATTAAGCATTTACAAACAAATTGTAATAGGAGAAACTGAAAACGAGCTAAAATTCTAACCATATCTTTTATTTTATGGATTGTATATTAAAATCGTATAGCTTTAGTCAATATGTGAATAAATTGTCAGTTTCAATAATTATTTGCCAGCATAAATAGCATATAGCCATCAGCAAACAACGGAGAAGCGATTTGCGCTTACGAAACAATGATGCAATCCATACTGCATTTCACAATGTAAGGTCGCATATATAATGCTTGCTGTCCACCAGGAGTTTTTCCAGTGTGATGCTTGAATTATTGTCTAGATGCAAAATACAGAGAATATGGATAGTCCAATATCAATAATTATTTGCAAGCGGAGAGAGCATGTAGCCGCTTATTGGATTATGACACATGTGAGCTTGGTCCGAGCAATAAAGAATCAGCCCGAAAAACTGTTGCATCATGGAGCCAGTCGTGTTAAATTGTCCATCTATCGGAATAAGCCTGCATGCCCAGATACATACAACGCTTTTCGGTACATCTTTGTAGATATATAACTGACACAATGGCATTCTTTCTGCTGCACGTGCACATTACAGTTCCACAGGTGTATTCAATCTCAGCGTTATTCCCGTAACGAAATATCCTTGTTATTGATAGTAACACTCCGAGAGAGCAGAGAGCATGCAACATCTAAGGGCACATAATTGCAACATACCCACTATATATCTCTGTCTAAGCTCCTCAATCTACCAATGCAATGTTTTAGTCATGCGAGGGCACTCTGGTTACAATGATGTTACCGCGTGGTGCGTGAATGCACTAGCCTTTGTATCATGCAGTCAGTTAATGCATGCCTGTTTCAATAGACAAAGCATTGTACGAGTAATTTGTGTATATCGATACATCACTTAATTTGACTGTATGCTGAATCAACATTATTTTCTGGTCCGCCAACTCGCTAATGGTCATTTGTTATATTAGCTACAGTACAGTGATCCGAGATTCTACTCCGCTCTGTTTGTTTTGAGCTATACACCCAGTAACTCGGCAAACATAGTATGCATGCTGATATCATGTTCATTGTTGCGTATGGATCGAGGCGGACCCGGTTTGGAGGGTCGTTATTTTAGGACATTTGCTGGTTATATTACGACATTTTCGGAGGCGAGGCGTTTAGTCCATCTTATGTGTTAGCTACTGGTGTGTTTTCCCGTACAAATCAAACTTATCAACCATCAAATGCTGTGTTCATCGCAGCATGTCTTGAACACAATCGTGAATGGATCTTTATGTGTTAGTAGCCCCCGCACATAAAGTAATTCTGCCCTTACATGTTATATTTTTATTGATTCATACATAGATTATTGTTTACATCACTAATATATAAGATTAAAATTATGAGTGAGTTATAACCCATCTGTTTCTTATGGCCTGCTTAGAAATCACTCCCATTGACATATCTCGTTGACTTTGTCACTAATATAAATATCGATTGATGATCGTGTATTGTGTGGAGGTAGTTGTTGTGACAGTTCCGTCACCAGCTGGCGCCACAGAACCATGTTGGTGAGATATCACAGCCTCAGCTGGTCGCATAATCACTTGGTCGTTGTGCCATGATGTCAGGTTTGCAGACACGGAATTAAGAATTTGTAGCAACCGTTTATATCCTAATTCCATTGAGAATGCTGACATGGCTTTGTCTATGGCTGTGATCTTCATTTGCCTTTCGACACTGATCCGTGGACAGCTTAATAACGGTGAGTTATATATTGTAGCTATCATATTTCCATGAGTGGCTAGGATCAGCTCATTGTCGTCGAATGGTGTACGCATCAATAACATCACATCTCCATGCTGTTAAAAAAATACAATGTGAAGCACATAGACATTAACACATCAATGTATTGCGTCATTGCAGATTCGATAAATTGGAGATTGAAACTTCACAATGACATGATGACCAACTATGAGAGTAGTGTTATTCCTCGCAAAACGAAGCAGCAACAAGTGACGGCTGTGTTACAATACTCACTAGGAAGAATCGAAAGTTTGGTAAACGATTTCAATTTGTTAACTGGAGACGTAACCACACGTCAACGTGTGAATGAATTTTTTTTCATTTTAAGGAATCTTTCACTGTCTTCAGGATGAGAAAGTTCAAGTGCTTACATCTTATGGATGGATTTATTTGGTGAGTAAAGTTAAAATCACGTAATTGTTAATTGGATGTCTTCATGCGGTACGAAACTTCAGCAAATAACATCAAACATTGCATCTCTTAACACGTATTGAAAGTCGATAAAAATATATTTTATTGGTGTAGTTTATCCTACATAATTGGCAGAATTCCTTCAATATTATTGAGATAAAAAACATAACATGTTTAGCAATGGACTGATGAAATCCTACAATGGGACCCTGCCGAATATGACGGCTTAGACAGCATGATATTACACGGACACCAGGCGTGGATACCGGAAATATCGGTCCTTAACACCGTGGATCATGGTGCAGATCTGGCGTTGGATTCTGACTTCAGGTTGGTCTTTAAAGTTACTGGTATTAATCAAAAACTTTGGTATTGCAGGCCATACAGTTTGGTCACCAAGACCTGGCTTCTATGTATTTAAATGAATACATTCAACCGTGAAACATTTCAACGCTCAAAGTCGAAATAGTCGGAAATTTAATATCTCGATAACAGTCCGTAATAACATGATCTCACTGTGGTGATTTATAATAAGCGGTTTATATAGCTGTCTCCTCATGGATTGTTCTACCGCTATCGCACCTCTGATGCGTTCTTTTGTTATTCTTGCTTCAGAATCCATGTTGATAACACGGGACTCACCTCCTGGAGTCCGGCAATGAAATGGAGGACATCGTGTAAAGTTTATCTCCGCTACTTCCCATTCGATACCCAGATATGTGAAGTGCAGTTTATCACTTGGATGTACGAATCAGCACTTCTCAACATCACGTATGGTACAACGGAAGTCGACCTCTCATTTTATGTCAGCAATGGGGAATGGGAATTGGTGTCTACAAAAGTGGGTGCAGCAAATCGTGGGTCTTCGGCCATCTTCCTCCCCATTGTCGCTTTTCAGCTGCGATTAAGGAGACAACCAAGTTACTTTGTGCTCAACTTGGTTATTCCGGCATTGATAATGTCCGTAATGTCCCTCTTGGTGTTTTGTCTCCCACCTGAGTCTGGGGAAAAGGTAAATTTATTTTATCTTTTAAATAAGTAGAAAATCGCAATAAATAAAAAGGGATGTACATCTCCCATTATTGTTATGATCTGCTACACATGGACAAATAATATCTTTAGCCTTGTTGTCAAACTAAGTTTTAACTTCTTTTTATCCTATTGTTGACAGAGTTGAGTGTTTTCAGATCTCATTGGGAATTACTATCCTGCTCTCGTACGTTATGCTACTCCTCATGATGTCCGATATCACACCGAGAAGCAGCGAGACGTTGCCAGTTCTAAGTGAGTAAACTACATCATGGGGAGGATGCCGCAAAGAGTGACGTTAGATGTCATGTTTTGCTTCAAAGCAATCACTCAGGTCTTAATGCACTTTGTTCTCTGTATAGCTGTCTACATTGTGGTCGGGATGGGACTTTCGGCGCTCGCTCTGTTCTGCACTGTCCTGATTCTTAACATCCACCATCACTCACCTGACAAGCCTGTTCCTACCTGGATAAGAGTCTTGGTTCTAGAGAGACTTGCCTTCTTCCTCTGTCTGAGAAAACGCAAGCACACGGTGCGTTCACATGGAACACATGCATGGGCCATGAATACTTCATCCCCAACCCAACACCCAGATGCTGAGATGGATCCAAGGAAATGGAAAGCTCACGGAGAAAAGGTTGCCTCTGGCGACATCGTCGATATTAGAGGAACTGAGGGCTTCGACAAGGAAAACAATGCAGAAGCTATCACTGAGGTGGAATGGTCAGATGCTGCTCGGGTAATGGACAGATTCTTCCTCATCCTGTACATTATAATTATTGTGATAGCTATTGGTGTAATGCTTGGCATTACGTCAGGTGCCGAAGATACCAACGAAATCGACACTTCTCAGTTTATTGTTCAGTAATACATATAAGCTATACATCTACTTAAAGCTCTGTATAAGGTAAGTTATAAGTATTTTGCTTCGAGAGTAGTAATTTAAATATGCAATCATCAAATCTTTTTTTTGTCGAGAACTCGGGCGTTCTTGAGTATTTCATCTGCTATGTGCTGGTGAGAATGGCGTGAATCAGTGTATTTGTATATCACATCACTGTCTTAAAGGGTTGAACAGACACGAGTCGCCTGGCACGCATGGCCGACAAAGATGTGACTTACTACAATTTGAACATATTTCTTATTTTCATTTTCTTCGATCATTAATCTCTTTGTTGAGAATATCTCAGAGTAGCCTCTTTACCAATATTGACTGGATATATTCTGTTCAGATAATGGGCTACGGGTGGCGGGTAGATCCCATCCTAATTGCCCATTCCAATACAGCTGTGTTAAACAGTCATGATAGCAAAAGTAATGGTGTTTGTTATAGAGGTTTAGTGTTCTTAGGTCAAAAACCTCCTCCAAATATTCTGCCAACGTAGCGTCGTGATGAATACTCAAGACGCATGGTTTAAAGCCAAGTAACTAATGGTATTAATAGATGGCGAAATATTTCGCTCTCTCCCACAATCTCTCTCCCTCTTTCTCTCCCACAATCTCTCTCTCTCTCTCTCTCTCTCTCTTCTCTCTCTCTCTCTCTCTCTCTCTCTCTCTCTCTCTCTCTCTCTCTCTCTCTCTCTCTCTCTCTCTCTCTCTCTCTCTCTCTCTCTCTCTCTCTCTCTCTCTCTCTCTCTCTCTCTTTATTTGAGGGTAAACAACACCCTATCAATTATGCTCTTGTAACTGAAGCATTACATTCAAATGAAAAGTGAAAACATCGGATGTTATCATCCCGTAATAAGTGCTACCCCAGGATCATTACGCATGTGAAGCTTATAATACCCAAACCTGCTATATATAATTCCAATGTATTAATGTAATAAAATGTGCGAGCGGAAAATCACCACTTCAAAGAAAACAAGCCTTGTTCAATGTAATTCTGAGAGCCTAAAAGAAACATCTGGGTGGGTATAATCCTCGAACCGTCAGTCTGGTTGTTATTAAGCAAGTCCAAACAGCTATGTTAGCGAATGTTTATTGCCTTAAATATCGCTCAAAGAATGCCTAATGGGACTTCAACCAAATAAC
Source organism: Urechis unicinctus (assembly GCA_034190875.2). Classification (NCBI taxonomy): domain Eukaryota; kingdom Metazoa; phylum Annelida; class Polychaeta; order Xenopneusta; family Urechidae; genus Urechis; species Urechis unicinctus. The sequence continues at coordinate 13,766,803 of CM067348.1, forward strand.
TTAGGTAAATACGGCATATAATGGAAGCCAGATATGGTATGTTTATCACAATAAAGTGGAAAGCGTCGTTAGCGGAGGAGGTTGCTTTGTTGCAAATGTGAGTTGTATAAGTTTAGGCCCAGAGCCGAATTAAAGGAATGCAACAATGGTTGATTATGCAGCATATCAGCGGTTTAGTTCCCCACAGCACCGGCGACATCATTCTCTGAAACAATAGAGTGAGACACCCCTGTATCAGATTAATTGTAGGCGTAGGTGGTCGCAATTAAACGATTACATATGATTCGCTTTTAAGTCAGACAAAAGACATTCCGATGAAAGCAAATCAACAGGAGTAGGAAATGGAATAATCTCATCTGTAACTGGTGTAAGAGTAGAATTAAAGACGTCGTTTGTTCAGAATCTTCTACTTTCACTGGCTGTATTTTAAATACATGCTCTATACTAGGAACTCGACAACATAACACAATATAAGGGCTGAAAAATAATGAAGTTAAATAATAAAAATAAAGGAATCAATAATGGAAGTAGCCAACAAGATGGACAATTTAACAATATTTATTACTATGCAAAATAATCACTAGCATAATGTCAGATGCGATAACTTTGAGGCGAGTTATACAAACGAGTTGCGACGTGGCTTTGTGACGACACCATATCACAATATGTGAAATAATGTCAATACCATAAATGATAAACATGATAAATGATGACTTCAACAGAAGTATCACAGCTTCGTGGAACAATACAGAGAGTTATCATAGATAACACAGCCTGCGTTATGAGCGATGCCGCTACTCCTCATAGCCCACAAAGAACTTGATCGCACCATGCGTTCATGCGAACAGTACTGGTTCAGTTCGGTCTCATCTGTTGAAGCAGCGCAATGCTTTGCTCTGCTTTTACCTTCCTGGCGCTTCTTACATTGGGCAGGACAGAGCGGCTGGTCGTTCGGTGACACCTCTCCCTTATCAACACGTGGTTTACTCTTCTCACTTGATGGTTCTGACGTCATATAAGGCATTGTTTGGAAACACATGCTCACCGGGCAGGAGGCCGATCTGGTCATTGGTTTCGTATGCGAACTTTGTGCTATTATTATTTGTGGACAAGTCGGCGATATTTCATCACCATTAGGGACATCAAGACTGATGCCTTGCATTTCGGGTCGTGGTTCATTCAATGTAGCGTCACTTGCATCAGCGGGAATTTGTTCATAGGCAAAGCTATATCTGATGTCATTCACCGACCGAGGGAAATCTAACCCTGGGCTTCTATTGTTGGGATGAAGGTTTTGGTTGAACGGAAGGTTTTGATATGACCGACCAGATGCCGTAAAAAGGACATTGCCTGGTTCGGGTTGCGCAGTCGTCTCTTTGAGGCGACGAGTAGGTTTTCTTTTTGTGTTCTTACAACAACGACTTCGCCTTAAATAGGACGTGAATGTTTGATTAGATTTATTTACAAATATCATTTAAGAAAGGATATTTACCAATTAAAAGTGACTCATGTCGAATGACTTACTTATTGATAAGAATCCCAACTGCGATTCCAGCTGCGACACTTAAGGATCCCAATGCCAATTCTACGCCACACAATGTGAGATTTGCATATTCCATTCATTACATTTAAAGCGAGATGGCGTATGGGTTTCACGCTGAACTGGGGGGGTCGGTTTGATTTCCTTGTGTAACATTGCAGCAGGTTACAAATTGCAACTGCTTTCATGTAAGAAATGTTTATGATCAAAAGTTTTTTGATTCGTAATATCCAAACTCACTTTAATGAATTCTGTACTTGATCTACAATATCATCCATAATAATTCATAAAATTTTCCTCTAAATTATTGAATAACCAGTTGGTGTTTTATTCTACCTGTTATACCGGTGTTAGTTGATTGCATTGGAGCTTCGGTGGTCAGATCAATGGAGTCCTTGGAACCAGTACCTATAGCATAACCCGGATTAACTTAAGTAGATTCAAGGTAGATGATTCAGTGAGGAACTAGATGTCTGCCGCCTTGGTGTTCTAATGTGACGACTATTTATCATGATCTACTTGCCGATACAATGTGTGAAGAAATAGGTGAGAATGTATCTTTTCTGTACATGTTATGTTATCTGATTAATTATGAAGACTGGTCTCACACAGGCTACTATATAAACCTTGTAATATATTCACCTTTTTCACACACAGCGTGTAATTTGCTCGAGCAGTGGGCCGTTCTCCACAAGCCATCATATGAAACAAAATACACGTGCCCTTGGAGTCGTCCGGAAATCCTTGAGCCCAGTTGGTGAAATCGACAGTTTGCTTCATTTTTGGCTGTTAATGGCATGACGTACAAATGTAGGTAATGTAACATTTTAAGACGACAACGGCTGTCAATCTCAATAACATTGAAGCGTAACAATTACATCTAGGATCAAATATATATCAACTATACAAACCACGTACTGGTTTGTATCGCCCATGCTGTTATATCAGACCAGCCGGATCCTTTCGCAGATATATGACCACCATATTGGTGACATAAATTGCTAGCCTCGAACCATTTGTTACTTTGACTCTTTATCTGACATCTGTTTCGGTTGCAGTAGGCAAAACGAAAATATGGTTTTGCATTTTTAAAGCAAAACTAGGAGAAGTAAATGATCTTTTACGTCGGTGATAATAAGTGACATATATTGGTTACATATTTCAACGAGCTGCATTTGTTGTTGCAACGCTGCCTACCCTCGACGTCACATCTAAAGTAGGCTCGCTCACTACAGTCCAATGCGGTCAAGAAACCATCACCCTTCCCCCCAGTGACAGCACAGAGAGAGGATGCATTCAACTTGCTGTCACTCCATGTCCATCTCGTGTCAGCGGCAACCCCTTCAGCAACACATGTTTATTACCATATTACATAACTAGGGAAGACAATATATAACAATACGCTTGGTGTATGTTGATACCTGTCGCATGAATCCTCACAGTGCGACTTTCCCGTGATCCGCACTTCAACGCTGGTGAGCTGCTGTTTTGTTGGCAATGTGCTTCAGACAGGCGCTTTTTGTACAGGGGGCTCTTGGATACACATGCATACAACGCTGGAGTTCCATGGGGAACAGCCCTATTTGACATATTTCACGCCATTTATTTGGTATTAGACAAACCTATCGTACTGTAGTGCTGCATATTGCATTGCAATAGTTGATCTGTGGATGACAATAGGATCTGCTATGCTACATGTTTTACCTGTATTCCAACAAATTGTTTCGTCCGCGCCACACAGAATGACCTACACATGGTATAATTCTTCAATCGTCTAAATCCCTCGCTGATATCGTCAACAGAGTAGCAGCCCTGATCCAGGAGAGGTTGGCCGTCTAGCATATACAGGTCAGTCTGTTATATGTATATCTTTAAATGGTTAGCGTTATTACCATTAATGTTAGGTAGTATGTTATGGCCATGACATTCTAACATAATTGCTATGTAATGAAAGAAGGTGATATAATAATTTGCCAGCTTCTTTTCGCCAAAACGTGGGGACAATCTGCATTCCGAGCCACACAAAGTCAAGTTTGTGACTTGTGATGTACATCCTCAGTGCGTACGCCTCCCCCTCGTTCGTAGGCAGAACTAAACTTGAGTCATAAGAGTTGCATAACGCGTTTGCGTCACCATATGTTTCCCTTCCATGCTGATGCCAAAGATGGACGGGCTGCTCCTTGCACATAACTGAAGATAGAACAACTGATAACAGCCCGCAAAAGTAAATAGTATGTAATGGAATGTCGTTGGGCGATATCTAGTGATGTACCAGAGCACGAGCGACTTACTTGATGACAGCGCTGCAAACAAAACGGCAACTTCTACCACTATCGTCATACTGAAACTGGTGAATTTCTATTTACCAGGAAGGAATGATGTATCCAGTGCTACTTAATATTTCTGGCAGGGCTGTCACCAAGGTTACACAGAGATTGCTCTTTTCCTTATCAGCCACCAATATTGTGCTCATGCTAGCTCAATTTTCCCTCAAATGTGGCAAACACAGGTGCTCCCACAAACATACACAGACTCGATATCCTGGTATACATTTCTGGTAAAAACACCATCGTATAACGTACTCTTTGTGAAATTTTAGACGCGGGGTAATGTTTTATTCCTAGCTCTTATGAACCAAGTGGAGCTTGCGCTCCCTCTTGAAGAAGGGAGTACCCGATCGACTCTTGGTCTGCTTGGCTAGTTATACCCCAAAGATGGGTAACCGAAGACGCTTACTCAATTAACAAACTTGAAATGACACTTCTTTTGTTTCGTTTATAATACTTTGACATTAGTACTTATAGTAACACCCCAGACACGCATCTAGCTTGCTGATCCTCAAATGTCGATCAGTCAAAATACAATGAGTGCTAAATTTATAGTTGAACTAAGATGTCCGTGTTGTTCTGTTTCGAACACACGCGATTTTAAACATAATTTTCTCTCACTCGGGTATTTAGCTAACTTTGCGTACTTTAGTGCGAAATATTAAGTAACATTCATAATAATTGATCAATGCATATCTATTCCTTCTACAGTTGTTATCTGCTGTCTTAATAGCCAGACTCAGACTAAGAATTCAACAAAACAGCACTAGACTGAAATCAGCTGAGGACCAAACATAGCCTGGAGCAGTCACCGTGCCGCTCTTTGCATGCCCCACGAATATATGAACGAACATAAACAGTGGAGCTCGAGCATGATACAGAGTACTTACACTGTGATGGACTAATTGTCAGCGCAGTATTTAGCTGTCGGATTAGTAGCTAAAACTTGTTCGAATGTACCACAAGCAGAAGCACATGTCTCTGTCATGCGCACAACCCAACTTAGATTGCCGGCGTATCTCAAACTAACCACCCCACGGCGAGCCCCATCCCCACGCACTCCCGCCCCCTTCACCGGTTCTCATATGACGCTGAGCCGTTTTCACCCGCGCTGTCTCGGGTATGCTGTAAGGGACAGTAAGCGGCCCTTTGCGGGAGAAAATGGACGCTGAGCAGAACCCGAGGCGAAAACGAGGTTACCAACTGAACTGCTAGGCAACCTCACCATTTTTCCAATCTTTAGCGAACGTCGGCACAATACATTCGCTGCCAAGTAACGACAACTACAGAGCTCCTACTTTCATTTCATAATATAGGGTACTGAATGGTGGGACGAAAGTTACTATTTATTAAGCACGTGACTGTACCCCAGAACATTGATGAGTGAATATTTGATGACCTTAGCGAAAGTATACACAGCAGAAATGGGTGGGTAAACCGACGCCCAATGTAAAAATATTGAGAAAGATTCGTACCAAACACCTTACCCTTTAGAATGCAATGATGTTCACGGACAATTTTATCCCTTTTCGGCGGGGGATTTCATCCATGGTGATTATCTATAGTTCGTTCAATTTGGGAAGCGGTAAAAAGTCCGAAACACAGCAACATGTTTGTTTTCAAGTTCAAGACCACGTGATATGACCCATCGACGACTAATGCTAAGGCAATGCGGATGAGGCGGCGGGATATCGCGGGAAATCACGCGACCCAATATTTTCCAAAATGACGGTCATCGTATCGCGATTTTTCGGAAATGACATTTCTTGAAGATTAGCGTCGAGTGGGGTTAAGTATTTTGGTGCGTTAGGACTTTTATTTTTTGTACAGGCTCTTGATATATGTTATTTTCTAGGTGCCAAACGCGTTTTCTTGGACGCGCGGAAAATATTGAAGCAGAACGGTATATATTCATATTACCGTTCGACCGGAGCTAAAATGTGGGGTATCTGTGCCTCCCTAGCTGACGATGTCATCAATCGAGGTTTACTACAGTTATTACACACACACCCCCATAATGATTTATGTAACACATATTACATCACTATATAATAGATCGATTTCATCATGGTTTTCTACGCTTCTTTGTTGCAATTCTTCATCACTCTAGTTTACCTCCAGACTGTAAGAGTAGGCTTCAAATAACTGGTGTCTGTGATCAACCTACTGCTTCTGAGTGTCAAGCTATCGATTTTAACAGATGCAGTACATCAGTCAGTTCTTCTTGACCCAAATGGCTCCAGAGCTGACAACTATTTAGGTAGTTTTCATAATATACAATCAATAAGCTGTTCAAAATATCAAGCTTCAGATAAGGTGTTTCATAATAATTCGATTTGAATGAGTTTCGGTCCAAATATTACTACATGGACAATTTTCTTCTTCTAAAAAGATGGTCTTAAAAGGGAAACAATTTACCAGGACTTGCTCTAACCCTGGAATCCATAATTTATTTGGTTTGATGTTGAGGCAATGTCACAAGAAAATCATATCAGGTCATTTTGTCTCTCCAGTCTCATAATAAGCTTTATTGGGCCAGATTCACTTGGCTCTTCTTCTAGAGCATAGGCACTCGAGTCTTAAGACTTCAGCCCGCCAACAGCCTCTGAAGACTCTTACAATATACCGTATACTACCGGTGTCATTGAAGATAATATTCTGCTTACAATCACCGTGATCGGGATTTCAACAGTGATCGATAAACAAGTTAACCGAGAGGTTTGTGGTAAAAACATCTTTATCTTATAAACATCCCCTACAAACAAACCAACAGCAAGCAGCTTATGAGCACCTTCTTCACACAGTAGCACATCCAGTAGGTATAATAGTGACATAGTGAATGTGTCTTTGGTAGAACCACTGACACATTATAACAATTATATTATCTTACACTCAACAAATTATTCTCATGATATATCATCAGTAATTTCAAAATCGTAATTGTTTCAGAATCATGTGATCAAAATAGCATCATGATGTCTTCATCAATTAAAACTGGAAAAGAAACTGGGCCTTACTTCAATAGCAAAAAAACTTGGCCTTACTTAAATAGCAAAAAAAAACTGGTTGAGGAAGTGTTCAGACAGTGACTCTTTCTGCAACGATGACCTTGTGATTAAATAATCATAGCAAGCCAGCTGAAAATGAGCAGCATGCCACCATATGGAGTCACCTTACGAATGGTCTGGTTCTCTGTTAATGCCTGATAGTAACAGCTTCCACAGAAAACCACTATTCCTGATGTCATCAGAGTCCCCACCTGTCAACATTACACACAGCTTATCAGAACCGCACAACATGGCAAGCAAGTTTAATTAGGGGGTGAAGTGTTATGCATCATAACGTTAATAGTTGTCATGATGTAACTGATACTAAACCGGATGTTAATGATATCAGTCAGATGAATTATGTTTGGAGGAGTAAAATCACAGAAAGCTGAAAGCCAATATCCTATGATATTGTGTCTACACGTCGACCAAAGCTCAGTCTGCTTCAATAGGCAACACTAACTAGGGACCAGGCCAGGCCTACAAGGCAACACTAACTAGGGGCCAGGCCAGGCCTACAAGGCAACACTAACTAGGGACCAGGCCAGGCATACAAGGCAACACTAACTAGGGGCCAGGCCAGGCCTACAAGGCAACACTAACTAGGGGCCAGGCCAGGCCTACAAGGCAACACTAACTAGGGACCAGGCCAGGCCTACAAGGCAACACTAACTAGGGACCAGGCTAGGCCTACAAGGCAACACTAACTAGGGACCAGGCCAGGCCTACAAGGAATGTGATCGATGAAAAAATCCTAACAGTTACATGCACCCTTCTGTTGACCAAATTTGGAATCAATGTTTTCCTACTAGCCCATTCCAAATTCACATGTAAAAAACTGAATTACTTCACAGTGTATTTCTGTCATTTAATTGGAATAAGAAATACAATATTGTATTAAATTTAAGGTAAATATGTCTTCTATAATAATTCTCCTACCTGGACCAATTCCAAATTAACATACCTACCCTAAACTGTAGCTTAAAAGGACTATTCTTTCCCTAGTTTTCTGGGGGGAAAAACATCCTTAAAATTTTTATATCCATCCATGCAGGATATAGAATAGGAAACGTACCAGTCTGGGTTTGCCTGTGAGTGGTACAGCTAGCAAGGCGACCGAATGCAGCATGTGGTATCTGTTAGCCGTGTCAAATATCTGGCAAATACACACACAGGGCATATTGATTACAGGTTGTCTACACACCTCAGTTATTTACACATCATATACCTAACCTACCTGGTTGACAAAATATCAACTGCTGATGTTCTACAAATCAGTTATTGGATGCTACCAACAGTTCCACAAAGCAGCTAATGTCTTACATTTTTCAGCTTCTCATCCGAGCTCCCTGGCTTGAAAACTGAATAGAACAGACATAAAGATCACACTTTACCTAAGTAAAATCAGTATGTCTAAGTAAAAATCTCTTACAAATTTTACTTGTATGTATGTGTTGTGAATAATGTGTGGAATGGGATATGAAGTGATAAAGATAATTCATAACAAATTAAACAAGGCAACTATTGTTAAAATATTACAGAAATTCAGTGGCACATTTGTTGAGTTTTGATATACTTAATATGCTGATACCAATTATCTTAATTTACTAAAATTAGTCAGTGAGATTGAGGGCAGTTAACAGTGTGAGTGCTGTGAAAGGTGAAATTTCATTGCCTAATCAGCTGGTAAGGATACAATTTTGCTTCTATCAATTTTCTGTGATGGGAGTCCTAGTTGGTGATTCCAGGTCTAGAATGGGATCATAACTCAGCCAGGCTGCCTGGTACCCGAGCTTCTTATTCATTGATGTGTTTACTCAACATGCTCAATGCTGAAACATCATACTATTCCCTCTTATATCAGGTGTACTTGACTAAAGAGGTTGGCTGATGAATCATACATCAGTAAGTCTATACCTTGAATATTGGAAATTCACATGTTATCAAAAAGTGTATACAGTAGGAATGGTATTGAGGAACTGGACATTTTCATCAGCTGCAGAAGGATTTTCTGACATTAAGCATGTTGAATTAATCCCATCATTTGTACTGGTGTGGTATGCAGATAGTAGCCTACGCAGAAAGTGGTGTTTACAAGTACTGCGTATACGCATACTCAGGCAAGATGGCGGCCATGCACAAAGTGGGGATTGAATTAAACAATGTGTCATAACCATTCATTCTTTGATAAGAGAATCATCAGTGGGATTACTTGTCTTGGTAGGAATAAAACAAATTAAATGAAGCTGTAATTGGTCACGATAAGAATAATAAAAGTTCAATACAGCTATAATTACGGACGTTATCAATAGTAGACGACAGTGTACTCCCATTTGTGCAGATAAGTGCAGCATTAGTGGGATTATTTATCACGGAGGGAATAAAAAGACTACAGTCATATCGAATGTAGCCACATAGATTTTTAATAATCTGGCTACTTCGTGCATTCTAGTATAATTCCGTGCTGAAAGTAACTTCATCCATAAACTCAGGCTACTTTGTGCATATCAGACTACTCCCATGCTGAAAGTAGCCTGAGTTTATAGATGAGGCCACTTTCAGAATGGGAGTAGCCTGAGTATATTGATAGGGCAACTTTGAACATGGGAGAAGCCAGATGTGCACAAAGTTAGCTGAATTTAAAGATGTGTCTGCTTTCAGCATGGGAGTATACTGCCGGAGTATATAGGTTTGAGTATATAGGTATATAGGTCTGGCTACTTTCAGCATGAGGGGCAAACTGGTACAGAGTAGCCTGATTTGGTAGATGTGGCTACTTTCAGCATGGGAGTATGTCACATGCAGAAAGTTTCATGAGCGTAAACCAGCAAACACACACTTATAAATTTTCATTTATATGATCACAGTAACTGTGCGCTTGCACTCCGCTCACTATCGCTACTTTATTCATTGCGCAACTCTGAACGTCAGAGGGAGTGCAGCAGCAGCTCCCGTACTCGGTTTGCAAGAGCTAGACCCTATACACAGAATCTTAGCCATGGCCATATTACATCTACTACACAACTTAACCAATCAAGCTCATGATAGTAAAACATTCTCAGTTGTACAGTTGAAGCAAACAGGGTGACAACAAATTAGCATAGGGTCTAGACTATCATCAAGAAGAATTGATCAGATTGTATAACTTCTATAAGTATACCAACACGGCAACATGCTCGTGGACTTTACCCCATCACATGCCACAAGGCACAACATTGATCAAGAAGTCGTACCGTGAGCCCCGTATGCGCCCAGCATCACGGCCAATGCACCCGACACGCCTGCCAAGCGAATGAAGTTTCTTCCATGACTGGGCAGCATTTCTTTAATCTCTTTGATGATGACTTTTTCAACCTCTTTCTGTTGTACTTGAAGATTCGGTAGAGATTTCCAAGCCCAGTCAATAGTTCCCCGAATAATGTCAGTCATTCTGAGTGCCACCCAAATATTGGCACTTGTTGTTTCTTATGTAATTAAAAAGCGGTTACAAGAATAATGATCCTACACATTCCGTTTTCCCGAGTATGCAACCATGGAGGTGAATTGCAAAGTTGCAGATGGTGCTAATACGGCTAAACGACTTGTAGAGTTTGAGGTCAAACGAACCGTGTATATAACAATTTCAGGTGTCTTTTTTACTCGCAATGCCAGAAGATTAAATAAGAAATCATAACGCACTTATGGTTGCTGCAACATTGCAAATCAACGGTTAATGGCAGCAAAAGATCGAGATGAACGCTAACAAAGAATAGTGCATCATCCAAGCACCATCCTAGACAGGTCACCCCATCATTACGAACGCCCACTAAAGCTTACAAACAGATCAGCATAAGCTTTCATGTTCTCCTCCACTGTACTAAAACCAAATCGCTCTCACAATAAACTGGTTATTTTCACAACATATGACACGAATGATCAAGATTTAGTGGATTGGTCACTGTATGGATAGTGACATGTTTGTGTCATTGAGACTTCCTCCCCAGTGTCCCATTCCCAACAATATGGAAAATATCTAGTTGACTTTGGTTGGTTGGGTCGAACATCCCATGTTACGATTTAACATAATGATTTTAAGATGTTATAAATACAACAACTCCTAATACTGCAGTATTTTATTAAACTCACCACAGTCAATTGCAACTTAATACATAAATTTCAATTGATTTTTCTACACATAGTGATACCATCATTAGATGTCACCACTTATAAACCAGATAACATCATTCACAGCGTTAAGCTGGAGAAAAATATAGATATACTATTCACATGAAAACTATTTTCACTGATTTTTGTCTTGTAACTCTAGTTTAGTCAACTGTTCCATGCACCCTCACCACTCAATTCATTATAATATAAAGTACAATAATGGCTGTTTTGGTTTTTTTTACAGGGTGTTTAAAGTTCTGTACACAAACCATTTCTCAGTACCAATGCTGGGATATGTCTTGAATTCACATCTAGTGGAATCAATACCCTCAAACACTTGACATACAGCTTCAACTGAACACTTTCCCCGTCCCAAACTGGCCTCACTCAATGATCCTTGAGCTTTTGATGCACAAGTGATCTGAACTGGGCCAGGATCTTGTTTTCCCGTTTGGTTCTCTCCTCGTGGTTGAAGTTGGCGAGGGCTCGTTTCTCGTCGGCACTGTACACCTGGTTTTCTTTCCTCAGACGTACGGCCTCCATGCGACGATGTCTGGAGAGAGAAAAAACAGGGTCAAGGTCACATCAGGGTCAAATAAAGAAAGTGAAATGCAACAACTGTCTTACAGAGGTGTCAATTCTAATAGAACCAATAGAACGGGAGCCAACCGTGAAGCTTGTTCTGTTTTCTCAGGGCTAGTCGCCCGATCCATTAATGCTTATCATACACTTGACACTTAATAGACAAGCCATGTTTATATCTAGTGCTCACCTGCTGCCACTCATCACATAGCCTACGTCCTCGTAACCCGAGATCTCATCACATGTGAGACCAATCTCACCACGCCTGGGGATGCGCCGGCCCTCCTGTATATAGGCTGCCATGGCCGCACCCTCTCCAGGCAACAGAGCTTTACCATAGCTGATGATAATTCAAACACACAGACAAAACAGGTTACGTTATACAGCAGTCATCTGAATAGACAAGCTCAAAATACAGTTTGGGTATGCACCCACTATAAGTGAATTGATCATGTATTTGGTTGAAGGTTATGAATTAGTGAGCACTTACTCCAGCCGAGATTTGGCGAGGGCTGAATTCTCGTCCATTTCTGGCTCGGGTCCAACAACGGCTCCTTCCTCATCTTCCTCATCATCCTCATCAGGACACACTGTTACACAACGTGAGCTGTCACATTATGTCACATAACGTGAGCTGTTACACTAAATCACACAACATGAGCTGTCACATTAGGTCACACAACGTGAGCTGTCACATTATGTCACACAACGTGAGCTGTCACACTACATCACACAACGTGAGCTGTCACATTACCTCACACAACGAAAGCTGTCATATTATGTCACACAATGCAAGTATTCGCACTACGTCACACAACACAAGCTGTCACATTACGTCACACAATGCAAGCTGTCACATTTTGTCACACAATGCAAGTAGTCACATTACCTCACACAATGCAAGCTGTCACATTAAGTCACACAATGCAAGCTGTCACATTACATCAAACAATGCAAGTAGTCACATTACGTCACACAATATGAGCTGTCACATTACCTCACACAACGTAAGCTGTCACAGTACGTCACACAATGCAAGATGCCACATTATGTCACACAATGCAAGTAGTCACATTATGTCCCACAACGCGAGCTGTCACAGTAGGTCACACAACGCAAGCTGTCACATTAGGTCACACAACATAAGTTGATACAGACTGAGTCTTACCACAAGTTGTAACAGACTGTCACACAACATATACACTGACTGTCATCAACGGCCCACCAGTAACACCTATTCTAGATTGCCTCAAATCATCTTCGTCCACCCCCAACTCACTACCCCCACCCCCCCCACCCCCAGGTGTTACTTCACTTAGGCAACCTTTACTCATCACCCCTCGCAGCCTCGACTCATAACTCCACCCATGTTACCCCAGGCCATTTCAACCATGTTACCTCACCCATGCCATCTCCTCCATGCTACCTCACCCAGACCATCTCCTCCATGCTACCTCACCCAGGCCATCTCCACAATGCTACCTCACCCAGGCCATCTCCTCCATATTACCTCACCCAGACCATCTCCTCCATATTACCTCACCCAGACCATCTCCTCCATATTACCTCACCCAGGCCATCTCCTCAATGTTACCTCACCCAGACCATCTCCTCCATATTACCTCACCCAGACCATCTCCTCCATATTACCTCACCCAGACCATCTTATCCATATTACCTCACCCAGACCATCTCCTCCATGCTACCTCACCCAGACCATCTCCTCCATATTACCTCACCCAGACCATCTTATCCATATTACCTCACCCAGGCCATCTTATCCATGTTATATCACCCAGGCCATCTCACCCACATGACCTCACCTAAGCCATCTCATCCATGCTACATCAACCAGACCATCTCCTCCATATTACATCAACCAGACCATCTCCTCCATATTACCTCACCCAGACCATCTCATCCATATTACCTCACCCAGGCCATCTTATCCATGTCATATCACCCAGACCATCTCACCCAGATAACCTCACCTAAGCCATCTCATTCATGTTACCCCACCCAGTCCATCTCACCCACATTACCTCACCCAGACCATCTCATCCATATTACCTCACCCAGGCCATCTTATCCATGTTATATCACCCAGGCCATCTCACCCACATGACCTCACCTAAGCCATTTCATTATGTTACCCCACCCAGGCCATCTCACCCAGGCAGCCTCACTCGTTACCAATGTAACTTTATCCAAGTGAGGCAGGGCAGACCTAGGACTTACAGTTCCTCTCCCTCAGCAGCTCCAACATGATCCTCTTCTTCTCTGTCTCGAGGTCCACAGACACAGCATCACTGTCCTCATCTTCCTCACCCGATGACGACGATTCCTCCTCCTCCTTCTTTTTCTTCATTTTCTTTTTGTTTTTAGAACTCTTCTTTGATTTCTTGCTGCTGTTTACACAGACAAAATCAAGATATCTATCTTAAAATGGTCACAAATGTTAAGCTTAAGTTTTTGAGAGAGACACGTGATTTGAGTGCAAGGTGGTCGAGAATAAAGCCGCTGGGTGGCATGCACTCGGTATTCATCATAACGTTCATGGCTTGACGCCATCGATGGTAGCATTATGACTTGGTGTCAATGTAAATATAATGAGGAACGTTTTCATAAATCTCGTGTATAAGACGAAAACCCCGCCTTAGTACCCGACTTTTGGGTAACAATTACCCCACATAAGACTTGAAATGAAATTAATGCTGTATAAAATATATCGGTAACAACCAACTGACCTCTTCTTGTGCTTTCTGCTCTTCTTGCCTTTTTTGGATTTCTTCTTTTTCTTGTCTTTCTTCTTGTGTTTCTTCTTTCCGTCTAAGGATGAGTCTGTCTCTGAATCTGAGGCTTCACTCTCAGTCGACTGGAGGTCAGAGCTGGACACACCATGGCTACCATGTATTACACGGCTGGTGGGGGTGGGGGTTGGGGGTGTGGTAGTTGGTGATAAACTAGATGTTTTATGATATAACTCAGTTTACATAATCATGTTGGTATTAGGCACCCATGTGTTCAGGGCTTTACTTCAATACAATGTTCATTCTATTAGATGGGGGTTCCTAATAGACATGCACCCCTTTCTTGGTCTATCCCTCTTGCGCTGACAGCTATTTATTTTCGGCTTTCCAAGAACTCAGTCAGCGTCCCAACATTCAGTGGTCGAATGCACTCACTTCCATGTTTATGTTGGTTGTTTCGCACACATAACCTTACAAATGACAAATTCAACAAACCCAATTTATCTTGTTTTGTGAAAGCCCTACCCTAGAGATACCCTTGCACTGTGTGGCAACCATCAATGACCTCATTACCTCCCGAATTCTTGTGGACAAAATTGATCCCCAAAAGATTCACACCCTTTTTCTTTGCATTTGCCCAGCACACATCTAACAGGATGAACATGGTACACACCAACATGCAAGTCCAAGTTGGAGAGACAGAAATGTTGCAGCGAAAATATTCCTAAATGTACAATTTGTCAACTATAGCTTGATGTTATTAAATGTACAATTTGTCAACCATAGCTTGATGTTATTAAATGTACAATTTGTCAACCATAGCTTGATGTTATTAAATGTACAATTTGTCAACCATAGCTTGATGTTATTATGCGCATATGGACATTAAAGAAAAGCTATAGTAAAACTCTCAGCATTTAGGAGCTTACTCATGGAAATCTAGAGGCAAATTCTCGGCCCATACTTCCGGTACACCCATGAAGCCGATCTTCTCGCGCTCAAACCTCCGTCTGAACACACCAACTCACGAATCAGCAAAAGTTGTAAAGTCAAACTGATTATAACCTTCTCATCATGCAGGCATACCAAACATCCTATCCAAAAGGTGATGGTAATAAATTAGATGCTACAATCCACTTTCTTATTTTGATAGCGTAAAATAATGTTCCCTGACTAAGTCACCTTTCCCAGTAGACATCAGTCTGGTCTTGGTTGTGACGGAAACTATGACCCTGTGGTGGTGGCATACGATGAGCACTCATGTCTCTTTCGCTGACCTCACTACTACAAACACAGGATAGTTTCACATTAAATGTCATTAATGTGAAAATTGCGTTTACGATTACCATAACGCTATTTTCCTTGTCAAGTGTACAATGTTTTGTTACTAAATTCATCATATCAATATCACTGTTAATTATATTTCATTCATAAATGTATCATATTTTAATGCTTCACTATTTAGTGTTGGGACAATCTTCCCCAGCAGGGATCCAGGATAAATGTAACTCACTGTGTTAGCGCCCTCATTCGGTGTTCCATACTCCGCTTGGTCTCGTGTCTGTTCTGCCCACCTGGGGAACGGGAATGTCGTCTCTGGTCTTTATACAGCTCCCTCTGACCTTCAGACGACTGCGACCTCTGTCTGACCCGGTCAAATGATCGCGACCTCCGTCTGACTCTATCAGATGATGGTGACCTCCTGTGATTGTGATGCCTGTCACTGTCTGAGGAGGAGTGTGATGAGGAGGAGTCTACAGAGCCGTCACGACGGTCGTGACGGCTGTGACGGCGAGAGGGACCTTTCTTAGATGATCTGTCAGAGTTGTGATGTGATCTATGGTGCTTTGATCGGTGTTGAGGTGATCTTTTGCTGTCATTGCTGCTGTTATGATGTCGTCGATGATGTGTCCGTCTGACAGGGGAGCGAGACCTGCTGCGTGATGTCGATGAATGCCTTGTCATGCTGAACCACACAATACACAGAATCAAAACTGGTAATGTATTTCATCCTCAAACAGAAACGATGCTGTTTCCGTTTGTTTTTTCTTTATTTTGCAGTTACAAGTTTTCCACATATATTGTGATATAATTTTCTATAACAGTTATTTTTCACAAAGAAATTAATATGGTATATTATGGTATATACTTAATTGTTGCAAAGCACATTGTAGAATTACATGATTGAGGTTGTATTGATTTAAAAATTTCCATGAGTTTACAATGAGTTTTTGTTTTTTTGTGCATGGAAAACGTTTTTGGCCATTTGTCAGGTTTAACAGGAATTCCATGGTGCAGGGCAACCATGAGTTGTAAATTATTTCATGATTTGTCCAATCAAGAAGTCAGCCCAGCTGGCAAGAAAAAACGGGTCAGTAGTCAGCTAATGAGAAATGATCCAAGAGCTATTTAGGCTTTATGAGGAAGGATCTACTCCAATAACTCAATTTATGTGGTATACTTAGGCACTAACCATTTGCTAACAGCTGTAAGATAATATTACTTCAGCAAACTATATTAACTTGGTGAGTGACCCAGTTTCTTCCATCATCTATTTCATTTGACATGAAAGAGTAGACTACTTTAATGTGCAACAATATTCACATTGTACTGTCATTTTAATGTAATGGAAGCCTGTTTATATATATGAAGCCAAAAGTTCAAACTGCCCACGGAATCAGCACACGACCCAGTTTTGAAGATAACCATGGTGCCATGCTTTCGGCTCAACTGGCTCTACTTTTCACCTGACGATATGAAAGTGATACTGTGGAGTAGGTGTGATCAAGCAGCGCCATCTATGGTGGTCCACAGGGCTCGAAACTAACGCCCACCCGCCCGCCAATGGCGGGTAAAAATCGCCTTGGGCGAGTAGAAATTACGAAACTGGTCGCCCGGGTGGCGAGTGAATAATTCGCCTGTATTAGCTACTTGTGATCCGCTCGCAAGAAACAGCTAACAGCCGAGCACCCCACCTTTAATTTAATACGCAATTAACCTTCCAAACCCCAACTGTGTCAGTGATAGTTTACTCCAAACGCAGCGATTATTTATCAAGAAGGTCTTCATCGTAGTACTGAATATACATATTTGGACACCTTATATGACCTTATCGGATGTCCTGTTGGTATTGTTAATTGGGAGCTTAAATACTGTCGCTCACTTAGCTGACCACTTTTTCACATAGCTTGCCTAACAAACGCTGCAGTGTGACGGTTATGTTTTATGATGCATCCCCATTCATATGTTTCCTGGTCTTTTATATATAATATAACTGTTTGTTTCATCCCAACTTCGCCAACATTTTCATAATCCCTTTACCCCATCCGATATGTCGCGATATTTTCCGTACTTCGGGAGTAAAACACCCCTCACGAGCGACCTTTTTATATTTGCATGTTTCGCAGTGACAAGGGATATGCCACTTAATTGTTGTTGTATCAGGTAATAGTATGGTCTTGATTAATCACCAAGCTCTGTGTACTAGTTGACCATTTCAAATCATCAGCGTCCAATGCACACTGCATTTGAAGCCACGCAAGCAGCCCTCACAAGATACCAAGAAAAGTAGAACAACTTGACAAGCATGATTGCTTGGTGTAATTTTGACTTGATTGACTCTAAATACATGAATTTAAAATATATATATATATATATATATATATATATATATATATATATATATATATATATATATATATATATACAGGGCTCGAAATTACCACCCTCCCGCCTGCCAATGGCGGGTGAAATTTGAGTCGGGCGGGTAAATAATCACAACCACCCGCCCGACTGTCGGGTAGATTTTTTCGCGCTAACACCTCGCGCCCAGTTCAATACAACAGCAGTTGGGCTCGCGTGATTAAGCGCCGCTTGAACCATAACCGACAAACACACGAGATAAGAAAGCTTCCCGGCTGTATACTATCATGTCTTGCATAATTTATTGACCTGTAGTGTATAAACTGAATGTAAACTGTTTAATAAACCGATGGCATAGATAGGCAACAACGAATCAACGAGACTCCCCATTTCCTGTCCGTTGACAAATTTTATGTAACCGCTTTTCCATCGCATTAAGGCATTTTTATTTTAATTCATTAATTTGATTTACCATGTATCATCTGTGAATGGTATTCATAAGACAAGTCAACTCTTCTCGCGCCAGTAACAGTTGAAAGTGACGCGACGGAAAGACGTAACATCACCCATACGCGCGCGATGTTTTCTTCGCGCTCTCCTCGTGACTTTTCTTCCGCGTCTGCTTTGCGAATGCAGTACGTTCTAATTGCATTTAACGATAGGCCCACCTACAGTTGTATGACTTACGTAACGCGCGTGGTGTTTCTTGCTAGTTGACTTCCAAACCGTCAGTAAGCATACCTATATAACTGCATGCGATTTGTTAACGGTACAACATTTCTGAAGATGTCGTTCCTTCAGGACTAAGAGGTCGCAGACTATATATAAGAAGTGATGATGTAGATGAGGAAAAGTATGTGTGTGTTGGAAAATTGTGCTGTTGACCTCATTGAATAAATGCTTGCTTTTTGTATGTTTTGACAAGTTCGTAAATATTGATTTGAATGTTGCGTTTAATACTAGAATAAAATATTTAAAAACAATAAAAACGCGTACATTTTTGTTTTTTACTATTTTATACTAAAAATGTAGGGCCGGTAGAAAATTTGTAGGGCCGGTAGAATTTCAAGGTTACCGGCCCGACTGGCCGGTGAAATATTTGGCTAATTTCTAGCCCTGTATATATATATATATATATATATATAAATTGGATCATTTGCCTCATTTAGAGAGTTTGATAAAGATCCTGTTTACCAAGGCAACATTCAGTGTGAAAGTGAGGAGGATGGACGAGAGTAGGACTTCGTTTACATTGGTTCGTTGTTGAGTATGGTGTCTTTGTTGTGTATTATATGTTCCCCAAGTGTCAATATGTTTTTCATGCTGTGTATGTCAAGTGATTGATTTTGGCACCTGTTTGTTGGAATTATATTCTGCGGGTCATGGGTAAAACAATAAAGTATTTGTAAACACACATCAAGTTGTTGTAGATTTCTTTTGGCTGGTTGAATTTTTTCTGGGCCGGTGGATTTTGGGAACTACCAGCCCGGATGGCCGGTGGCAAATTTTCTTAGTTTCATGCCCTGGTGGTTCATGTTAATGGACGGGGAAAGGAATTGCCAAAATGGTTGACAGTCTATTATGAAGTCTTAACTAAAATAAAATTTGGTAAGTCTTGAGATATAACATCCGCAAAGCCAATAAATCACTGTCAAACGTCACAAGACTTCCAACAGGTACATGGCAGGTGAATTGGGTAAATCACAGATAGTAAGGTAAGGTAAGGTAAGTATATGGTTTAACGGCACACCAACACTCATGTGTTATATGGTGCCAAGAAAGGTTATATGGTGCCAAGAATAGATAAGATTGACCTGATTAAGCAGCCACCTTCTAGGATAAATGAAAATGGAGAAGAAAAAGATAAAAATGGAAACGATTATCCTAGGGCAGGTCATCACCAGCCGATTGCAGCCAATTTGTTCATTTATTAAATATCTCAGTAAAAATGATCGAAATCACACAATAAATAAGTGAACCTTGGTTTGTGTGAACCTAGCGGCGCTTTGAAAAAGCAATATTTGTGAGACTTGTAAACAAAATAGGATTATTTTGACGCACCGGGGGTACTGTCTACATTGTTTAATTTAAATGGTGTCATATTTGATCATTTGCTGCCATGAACTGTCATTCGGAAAAAGATAATTCTGGGAATCGTGTCTTTTCACACTTAAATCATGATGCTGATTTAGAAAATACCATGTTATCACAGGTTTATATCTAGTTATAATGTCTAAATGCAAATTTAATCACACCCTCCTAGGATCAATATTCAAAACAGATTTTCCAAAAAGCGGCCACTCAATAAATAATGCCTCCTTCTGCAGAACCAGGCTTTTACTCAGGGAACTTTTTGTCACCCCAACAAGCAGTCGAGTGTTAGATAAGGCCCATCCTAAAAGTTTCTGTGACAAGTAATGAATATAATCATGAAGGTTAAACAAAATGGCGAGATAAGGCCTCATAGTCATATAGATGGAACATTTTAGTTATAACATTCATCGAACCCTCGATAATATGCTGTAAAGTTTATTAACGCTGGTCAAATTTTTAACAATTTCATGGACCTGTACACTTAATCTTGCGAACCAAGTACAGGATCTGCTGCTGCACTCAAGGTAATAAAAGCTGACGTTGGTCTGTTAGGCTACTGTATCCGGTGTATACCGCCACTGCCACTGTCTCCACTTAAATTTCAGCTAAGATTAAGACTGAGATAAAATGTAACGAACATTCAGACGCGTGATTAAAGTTTATCTGATAACTATCCTAACAAACAGAGTCGGATAGGATACAAAATTTTGTTCAAAAGAGCTACTGATAACGAACTATTGAAATGATATCTAATGATATCGCATTTCGTTATATTTTATGAGCGATAATATGACGTTTTAACTTAATCAGTAAACTGTGCAAGCGCTTTGGATTTTTGTTTCCAGAAAATGAATTTAGCAACTAAATAATACCCTTACCCAATGCCGTCAAGAATACCTGGTTAACGGGATACGATAAATTGAGCGTTTCGATTTTCCGCCTTGTTTTTTACGTCAAACGTACCTACATACGTTCATCCAATACAAAAATCATTATATATGCGGCACGACGTAATCATATCTCATAACGTTATGATGCGTTATGATTTGAATTACCGTGGAAACCATTCGCTGACCTTCGCCACATTCGAACTGACAACTATTGACACATTCAATAATATTGCCATGGTATTTGTCTAAATTTAAAACTCATTTTCCGGATGTCTCCGTCGTCATACGACCACCGATTATACGTACCTAATGCAACATGGCATTCTGAATAATGTATATAGACTATATTGATTAAGCAAGCATCAAAAGTTACTTGTTTGAATTGCTGATTTTATCTTAGTCTGTGCATCTGGGGCACAGTCTTTTATCAAACCAGCGACAGTTAGTAGCGACCACGAATCCAAGAGATCATACATAGTTTAAATTTGGCATGCTCTGGGACGCGGCGAGAATCTATGAGAACTCGCGTCATCTAGCAGCAGCGCACGCAGCCGATGCGCTGGCCGGTTAGCTTTGGGTATAAAAAACTTGAATTGAACCCCGTATTAATTGGAAATGGTCATTATGCTAAAACTTCAAAAGATACATTTACATTAATGAATTAAAAGCCTTTTGCATCCATTCTGACTTAAGGAAAACAAAGCAGCCATGTCTTTTTCTTCTTCCAATTCTGACTAGCTATTAGATTCGTACATGAAACAAAAAGGGACATGATGTCAGTGCTTCCGTGCCTTGGTTGGGATTGGGAGGGGGTTGTCAAGCACGGAAATTAGTCACACCTGTTTGGTCGATGAAAGAGGACTTCTCAACTGACCGAGTCTCAGGTACTACCAGTAAGTCAAATCATTATTCCCGGCTTTGCAGGCCCACGGCTATTAAGTGTAACGTCACATCGCTGATATCGTTCTGTATTGTTCTTTAGAGAATGACTGGGGCTACAATACATGGATGATTCAACATTTAGAAACGTTTTTGAAGACACAATACAAGGCGTCAAAAGACCTTATCTTGCATTGCAGTGCTACAGTGACTCCTTTTGCTGGAGCAAGTCTAGTATCCGTGCACGACGATAATATAAATATAATAAGAATTTGTGCATGGCTAGAAGTCTAGGTGTGTTCGCACTTTTTTTGCGGACGCTTCGTTAGGTCGGATGGGATTATGACGACTTTAATTGCAGCTTATAGGGCAAAAATGCAGATGAAAGGCGATCTGGTCAAGTAACTCAAGTATTATCGCTCAAACTCCGCCCGGGTTTTTTTTTACTTCGGAATGGATTGCCATATATGGTCTATAATGAAGGTTCTGCCAAAACAAGAGAACAGGCATTACTAAAGCCATCAAATATTTGGGCTCATCGTTTATCATTACCAAATATAGAAGGGAATTGGTCGTGTGTGTTTTTCACAACATAATTTTGATGATTTTGGACGAAATGCATCTCTAATAAACAGGACAGTCCACATAAAGACACCATCCTATTTCTCCATGATCGAGTCATTGTGGTGTGGTACTTGCAAGAACAAGCTGCTCCCTGTAAGCTAAAATCAGGTCATATTTGGCTGATCATTCCCGTAACAATAACAAATCCACTACTACCGCGATCCCCATTTCAGAAGAAAGCATACTTAGGATTTCGTAAAATATTTATTTTGAAAGCACGGCCATGGTTTTTTATTAGATGATCTACATTCATGAACTAAAGACTGGATGTTGGTGTATACAGGTGAGGTATACATCCCTCAAGCAGTAAATGGATCAGAGTGAAGATCGGGCACTCGTGCTCTTACGCAACGTCATCTCAGATTGTTATCCATTTATATGAGTCGCTCGTTTCGCCTCGCTTCGCGCGTTGAGCATCTTAGCGTTCCCGTCATCAGCACGACGCGCGTTGTGATTCGTGCCAACGCGGCTTTGGCCCGTTTTCACACTGCGCCGTGTCACGCGGCTCGGTTCGTCATTCGCTATGATTTAAGGATCTCCACGCAGGCATCTGCCGCTATATTCAAAATGGCTGAGACAGACAACGTTCAAACAATCCTGGACAAACTCGGATTCTTGACGCTCCAGTTTGAGCGTACCATTTTGAACTTGGCAGTGATAAATAAACTCCTCCAAGACAAGGAAGTCCGCTACAACCGCGCCAATTTCTTGGGGCAAGCGTCGTGGAGGTATACTCATCGTCTGCAGATGAGTGTTTTGGCGGGGGTGAAGCAGATGTTTGTAGAATACGCGGAACAATGCGCATTTGATGTAGAGAATTTACAGGAGTCGCTCGTGGAAGCCGGAGCCCTGCCGTACATGGTGCCTGACTGGAGTGATTCCGACTAAGACCCGTCAGCAACTCCTCAACCAGCGGACCACACCTCCAGCCTCTACGACCCCTTCTACAGATTCCCCGATGGCGCTCATGTGGGCTGTAACGAAGTGATTTATCATCGCAAGAACCATTGAGACGGGAAGACAGCGCGAGTGGATCTTGCAAGACCATGCCTCATTGTTCCCCGGATTATGTAGAGACTTACTCATCACACAGAGAGTGATACCATTGATTTTTTCATCTTATTGATTGTTCATCAGAATAATATACACATATGATGAATCATCCGTGGTGTTTTCCATGCAATGTCTCTTAGATCTGGTATTTTAGGACAAATAAATTAATACTTTTTCCGTTCGACATGTTTGCTAACAGCTACAACTCAGATCGACCCCTAATCATCTTCCTCATTTCGTCTATGCCACGACGTAGTCACAAACAGATATCTGATCTTATTGTACACAAAGCCTCGGTCATAGGAAACCATTCGGTACCTTGAGATCTTCTTCAGATCGTCCGACATTTGGGTGGTTGTTTCCGGATAACTGAGGTTTGTCTGTACTGAGACGACGTAACCGAGCTAACAGTTTCAGTTATAGCTACGCCCAGATGGGTCAGCTGGGTTACTCGCGTCTTCGTCCGACATGAGAGGTTAACACGCCATATGTTAGCAACGATGCCACAGCGGCTCTTAAAATCACATGGAATTTTCTGATCCGTTATTCAAATGTATAACCCGTCGTACGTCGTAAGCGCCCGCAGAGAGGTGCGAAAATAGCCAGCCTGGCTCCAACAGCTACATCTGACGTCGTGCATTTTGTCCTTCAAATTGTTTCAATCTGGTGAATTATCCACATGTTAAAGCCCCAGTGATTCTCTAAATAACCAAGTAAGTTTGATATTTCTCTGATTCTTAGTCACCGAGATATTACCTTCCAGACATGCATGGAATGCTTCCTGATGTGACGTCAAACTTTGTAGCCCTATTGTACCAAAAAAGTCCCAACTGGGTTCGACCAGTTCTTGATTGTTCGACCAACTTCCTGTTTGGTTCGACCTTTTTTTATTGGGTAATCCCAGTTCAAATGCTGTTGGCTTGTTGGATTCAACCCAGTTCCTATCTTATAAGCTCCATGGCTGCGTCATTCCCAACTTGTAACCGCCAAGGAGTTATAACCAATAGCAGGAGTAGACACGACGCCGAGATCAAAGAGATCTCGCGCACAGTGCCTGCCTCGGCGAGATCGCCACGAGATCTGTGTCTCGCTCACATTTCAGTTCGGCATGTTGAGGCGTTAGCTGCTGTGCGAGAAACTTCATTTTCTTTTTCGAAAACTTTCAACAGTATCACCAAACCTGATGGATTTGACCGACTAGGTAATTAATTATATATCAATAAACACGCTGATTATCATAGTTTCCTTTTTGGGGTAATCAATATCTTTTATTCGATTAAAGTTTGCGAGTGTTTATTCCGCATCGAGACGCCATATTTTCGGCTTGGAACTTCGACATATATTTTTCTATCTCTTGATATTTGTGAAATATTCCCGTAAAAATATTCTTGGTATTCGTTGACTGAACAAAGACAAATCGAATGGTCACGATAATTAAGCTGTTAAATGCGTACTTTTTATTTTATTGAGCTGAATACGTGAGCGATAATACCTTGAATTCGAACAATTCGTCGAATCTCAAGCTTCCAGAATTTTTCAAATTAATCAAAAACTATGTTGTATTGTTTGACAAGATAGCGGCACAATTGCCTTAACCAATAACCAAACAGAATCCATTATCAATAATTGTAAATATCCTTATAGTTTACCTCCATATCGCATCCAAATGCGACGTATATTTGACAGTCCAAAATGGCTGACAGTGGGCGACAATTTGGTGTTATTACTTACCGGTGGCTTACTAATGCAATGTCAGAATACTTATATATAACTAACTATAACTTGGAATATGAGTCTTGTCCCAGCAAATTTGTACTTTGTGTCTAGTGCTCTTGTAGACTCATGTGTATCATTAATTTAATTTGGTTGAATGATTAATGGATAAATATTATGTGTTGGCAACTGCGAGCCATTCTATCACAACCAGGCTGGCTTGGCAGATGCTTCAGTGAAAATGTCTCCACAAATTAAAACGATTCGTCTTTATATCCACTGTCTAGCGGACCAGATGTGCTCCGAGTATATCAAAATGAACTGAAGTCGCGCGTCAGATTTGCGTCGCGCGTCACCGAAACTCCTGGCATGGCAACGCGTTTCGTGGTGCCGCGTCTTTGGAAGTTGTGTCAGCCAATTCTCGCGCAAGTACTGATATTTTACCTCAGACTCGGACAATGTGATGGCAAGGCACGTACAGGACGTATTATGACTTTACCTGATAAGCATACCCATGTAAGGATATACAGTCATTTTAGGGGAGAAGTGGAGGATGGTTGAATGAAATGCTTCAACTGATGATGTTTGATATAGGGGGCTAAGTTTCCTTATGTCACGGCACAGTAGTTTGTTGGTGATGATATCCTCCAATTTCTCAGCGGCCTTGGTGTCTGATCACACAAAGCCAGCAGTAAGTGTTAGTATGGTTCATTGAGTTTGTACTACCTTCAATGTTTAATTTTCATTGACATGACATTAACTTACTGGGCTTAATCCATTGTTTCTTCCTGCTGGTCTCTTGATCAAGTGTGTCATGCTCACATGCAGGGTATAAATCACTGTGACCAGTGTGCTTATCCTGTACATGGTAGGCAACAGATTGCCATTTGGCTACTGTTAGCTCCTTACTAGCATGACCAAGTGAGGACCTAGCACACCAGTACAGGTGGTTGGAAATAGATTTTATCCATGGCTGGAGTTCACTGCACTCTTTGAGTCTTGATGCAGCTTCCAGTGAAGTGCTCAGAGCATAAGAAAGGCTTTCGCATATCTTTTAATGTGTGGTTCCATTTTCGCTTGATACAAACGAACTGCTTCCACTGCCTGTGGGTTGCTTCAGGGAATGCGAACACTGACACACCCCTACTGGCTGTGTTACAGCACCATTTTGCAACACATTTCTCTGGCATGATGACAGGTGACAGTTGAACTTCAAAACAGTAGATTTATCGTCGCAGGTAAAAAGTTTGAAAGTTCCACAAAACGCTCGAGTGGAAAAAGCAACAAGATGCTGAAATGAACGCAAAATGATAGCGGAGTCGTCTGACAAGTGTGTGTGTGTGTGGGGGGGGGGGTACTAACAGCGAACGCGCATCGGAGCGATCTGATGATGTGTAGAATGCGCGACGAAGGTGCGCTGCGAAGCAAAAATAATAGCTGCCGATTAAAGTGCCACCACCCTCGCACAGCATAACTTCACGCGGGTCTCGGTCGCCAGCCTCTCCAGACGCAGCAGCCCTCGCTGACTTCCCGAGCGGTTCCTTTTGTGAGTCATAGGGTAATGGCCGCGCTGGAGATCGTTTACTCGAGATTATCCGATTTAGACGGCGAATTTCATCACTTTAGAGTTCAAAGTTTTGAAAACGGATTGCACAGAAGGTTTTAGATTGATGCATATTTGCTACTGTGGAAATCTTAAAGAAAGTGAAATTTTCATTTTAGTGGCCCTTTAATGACATTGTGTAATCGAGTACACCGCCTGCTGTTGTTAACTTGTCTATTGACACTTGCAAATGCATCCATGCCATTTCGCCTATGTCCCCGCGAACTTGACTTCGGGTCAAGGCCTCCGGTTTCCTCGCTGGCTCGCTTGATGTCGCAATACCCTGATACCAAGTACACCTAGCGCCGCCAAGTCGCCGCAGAGGCGCTCGCGTGCGTGCCTCGGCAGCGAGTGTTTTCACAGCTTGACAGCAACAAAACATGACCCTTGTTCCAGTAAAAGCGCTGAGATATTTCTCTTGTGTTCTGTTAGATCATAATCGTATGATATCGGCAGCGAATAATTTGATCATACGCTTAAAGTTGGCTGTGATTAAGAGAAACCAATGCATCAACTCCAGCTTCTTCCCTTGAAAGGAAAGTATAGGGTTTAACAGCACACCATCAGTAGTGCGTTATATGGTGCCGACAAAAGTACGGATGTCTCCGTCGTCAAACGACCACCGATTATACGTACCTAATGAAACATGGCATTCTGAATAATGTATATAGACTATATTGATTAAGTAAGCGTCAAAAATTACTTGTTTGAATTGCTGATTTTATCTTAGTCTGTGCATCTGGGGCACAGTCTTTTATTAAACCAGCGACAGTTAGTAGCAACCACGAATCCAAGAGATCACACATAGTTTAAATTTGGCATGCTCTGGGACGCGGCGAGAATCGATGAGAACTCGCGTCATCTAACAGCAGCGCACGCAGCCAATGCGCTGGCAGGTTAGCTTTGGGTATAATAAACTTGAATTGAACCCCGTATTAATTGGAAATGGTCATTATGCTTAAACTTCAAAAGATACATTCACATTAATGAAACCAACTTCCTGTTTGGTTCGAACTTTTTTAATTGGGTAAGCCCAATGATGAATACGAATGTAATCCAGGAGAAAAAGAAACTAAACTTTTTTCTTCTGAAAAATTCTGAAAGACTGAACACAGAAGAAGCGAATTCTGATAACCATCAGATCGGCACATTCGTTAATGATGCATATGTGTGACCTATAGGAGCAGGGGTAAGAATCACCTCCTCTCTACACCTCGTCTCTACGGCTGTCTCTGCTGCTGTGTGGCCACTCCCTTAAGTAGGAGGCTGAATTTCATAAAGTATGTTGGGGATGTATAACATCCAAGAGAAGAATATAAAACGTTCATTACGAGATTGGGCAATAAGATATCCAGAGCATTAGAAAAAAAATGAAGCTCTGAATTAAAAATATACAAAGGATGTGGCAAGTTCGCCAAACATGCTATCATACCCATTTAAGCCACATCTCCTTCTCCTGTCTCCTTCGTTTGTTTGTTTGTTTGTTTGTAGGAATTTAAGTCGTTTATGGTTTTATTGACCTTCTTCGACTCTTGTCTCCTTCCCTCGAACCGTCTGTATTTATAGCAGTACGGTCCCAATATTTGTGTTGTGTTTCGCGAAATTGGTTAAAGAAAATAGATTGCGCAGTTTCAACTTTCCTGTTGTATGACAGCGATACATTAGGTAGTGGATCCTTCTGTTATCATGGGGGAGGTTTCGGCAATCCGCTGCCGCTCGATCCAAAATGGGATCAAGATACCGGGATTCTGTAATACGCAAGCCCAATGAAGGCATAGCATTGCTGTCATAAAAATAGATGTTTTACAGCTCCGAGACAAAGCCTCGGAGCCTGATCTTGGACAAAATAAACGGGACGGACAAATCCATATATGACAAGAATATGAGTCAATTCCGTTTGACAAGAACATGAGTCAATTCCGTTCCGTCGTGTACTAAGTCTAGAGGCAGATCTTGTGGCAAGAAAGGAAACATTCAGGGAGATCTTTATGGACATTTGGCTA
Organism: Urechis unicinctus; assembly: GCA_034190875.2. Taxonomy (NCBI): domain Eukaryota; kingdom Metazoa; phylum Annelida; class Polychaeta; order Xenopneusta; family Urechidae; genus Urechis; species Urechis unicinctus. The sequence continues at coordinate 13,795,696 of CM067348.1, forward strand.
GCGAGTGTAGATCTTTAATTTACTATGATTGCGCCAAATATTTGCTTCTTGTATTTGTAAACTGTCCACCTAGTACATACAAGACGTATATAACGGCCACTAGTAAGAAAATAATCAACTCTACCATCTCTCTCTCTCTCTCTCTCTCTCTCTCTCTCTCTCTCTCTCTCTCTCTCTCTCTCTCTCTCTCTCTCTCTCTATATATATATATATATATATATATATATATATATATATATATATATATATATATATATATATACATATGTATATAGATATATATAAATATATGAATATATGTATATATTTATATATTTATATATATCATACAATGATCTGCCATCATGAAAAATGCACGATGATAAAAATGGTCAAAGTGGTGTGACGTGGTGATTTTTCTGCTAGGCATGTTATGTGTCTTATCCATGGAAGATCTGTGACCCGACTAAGTTCCATTATAACGGTGGTTCTTTGTTGTGCAGGCAAATCCAAAATGTCGGGACAGCCACTATGGTTTCAATCGCGTAAAGGTCCAAATATAACATGACCACAATGAAGGAGCATCGAGTTTAAGTATATTTTAAATGGTCATAATGCAATTACAAACTTTCATATCATAAAATTATCTTTAATGAACAGTACTCTCGGAAGAACCCAGGTCAATGGCTGCCACCTATATATAGGTTCTCTTGCCCGAGTCTTTGAATCTTCGGGGAAAGCAATACTGAATGCAAATGGATTGTGACATTATTCGGGATTTTTGTATCAACAGACGATATTTATAAAATTAAGTTATTACACTCTGAGGATGTTCCACACACGTGGAATTTGGGAGCTCTCAACATAATGATGATATCATCGTAGTCATCATGACGTATATATCCCATGATAGAAACGCGAGAAAAGTCTCATGTCTGCCGATTCATAAAGTGGTCCAGTCCCCCCCCCCCCCCGGGGGGTGGGGGGCACTTGGATAGGGATGTGCCGCGGGACCTCGAAAACCCGTACCCGTCGTACAAGGTAAAAATGGCCAAAAGCATACCCCGTCGTACAAGGTTTTATGCGAATGTACAACCCGTCGTACAGATTGAAGCTGAAAAACATACCCCGTCGTACAAGTATGAGGCCCAAAACCCGTCGTACAAGTCCCCCGGGGACCTGACCCTCATTTACTCAGGGTACAATAACACTGGGACTTCTGTGCTCTGTTCTGGCCATGCCATGTTGTTGTACATATGATTGCTACAGCCGCTAGAAATACCGTGCTATGCGGCTGTGTTATCATTAGTGTAACGAGCCGGATATAAGAGGGATGTTGGAATCTGTATCGACAGCGTAGACCCCGGGGTTTGTTATGCAAGACACACCTGTGTTCATTAAATACATACCTACATTTGTTAAGCTATGTGCTTAAAAACGGCCATTTTATTAATGTTGTTGACTCAGACAGGCATCATAACGTCACAATCGCCGTGTCGCATGCCAATCCGAGCGGACTCATTTAAGGCCATTCAGCAACAGTAATACATGGGTTTCAGGTTTTGATCGATGTGGTTGGGTCAGCTTTCATATGAATTTAAATAATACACTAAATCGATAAACTTGATGTGAACACGACGACTCAATTTGTTTTACAGCTTTAATTACCGGAGATTATACAAAAGCTATATAGACCCATTATCATTGGTGTGACTTCAGTTCTTTAGAAACGTCCTTCTTACAACAGTACGAAATATCTACCAGAATTTCGTGCCTTAGGGATAAGACTTTTTCCCCTATCATGGGTGCGCAGAGCAAAGCCAGGAATTAAATATTGAACTGTTAATTTCACACACATATGTATATATATATGTACACGTCTTACTTTAGGAGATGTGACTACTCTAGCATTGCATCCGCTAAACTTATCATGATAGCATTATTTATGATAGTTTGTTGATTAAAAAGCTTACACAAGACCTGACCCTAATTACATTGATCTGATCTGATTCCCCCCCACGTAGCCCAACTCTTCTTCTGCTACCACTCGGTTCTATTATAATCCATGGTAGTGTTTACCTGTTTGTTCCGCCACTAAGCATTGGACAAGTATTTTGCTTTGTTCATATGTCAATGTTGCAGAGCACCATGCCACAACATACCATCATGCCACACCATAAAATACAATTCCACGGCACTAAATACAATACCACCCCACCATAATACACCATAACATTCCATTCCACACCTTTAATTCCAGATCACACCTCCGCACCATGTTACACCATACCATTACATACCGCTAAATACCATACCACACCACACCACCATGCTTCACCGTAAAATACCATTCCACTGCACTATATACAACACCACCCCACCATAATACACCATACCATTCCATTCCACACCACCCAATACCAGACAACACCGCCGCACCATGTTACACCATATAATTGCATGCCGCTAAATACCACACCACACCACACCACCGTTATATACCATTCCATACCACCAAATACCACCCATCACCACCGTACCACGGTGCACCATATAATAGCATAGCACCGAATGACACGTGGCTAGTTGGCACTATGGCTGGGTTGTCTTGTTAGTGTTTCTCATAATCGTCTCAGGCAAGCGTCAGCGCGCCATGAACAGCCTCGTCTGGTCTTGTCGGAACGTAAAGAAACCCGTAAGGCGATGTTACGGGTGGTTACCAATAGCTCTCAACAGCCTCCTTCTCTTTAAGACATCGATTCCTACTAGACAGGTGCAACATATCCCCCTTGTATCTATAACTCCCCTTTCTTTTGTCAACCCATTAGGTGTATTGGGCTAATATCGGAGTTCTATTGACGGCATGGTTTATGACCTCATGGGAAATGTGCAGTGTTTAACATCCATTGAAATGTGTTCCATGCTATGCAGAAAACGCTATGAAGCTCAATCGATGGATGGAGACTACCGACTAGGTGTGGTGGTGTCACGCCGTCACACAGCACGGGTCTTCCCGTCACACAGCACGGGTCCTCCCGTCACACAGCACGGGTCTTCCCGTCACACAGCACGGGTCTTCCCGTCACACAGCATGGGTCTTCCCATTCCCGAACGCGCCACACACTGCTTGCCTACCCATCAGTTGTGGGTTTTTTTCATCCGGCCAACGGGAAGTTAGCAGATAATCATAGATGCTAGTCAGAAGTTACTGTATTGGGGATGAGCCGTTGCATATATAATTGCCAATACACGCGTTATTCTCATAAACGGTATATTTGAAAAATGTAATTGCATTGTATTGTACAGATTTGACAGCAATGGATACCCTGTCCCGTGTCAACGTTATTTGTCGCCTGAGTTACAGAAGTAGCATTGGCAGGCCTTCACCATGCAACAGGTGCCAATATGACACGGCATGCAATGTCACACAGTGCCAGCTGACAATCATTCAGAACAACGTTTCGTATTGATAACATTCATAAACCCCGTTTATAGAAAAAGTTCTTTATCGCCTATAGTCTTTGCGTCATTCGTCTTGCGTGTCTCGACTGGGTGTTGCGGCTTCAAGACCGTACACGCATCCGTTGAGGGGGCCGTAACAGTGTTCTCTTCATCACAAAAATCAATTTAGAACCTGTCTCACCTGGCTTGTATGAACGTCTGCTCTTGCATATGGTGGCTACTTGTGTGTTGACATTGTCGGTACGCCTTATACATTCGACCAATTTGAAGCTTTCCTCGGAGGAGGGAAATATTGACCCTGTCATTTCCGGAGATCGATGATCTTCTCGTCGATCCCTGCCCGGGTCCCGGTTAACGTGATCCATGATAGTTGAGTCACTGGAGATGTCTGATGTTAAATGTGTGCACACTGTCTGCGGACAACCGCTGCGCAATCGAAAACTATGATCTCGAAGGATTTCATGGAGCCACATATACATGAATACTGTGTATGAGAACTGCTGACTCAAACGCACACATATACAAACACACACATACACATACATGAACATACTCACACATACACACATATAAACACACACAAATACACACACATACACATACTCACACATACTCGCATATTAACACACACATACACACTTACACATACAAACACATACATACACATACTCACACACACAAACACACACACACACATACACACACACACACACACACACACATACACACACACACACACACACACACACACACACACACACACACACACACACACACACACACACACACACACACACACACACACACACACACACACTAAAACTTGAGTTAAATATTAAAGCTGGATATAAGGGTTGCATTTGACAGACCGCGCACAGACATCGGTGCCGTTGCTTAACCAAAGGTATTTGACACCATGATGGGCTATTATCGTAAGCAAATACTCGAATTACAAATCGCTATTAGTATAAGCACGCCAACATCCCTGAGGCAGAATGTCATAGGGTGTGGTTTGTCTGTTTGAACATCAATATCCTGTCTAACACAATGGAGGGCGCGCTGGGGCCGTGCATAAGAATCAATGAAGGAATCTATAGCACCAACAAGGTTCAGTCGACCATGACAACCTGGTGGTGAGAGCTGGCCGTGCTTACATAATGAACGCACAACATGTGGACGCGGTGATATCATGGTTGCCACGATACAGAGGGCGGCTTGGACATTCATTTTGAAAGCGGCAAGAATGTTGATCCGAAACCTTACCTGACAGTATGTTTAAAACATATTTATATTCCAGGAGAACGCTGGCTTGACGGACGTTAGGATCGATCTATTGAGTTGAATGCTTGCTTTGTGACAGCAGCGAATTCTAGATGTTCGTTGTATGATAACGAACCCCGAAACCTTATCAAATATTGATAGTATGTTTAGAACTTTTTGTACGAAGCATTTTACTTCATTAAAACATCAACAGCTGTGAGTCTGTTCTGCCAGACTTCTAGATTTACTGTTAAAAAATTCGGATAGAAACAATATAAATATTGTTTTCAAATTACTAATTTAGTGCCGACAATTCCCTTTTGCAAAATAGTACTCCGTGTATATTATATATTTATATTCAAGGAAATACAGGCTAGACGATAAGGATGGCTTTATATAGTTGAATGCTTGCTTTGTGACAGTAGCGAATTGTAGATGTTCTTTGTATGATAACGAACCCCACACATGATCAGATACATGGTTGCATGGCTTACCGATAAATACTCGGCACCATCTTTAGTCTGGTTTGACATTAAGAGGCTTCTTTTATGGGTTCAGACTAAGCGTACATCACTTCTGATCCGGTTTTGCGTTCATTCAATGGGTTAGCCTGTTGACTAATGCAGCCGTATTCTACCGTTCCATACAGAAATGACGAGCTGTTTTCATTTTAGCAGTTTTTTATGTTATATACCTGGCAGAATTGCTGTTGTACTCTCTTACCTCGGTCGTACGTGGTGCAACATCCAATGTCACTCATCATCCGGTCACGCGCTGTAAGACGAGATCTCGCCCGTTAACGTAGATTCCTCCCCCCACCCCCTTTTATACGCGCGCCGCTAGTCTGCGCCACTATGGCAATCCATCAGATGCCTTTGAACAAGCCAGAACACTCGAATCGCATGGCTTCAGTGGATCAGGAGAATAATTCCTGCGTGTGGTTTCCCGCGTACTGACATCAACGTTTTCTTTAAACAGTGAATAATTACACAAAGCCGCGTGACGCATAATCATAATTCTCACCCTCAAGAGACCTGGAATGGAAGTGGCCAGCCGATTAGCCGTACTCTACGGCTACCCAGTGCTCTGGTCAATCTTCATAGACGCCCCCGTCATCACGGCAGCAGGTACATTACCTTATAGGAACATATTGTACCGTGTCATCCGTTAACCGCGTATTTGTAAGTCTTAATAGGGCGTGAGGTAGTTTGGTTTCTCTCATCCTGCCCCACACGACGCGACAGAGAGAGGAAGGAGTTGAAATGCATGCAATACCCATTCCAGTAGTGTTTAATTACGTTCGGTTAGACCAAGCCATAATCTTATCAAACAATCGATTATGCTTTTCCAATATCTTAAGTATATGCACTTTCAGCAAATGTGGTCAAATAATATTAGCGAGAGCCCGCCACATCGTTATTACTTATAGTAATCACATAGTTTCTTATGTACCCCTTTACATAATTATCAGCAAATGCGCCTAGCGCGTGGTAGGGTTATTGGTAATATGGAGATATAAGGCATGGCTCATCATTAGAACCACATGCATCACTGCTTGTTTAGAGACGATGTAAACCTTGCTACGGTTACCAGGGTAAGTAAGACGTGATCTCGCGAGACTCGGTGTTAGGTTTGACCGATGTAGTGTAAGGTGGCGACAACGCCGGAGATAACACCGATAACTGACAGCAGTCGACTGCGGCTACTTGGAACCAGTTGTCGGCTACCTTTTGCTTTGTGGGACTTTGCAATCCAGCTTCCTGATATCGAGAATATTCTATTGCTCCGACTCCTAAGTTATTCATAAAGCAATTATCCTGCGGTAAAAAAATGTCACTTACAAAGGATAAATATTCTCTCTATTGTCTGCGTCTTTTATTAAAGCTGATACAAATTGATTACCCCAGATTGTGCGTTGAAGTTGATTCTTGACAACTAATGGGATATTATCAGATGACATTGCATCTTTAATCTATTCGTTAACTGGGGCTCACATACCCTACCACAACTTGTATTCATGATGCCGAACATGGTACACTGTTTCAGCGCCCACAACGGAAATCCCCCCAGTGACAGTCGAGTCGAGCACTGCATCGGATGAGGAGCCCAATGACAGCAAAGTGATAGCCATCGTCGTCGGTGTTCTCATCGGCATTCCATTGCTACTCATCACGTGTATCATCGTGAGGACGCTCAACCCAATCGATCGTTTTACCAAGCGTATCAAGAAACAAAAGGCCAAACAGGATGCTAAAAGGCACGGCAAAAGTAAACAGCGGGCGCGGAATGTCAAAACGCCTCAGTCGAGTAGCAGTAAGAACTCGGTGGCTCCCCTTGTGGATGACACTGCTATGACCCCGGTACAGTCTGTGGACACAGTGACGACCGATTACGAGGCTTACGGCGACTATTATTCTAATCCACAATACGAATACTACGGCGAGCCACAGTATGACGAATACGGAAATCAGATATATGCTTACAATGAGGAAAATGGATATGGATATGAAAATGCGGATGGCACTTATAACCAACAGGATGGTTACTATGGTAACACCGGAGACGCTGAGTACCCGGATGATAACGTTGGTGCAATGGACGATGCAACTGATTATGGAGTCATGCCTACAGAAGATGTCATCGGAGAAATCACTATTGAGCCATCTACAGGTGGAACTACCAAGGCAAAGAAGGCTAAGAAAGGCAAAAAAGAAAAGAAAAAGGATAATATTGACGAAGAAGCGGACGGTACAGAAAAACAAGACGACGAAGAAAGTGAGAAGAAAGATAAGAAAAAAAAGAAAAAAAAGAAAAAAGAGCAGGATATTCAAAATGTCGATGACGCCAATATTGACGTGGAAGCTGGTGAGAATGATGGTAAAAAGAAGAAGAAAAAGAAGAAGAAGAAGAAAAACAAAGCAACAAATGACACGAACGATGCGGAGGAGGATGTGGACGTAGTGGAGGGAAACATATCGATATAAGATGTCGTCTGTTTATAGTAAGGTTAGAGCGGTTACACATTCTTGAACGGGCAAATTTATGTTCATATTAATAATTGGGTTGTTTAAGAGATTGTTTGTAAATGTTTGATATGAGATATTGCTTTTTATTGAAATAAACTATTGATTTGATATTTATTATTTTCCATGATCGCACATTTAAACTTGATGGGCACAAATGATTCTTAAAACTATTATAACGATACTGTTTATATTTATGTGGTCATCTTAAAACTGTGATAAGAAATATGTCTATATTGTGTGAGAAATGACCAATGCTTTTCATTGTATTGATGTGTGTTGAAAGAGATATATTGACTTTATTAACTTAACGGAAACGTCTACCTTGAATTATGCAACCGTTGTACAAAGCAAATGCATATGATCCTGTGATCTGTTATCTCACGTGGAAAAGTTCTATATTAGTATTCACAATCAAGGTTGTAACACCATTGAGCGAATTATGCGCGATGGAATCGCACATATATAATGTACAAAATATAACCCAAAAAATTCAACCTAAGCTGCACGTAGTGATATGTAAAACCACCATACTGTAAAATGAATCAACAATCAATAGCTACGTAGTGTGTTGTCCGCTTAATACTTATAGATTGCCAGCGTTTACAGAAAGTGTTACCATCGATATTGAATTGTTCATTTTCAAGTTTGCTAGATGAAAGTGTGACACTGTAAATAAGCTGCTGCGTCGTTTTGTGCCTTAAATTTTTGAATAAACTGATTTTTTTCCCCTTAGGATTTGAGAGTTCACTTTTGTTTAAAAAATGTGGTGTCCAAATAAATATGTCAAGAGTAAATCGAATTGTGATGAAAATACCAACAGTAGACTGGGTCGTAGAACTGATCGGACATGTGCTCCTGTGATGGATTGTGAAATAACGACTGCAGCCTACCAGGTGCTGCAGAACGGAAATGACGTCAATAGTTGTTCCGCTAGTGTAAAACAGCGAAGTAAGCAATGATTGGGGGAGAGACACTATGTTCCAAATGCGTCTGTATTTACATGATGCTTAATCAACATCATGTAAATGCATACTAATCAGTAAGCAGCCGAATTAACACCTGTCATGACATAGGGTTTTTTTTATCGAAGGCATTAATCCATTGTTACACAGTTTCCGTCCAATTTCGAATGCACAAAGTAACTGTGCATTTGCTTTTTCTAGCTCTCACATGAAATATAGCCTTTAGCATATTGGCCGTTCAACCAAAACGATAGAATCACGAAACAAGTCGCTGCCTAAGGATGAATAGTTATCGATTTTCGAATCGACCTCAGTGAAGACTATTGGCATGGAGTGAAGTCTTATGGACTGGTAATGGGCACCACTAAAGAGCTTCCTCTCATGTGCCTCGTGCAAATTGAATTCACCAAGCTGTAATGTATACAGAATAATGACAGAATCTGGCGCATAGTTATGTCAAATCATTATTCTACACTATTATCGGTTTTTAATGTCCTTTCATAAAACCGACGTTCACCTCAAATATCTGGACCGACCAAGCCGGACTCCCAGATCGACAATGTGGGGAACTGCTGTCAATGTTTGTAAAGTGCGTATATGTAACCAATGAATCCTGAAAAGCTTCTTGTAAGAAGTGATATACAGACCACTGGTGATATACTCAGGTGTAAGCGCTGATCCTACTTTACATGCTGCTCAATTCATAATAGTGTCAGCTATTGAGTCAACATTGAACTAATGTTTTGTTTGGTGATAACTTAATATATCGCCCCAGGTCTTATTGTATTATCCATGACATTGAACGGAATTGTGATAAGTTTCAGTCTCCAAATGTATAGTTGTATGCACTGATATCCCAGACACACTGAACTGCTGGGCAGCCTGTCTTTATCACATGTACCAGGGCACGATCAGCTGCAGGATTAACCCGATCCTACTCTAACATAGATGCCTTTCTTCCATTAGATGAACCATGTATCTATTGATCTGTGAATGCACGGTTTAATGTGCCAGAGACAGTGGTGACAACTTTATGCTCATGCCTCTGTCATTCGGTGCAAACAAATCCTGGGCTTTAAGGTTTCGTTTTTTGTTGATTTATGCAGGTGATGGCAGTAGCATGTGAAGCTCAAATGACAACAACATGTTGTTTCATTCCAGTGAAATCAAATTTGCAAAGTCGACAAAATTTACATTTGTGTGTTCACTCTTCTTAATGGAGTTTTTTTTTATGTCTGCGGGATAAAGGTGGTATCTATAATTTATCAGGGCGTGCATTAGTGGTAGCAAACGCATTCCAACAACTACGTTAAAAAACATTTTCTGCACATTTGGTACCGTCGTGTCAGAGTTGGATGGAAAGAAACTTCCAAGGCCCCTGCTATTATCCTTACGACTGTATATTCTCAGCTGAGTGATGTGTTCAACCAGTCTTTTTCGCTTCTAATATTACTGTCTGATTTTAATTTCGCACTTATATAGCTGTTGTGTGCATACACGGATGCGTTTGGTATACATTATATGATTAATTATGTGTAAAGGTATAAGTATGCTATGGTGGCAATATGTCAGTCAGGTATGATGGGTTATTTTGTGCGCAAAGATAAGTCTTTTAAGCCGGAAATATGTAATCGTTGCAAATTAATGTTTGTTGTAACTTTTAATATCATAGTCTGGCTTAGATGTAAGCTATCCATACTATCAATTGGCCTCATTGTAGTGCCTGCTGCTGCATGCCCAATCCTGGCATAACATGCGTATGCGAGGTATCGATTTATTTATCATCTGCCATCAACAGAGAAAGGAGTAATCAACAAGCTATATGCCATGGTCCAGCTGCCGGGTACAGACCTATAACTGAGGCCAACTATTCATCACGAACACAAAATAATTAATCTGCTGCCTATTGTCATGCCGATGTCCTGTTGAGCACAATGAAGATAATCATTTCCACGGGCATGTTGAAGGAGATATGTGCCCAAAGAGAGGTCGGAAGTAGTCTTAGGTTCATCACACTTGAGGACACCAAGTTGTGCCAAAACAGGTCGATGACCGTATATGACCATGCTTTCTGTTCGTGCCAGCAGCCTAAACATAGTCAACTGTGGCGCTGTTTCCTCTCAATGTATTCGTATGGTGAAGACTTCCTTTCTATTGTGTACAGAATGTTTTATATATTCAACTCCATGCATAGCCAAGTTATAACCATAAGCCTTCGTTTTAAATGATCTATGTTTATAATGACAAATACATATCCAAATAAAACATAACCACATCATTCCCTGTCCGAAATCCAGAGTGTGTGATTGATTTATGCAGTGAATAGTCATGTAGGATACTATTAACACTGAGATAATTACTTTCAATATGTTTGCACATTAAGCTGCTTGGCTAATACACTAACATTCGATTGACAACTATTTCTCCTCGGTTAACGAGCAATTTTTCCAGCAACAACATCACAACCAACATCAATACACACATTCGCACCAGCAATCGTGTAATACACTTCAGCTGAAGCGTAAGCAATAAATAAACAGCGTCAACTTCGAGGCGAGGTTTTTCAAATATTTCCTTTTGATAAACGTCATTAGGCACAAGAAAGATACATTGTGATAAAAGGCAACAACTACTATGATTCACAGGCTGGCAGAAGGACACATACCACTAACTGCAGTTTGAGATAATGCTATTGCAGTCCATATTTGATGCCTTATTTTGTAATGAAACTCCACAACCTGCTAGGTTCGCGATCAAATTATCAGTATCAAAACCTCAGATGAAAATCGCAATCCTATAGTTCTATGCTTCTCTGCGCAGCATTTCACACAATCATAATTATGACAGTTCCTAGCACCACATTCGTTCGGCAATCGACAGTTGGTAAAGTTGACCGACTTGATCGATTTGCATCTATAGACGGTTAGCCACAGTTCAGATATGTTATGTAACCGAGGTGATAACTGTATAGCATTATATGGACCATGTTCTACGTGTGTGTGTCACACGACGTCGGGATCGATCTAATAAGAACTACTCACAAAATGAACTAGGGCAGGTTGCCTTCAGTATAAATGTCTTTACAATAAGGCGCTGCCAGTGCATTATTGATTCTAAAGACGGCACGTATCCATAAAAGAATTGATCTGTTGAAAACGATGAGAGATTAGCTCAGGACAATATGAACACTACACCTATTGTTCACTGATACAGACACTGAAATGTCTATAGGACGGCCCAATCCAAGCGAAATACTGCTGTAAAGCAATGAATGTATTAGCAACAGCCATTTGCAATGACAAAAAGCTGGACTCTATTACTTGAAAACAGTCTTTAAAAATTCATGTGCGTCAAATATTGTAAGGAAATGATTGTTAAGGTCAAGCACAGATTTATGCATGATATATATATATATATATATATATATATATATATATATATATATATATATATATATATATATATATATATATATATATATATATATATATATATATATATATATATATATATATATGTATATATTGCCATAATAACTACGGTTTGTGTAGGTAATAACTAAAAACAAAGATGCTCATGCAGATAACCAAGCAGCAAACCATTATCCTACGCATCCAATATTACGTAAAATGCGCCTAATGTGAAAAGTAGCTATTATATATATATATATATATATATATATATATATATATATATATATATATATATATATATATATATATACATACATATATATATATATATATATATATATATATATATATATATATATATATATATATATATATATATATATATATACATTTGCATTGTGTATTTTATGATGTTTGCTTATAAGCGATATTTCTATTTCAACAAAAGCATAAATATGTGTTGTGAGGTATATTGCAAACGAGCAATACTGCCATAGCATGATTAGTGCAATAACTCCGTGGTATTTACCATCGGCAAACGGAGCTCAGTCGCTAGGGTTTAATGTCGATTTCAACGGCAAGGTGATATCACAAAGGTGTTTGATGATGATGATGATTGCGATGAATGCACGTCTCCACTGAAATACCATCACCCTCTTGTCACTAACCTCTTGCTCGCGCTAACATCATAACTTGTAACATATAATCCAGTTTGCCTTGCTATTGGCACTAGTAATTATATATACAAACTCCGCGTTGTGCAATGAGTTTCGGGATCATTTACAGCTACATGTTGCCATTTTATCGATCGCTTCAGCCCTATACCACACAAATATGCCTTTCAAGCGAAAATTCCTTTGCTGACAAACGCACGTGTTAAGTTTTAAACGCTTACATGCTAGAAACGTGTCTCGTGTCACAATTGTAGAGTTACAGGGGGCGGATTAACTGACCAATTCCCATTTGTAAGTCACCTCAACCAGAAGCCATGCCCATAGGTCTTTGAAATACACAATTCTCCGTTTCAACACGTCTTCTTGATACATTAGGTGGTGGTGGGGGGGGGGGGGGGGGGTGTAAGTAGATCAGCTTAAGACTACCGTGCCATTCGAAACGAGCACTTGATCATGATGGACGAGAGAGATATAATTTATGTTAATTATATGCTCTCGTCAAAATATGCTACGCACGGCCCATAATGGATCACCAATTCGATATTCGGTACGTTTTTTTCTTATCGTCAATCTTGTTTGGCTAATATGATGTCATGGATGCGTACCCCAAATAATTGGTCATATAACAACTGAATCTAAGGTAACCACCAGCATCAAAATTTATAAAGATATTATCACGAATGATTGAAAATGTGCTATGTATATGTCCTAAACCTACTTCCTTGCCATAGATTTCATTTAAGATACTATCATCAATGAAATTACAGGAATTTTCAAATATGTAAATGCTCATAGCTCAGCGATTTGACCCGCACAAACACCGGGACTGGAATGAGAACGACAGGTAGTTTCCGTCCACCTGATATTGCATTTACGAGAGCTTCTAGATGTACGTTAGTATGTACAGATTTCTTAATGCTGTTTGCAGCCTATGTAGGATAAGAGTGATATTTATAATGGAGTAGATAATGCATTAGCGGTTGCAAGCCTGCACAAAGCGAACTATTTTTTTACCAGCTCACTGGCTTATTCAAATGTAATTTATTTACACGTATAAAGACATTATGTTGTGGAGCCATGACGTCTGTATTATAAGCCTTGACGTTTATCATAATATCATTCGATATTCCCGTTAGCATCATATTTGAGGTGAGTATATTGTGTTACATTAAGTAAAGATACATTAACGCCTGAAATTCGGCCCACGGATTGCCATAATAACTATGGTTTGTGCAGCTAATAACTAAAAACAAAGATGCTCCTGCAGATAACCAAGCAGCAAACAAACCATTATCCTACGTTTCTAATATTACGTGAAATGCGCCTAATGTGTAATACAGCCATGTAAAAATACTGATCATATATACTTTCTCATAAATCACAGTAAAAGGTTCAGGTATGCGTTCTTGATGGCTTGTATTGCTAATAAACACCATGGGAATAAACCGTCATTAAATTATTCACTTGGTTTTGCACGGATGGGTCGAACCTTCGTGGATTCTATCTTCCGTTGCTATGCTACAAATGTGACAGTTTCAGCAATGAGTAAGCTTGAAATAACCATCATGGGAATAGTACACTTTTCCGTATCATTGGCATACTACTGGCAAAATTAACCATTTCCACGAGTTACGCATGCGCCAATTATTGTTCTGCATATAAACACAATGAAGCGCTAATATACTAGCATATCTTATTATCAAATCCACCCAAATTCTCACAAGGAAGTAATTGAGATCCTTACTTATAGTTATTTATTTAAGGAAGCATTTTAGTTACCTAACCATCAAGTAAAGATTGATATGCTCGCAAATCTTCAAACCACATCCAACCAAATTATCAAGATGAGTTCATGGGGAACCTTACTTTAGTTATTCATTAAACGGTGTATTTCATTCCCACTGTGAAGATTTAAATTGACTTGACATAAAGTCAGCAATATTTCTCTTATTAACTCCTTCATAAGGGAACTAGCATTTATTCCGACAAATTGGTATTAATTCACCATGATACTAGTCGGTTCAATTTCACATAATACACAATTCACATTTTCTGGTATTCGCATGTGCCATAATTGATCCACTTTCTAGTCAATATTTACGAAGCGTCATCTTCGGGGTTCGTTAAAAGATTCCGGATGAATCCGATCACCAGAGTTGCTCAGGGTCAATTAACTGCTGACGTCATGCAACATATGGACATACCATAACAGAGATCCCCGACTCCATGTACACAGTGTACTCATGAAAAACTTGATATACGCTACTGCCTTCTCTGACTAGAAAAAAATATCCTAATATAGAACACACCAACAATACATCACCTTCTGGTTTACATGGTACACAGCTGTCACCGAAGACACTCGTATTGTGCATGTAAATGCGATCATTAATCAATTTGATACTTCAACGTCATGTTGGGTTGTCCTTTCGCTCAGGCAACCAATTTGTTGTCGAAGAGAAAGCGAGCCCTCAATATGTTTACACAAAACACACCTGATATAATACATTGCTGCAATTCAACCTGGTCAATGATTCGATAAGCTATAGGCATATGATATTATGTAGATGTATCCGTTTTGAACCACAGGCTACTGATCTGTCCACACAAACCCAAACTAAAGTAGTCATGGCAATAAAGCTGCAAATGCACTATTGATCAGTACCAAGGCATATATTGTAGGAGATATTGATCAGATGAAGACAGAGAGTTATTAGCCAGAGACAATGTTGACACTAAACCTATTACTCAAAGCTGTGGCATTCGACGCTAAAAGGCCCACTCTATCGGCGCCGGGGCTTGTTGCTAAGCAACGAATGTTTGGACAACAACAAATGTTGTTCTCTAAGAAGGAGTACCTAATTATCTTAAAAGCGAGTTGCCATCAAATACAATATATAAACGCTCGAAACAACCAGCAAACAAACGAATGCTATACGTGAAATGTCTCCTTATGTAATGTCGTTCATCGGAAATGATAACTGGTTATTAAATATCCTGTCTCATCAAGATATACTCCGGTCAGCTTCTGGTTTCTGGCTCCTGTGCTGAATATGCTTGTCCAATTCTTCAATCTTGCTTAACAAACACGACGTTTTGCATTTGTGACCAAAATTTTAGTAGTTTAGCATTATCTAAAGCATCACATTGTAATAATGTGACATAGTAAATAGCTGTGTAGTTTATATATGGTACCCACTTGACTTCGATTCAATCTAGAATACCAGAATAATGGATATTACATGAATATCCAAACGTTGCCACCATGTAACAATGAGTTGTTTTAACATATGCACAACAGTTTCAATGAGTGTTCCGAGTAAACCTTGTAAGAATATATGAATGGAATAAATATCAAAAGGGTCTTTTGAAGACCACCACTGGTCAATTAGGATCATGTCATGTAACAGAGCAAGCCATTTCGTGCGACTGATTTGTAGAAGTAACAAAGATAAGCAACGACTTATTGGCTGGGGATCAGGTATTTACCTAAACCAGTATCGAGCGCATGTAATCATTTTAGGGGCCTCATATGGTCAATAAGATGTGGGACAGTAATAAAACACAACCCAACACCACATTTAATCGTCCCAAAACAACACCGGCAGTGTTCACGAGTGAGTTATGCAACTAAACTGAAAGTAGTCGCCATTAGCAATGGAGTCTGTATTGAGATATGGAAAAGTATCAGTCCCTTGTAAAACATACCTTTTTATACATAGAAATATATAGAGAGAAAAAAAAATAGATATATATATATAGATATATAGAAATAGGGAGAATAGATATATATGGGATAGATAGAGATATAGACACACACAATATATATATATATATATATAGAGAGATAGATAGATATATATATATATATATATATATATATATATATATATATATATATATATATACACACACATATATATGTCTAGTGTATATATATATATATATATATATATATATATATATATATATATATATATATATATATATATATATATATATATATATATATATATATATATATATATATATATATCCATAGGAATGAAGGAAATGTACATTTAGTATACCTGGTGATAAATTAAAATGCTTAATTTGTTAGTGGCCGTCTAAACCGCTGCTATGAACCTTGCCCAGCAATGATATCGATCCCTTGAAGACGATGGTGATACGAATGGCGACGTCAATATTCTCACATAACAGCGCCCAACCGGGACTTTCTGGTGTTATTGATAATGTCCTCTTAACCGGCCAACTTTATTGCATTCACGTACAATATGTAAACATCTGCCAAGACTACTTCATATTTGCTAACTTGGGGATAATGAGTGATTGATAAAGAATAAAATTCCCGCACACTGCCCTAGAATATCTAAGTATGTTTCAAGTTGGATGGACCATTGTGACTCATCATGGTACAGATAAACCTAGGTCTTTCACCGTAACACAATAATCACCCGAGCTGCGTTATATTCTGCTGCCTCATCGCAGTAAACATCGGCTCAACTTTTCCCGTCCGACCAGTATTGTTATCGGTCATTTTCGGCATTTTACTGCATCAATTAATAACGTACCGCGATCACATACTGTTTGGTTTGAGAAAGACCAAAACGGATATCCATTTATGCATTTATGTCATGTGTGATTCTATTCGCTTGAATATCCAACTAATCGGCCGATGTCCCTGAATGACATTAGTGTTAGATTGATGGTCGTCTTAGCGCCGTTACTGAACATTATTAACATTGTGATTTGGACACCATTCAACACAGGCATTCACGTATTAGAGCAGCTGTGTGTGGCTAGTGCTACCGGGTTTGATTAATGGTAATCGACAGCTTTCTTATTATGCCTACCAAACCCTGTGGCAATTTTATTATGCACACAAATACGCTCGTGGGGTTATGTTTCGTCTGTCAACTACGATGAATTTAATCCCACTCGTAGAGCCAAAATATGCTATGACATAGTGATATTTTATGACGGCCACCTTCTCCCATAGTATTGTTGTCTTAATCGCGCTCTGAACATTCATGTAAAGATCATATAACCCAGGAAATACCGAGGAACAAACAATTATTCCACAAGCTTGCAATAAATATTTGTTAGGAATCATACCAATAATCAATTGACTTGATAGAAACAAAGAGTGGGATAGCACGACCAACTAACGTATAAAACAGACCTGAAAATCATACATTGGTGCATTTCGTATTTAGCCGTGTATATTTGGGTATGTTGCCTTTTATGATTATTGTGCATTAAAAGAAAATCAACATGTTTCCAATAAATATAGAAATGGTTAATATCATATCAAAGTGATGGGTGGAATAGGATATTGACGGCTGCTAGCTGACTGCACTTGTACTGCACGACATAATGTTAATTAATTTCCCAATTGCTGGATTTGTCCCATTGGTCACTTAGCAACCAATGAATGCGATAAGTGCAGGCATAAATCCAGGTACTATCGAGTAAATAATGAAGTTAATGTCAAGTCTCAAGATATTAGTGTCAGGGTTTTAGCTAGCTAGATCAATACCTCCGGAGTAAAAAGTTGGCTGTTTCCCAAAAATATTTTGCTTTGCCTAACACACGGTCTGCTTTACAGTAGCAACAGTAGAGGCAACACCACAGAGCGACACCTTAACCCTTGCTGGATCATTCAGTAGTAATTGCCCCTGTGTATAGCTCAAACGTTGCTTATGTACAGTCATAAGATCACACCCTTTAAACGCTTTATGTCCTGCGCATTGGACTTAAAACGGTAGATTTTGATCAACTGGATCGAGCATTAAGATTGCTATTCTACTCAACACGCTGATTATAGCTGCAACAATTTTTGACTTCTTGCTCAGCCATTTTCCATATGTGCTTCAATGAACACACCAGATATTCAAACGTTATTCAAGCATAACATATCTATTTATCCGATAGATTTACGTTGCTACACAAAGCGATTTCACTTTGAGATACCTACGAGGATTCCTCAGTGCATGTAACACGCACGGTAATTCGTATAACAAAACAACGGCATTCAGCAACACGCAATTGTTTGATTGTGACATACCGGTGTATGAATGGTATAACAATTCTGGGTCGTTCATCATCGCACCGGTGTGTTTGGTTCAAAACATTGTCAAGCTATTTGATCGACCACATTCGTAAATAGTGGAATAAATGGTGTGTTTGCCAACGGAACGACATCCTACACAATCGCTCTACACAACTCAACATTGATGTAGCCCATAGTAAATGAATCGTATCATGTAATGTTAAAATATGGTCGTCTATATTTAATTAGGCGGTCCACTTACTAAATTTGACGAATACCAGATACGACGAAATAAGTACCGGCGTATAAGGAATTAGGATTAATCTCCTATTTTACTAATCTGTAAGGTACTGTCACTCTATAAGAGTTGCTTGATAAAAGTGGATTTGTGAGAAAGTGGTGGTTGCCAGAAATGGCGGTACGGCGGTTCTTTACATGTTGTAAAAGATAATTTGGTCTTAAACTGTGACCGCGCCATCAACATAGAATATTATCTCTACGAAACATAGCCAGGGTAAAGATATTAAATGGGAGAGTGGCGAAGTAAGGTTTTTCGTCCACTTTTCGATGGGACACGATACCTCTGAGTACATTACTGATTGGCACCATTCTGTTCCGCGCCCAAAACTATGGTGTATAAGTTGCTCGTATTGACCGTAGAGGACGGACATATATCACTCAATACAAGTGAAACGACATAAGAAGCTCACGAGGTGGTTGCTAAGCGCCACAAGTTTGAGCAACAACAGTCAATCATGACGACGACCTTTATATCTTACAAGAGGAACCCTCTATTGTATATATTACTGGTATTCGTTCCGGGCCTCATATGGACAATCAAGTGATTTATATATGCGAACTGGCGATCAAAGGTTATTCTTCGGTTAATTTCATGATGATAAATATTCCTCCGAATCACGCATCATAACGAGGAAAAAAAAAACCGCTGACAATAAAGCACGTAGGAATGGTGGGACAAATCCGGAAGCGGAAGTATTTTATCATGCTGTCTCACGTGGTTAATTACTCCCTATAACGAATACGTATTGTCAACATGGCAAAGTTACCTTTATCAGTCGCGTTTGTGGTTATGTATGTATGTATGTATGTATGTATGTATGTATGTATGTATGTATGTATGTATGTATGTATGTATGTATGTATGTATGTATGTATGTATGTATGTATGTATGTATGTATGTATGTATGTATGTATGTATGTATGTATGTATGTATGTATGTATGTATGTATGTATGTATGTATGTGTATGTATGTATGTATGTATGTATGTATGTATGTATGTATGTATGTATGTATGTATGTATGTATGTATGTATGTATGTATGTATGTATGTATGTATGTATGTATGTATGTATGTATGTATGTATGTACGTACGTACGTATGTGCGTGTACGTGTACGTGTATGTATGTATGTATGTATGTGTATGTACGTATGTGTATGTATGTATGTATGTATGTATGTATGTATGTATGTATGTATGTATGTATGTATGTATGTATGTATGTATGTATGTATGTACACTGTGTCAGCGCATTCACACAAAATGCTTTCATAGATAGCATCCTTAAAATCCACTCACCTGATCACTTGGCATGTTGAAATGACATGTCCTCAATTGTTAGCAACCTTTTAGAAGTATTAGACAGATGTAGGTTGGCATATTCAATGTTTAGAATGTGATTTAGTTAGTATGCAAGGTTATTGTATGATGTAAAGTTTTTGACACAAAAGCAGCAGCGAACAGATATACCAACCCTGGTAGCTGGCAATTGACCGTGTTTAATGTGCTGCTTGGATTGGACACAGAAACGTATGAAAAATAAGTGTGATGAAAGCACTCTTCACAGCAGGGCCAAATCCGACTTTGATATCCGGTTGTCTTCATGTTAAGTAGAGCTTTTGGCTCATACAGGAAGATGCATACTAATCAACGAACGAATTGTGTTTGACCCACTGATAACGGTTGTGTTTTGCCACTTACCGCGACAAAGACATAGTACAGAGGGAGAAAGCGAACGAGATAGAGGAAGGAAAAGAAGCATCTTCTTTCGCAAAAACGCAGGCAGTGCTTCGTTTAATACATCTCAATATTACGCCGTGACTCAAGCGAATGTTACACGCGTTTTTGAATATTTAGCCATATTGGGAACATTCGGACAATGGCAAAAATATTAAAAACATGACACTCATACTTCACTGTTGATCACGAATAACAGCGATAGTGGTATCTTGGGTCAAATTACCAAACAGTTAAATAAGAGGAGAATGCTTGTTTTAATACATCTCAATAATGTGCCGTTCCAATCATACAGGTTCGAATCCTTTCCAGTATTTGCTCCATATATAAACAATTATACAACAGTAAAATTGAGTATTGCAAGAAACTCAATATGATAGTTTGGTGATAAACCTATCTTTGTATGTTATTGACAAAGATATCATATGTCGTGGACAAGCGCACTTCATGTCACTGTCGATCAGCAATCCAGAACGAAAACAATTGTCAGTATGTATCAGCACTGGGTCATCGATTATTACTGGCTGACCATTTAACGATTAGTAATTCAGTGTAATTCCATGCTGAAAAGGCCTGCAGCTACTTATGGCAAAGCTGTGATTAACCATTAACACCAGTTAGTAAATGTATTTTTGTTATTCTATATAGCCCGGACTTAATGACGTTCAAATGACAGATACATAAACTGTACAAAACAAAGCGAGCAATACGTGACAAAGTGTCTGTCGTCACATTGTTTGAACCGCGTCCTTTTATGACCTTATGACCCCAAAAGCTTTCATTATACCACATGCGCCATAGCAGGAGTAGATTGGTTGAATAGCAAAATGGATTATAACATACAACAATTTCACGTGTCAGACTCCATGTTCCTGTTGATGCATGGAAATCGCAATGTTCACAGTCGACAACAATGACTTTGTAAAAACGACGTTGTGGTACCCAATGTTATACCATAATCATGTGAGTACTATGAGTATATGCAGAGATCCTATTGCAGAGCAGATGCCATCTACAAGATTTAACGAATTATCGTGTGTACATTCTGCTGCACTACCACTTTTTATTATCTTAAACCCCCCCAAAAATTGGTCTTTGCATCTGTTTACTTATCCTATAAAATTTGTGTTTGATTGTCTCGGCAAATCAATGAATTACCAAAACAACGTTATTATCAAGCCGTTGATATCAAACCGTTAAAAATTTCGCTGAAAAGTATACGTTTTGCATGTAATGCAAGCAGAACTGATATACAAAGGGAAGCAATATTATAGGTTATCAAAAAGATGGGTCATTCGCCTCGGCATCGTGCATATTTATTATGGTAGCGTCACCTTTTGTGGCGAAGCTGATGACACACATTAATAGTAACCACAAAGCTGGCCTGAATAGGCTGATTACGAGTAACCACGAGCTCATAGGTTATACGGCAAGCATAATTCTATGCTAATTATGGTCAGCACCAATCAACACATGGTCATAAACAAATACTCGTAATATGGGCAAATGGCAATGGCGTAACTAATATCTGTTTATGAGAAATGGCAATGACAGAACCGATATTCGTTTATGACCAAATGGCAACAGCATCGACACCTATCGGATTAATGACGTGACTCATTAACCAAATGATTGTGACTTTCTTGTTCTATCCTGCACCACGCATGACATGTTCATATGCTCGAGTGCTTGACAATGTGCTGCAACCCCGGTGCTGCCACAAACTCTAACGGTATACCCCCCATGAACCAGACACTCAACATGAGTGATCATTAATCTTTAGATTTTAAGAATCATTTCTTTGCGTGTCAGATTTCGAACATATCATGATTTATGATGCTATGTCAATATTAGCAAGTTAGTCTAACTCAATGCTATACTATCCAGTGTAAAGACTGCTGCCTACAAGATCATTAGGGTCACCGTCGCTTACTAATAATCATTCATGTAGAATGATGATTTCTGCTCTAAGACAAACATAATACAATCCAAATCAGCATTGCTTACCAATCCAATTAATATAAACTTTACTTGCATCGCGTTGATATCAAGAGTTATGTTTGCATTTGATTCTTAACAATTGCTTACTGATCGCGAGTTATTTACTATTGGAAGTTAGCGTTTTTCAGGAGCTAGAGAAGATAATTTGACGCAAAGGAACAGAGAATCATAGAGTAAAAGGCAAACTGCTCTCAGACAAACTTAATATAATTCAAATCAGCGTTGCTGACCAATCAATTTTTTTATAAACGTTATTTGCATGGCGTTGATATCAAGGGTTATGTTTGCATTTGATTCTTGATAATTGTTTACTGATCGCGAATGACGAGCTCTTTGCTACTGGCAGTTGGCGTGTTTCAGGAACGAGAGTAGATAATTGTGACACAACAAAACATAGAAACGCATTAAGAGAAAGGCAAACGAAGCATACTTTGTTTGTTTCAATGCAATCATTGTTTCAGGAGATTTTGCGAATACTGTTCTCAGGATATCATTCTAAAGAAATATTATCCAAACTTTCGCGCTGTTACCTAGCCTACTTTCATTGTCAATCCAACATTTTGTTTGCTGTGCCACAGCGTTTAACAAGTTAATCTGATCCAAACTACATATTCCTATCACAACGAATTTGTCCAGCAACAACGCACTTCATAATAAAAGTGGGTATGCGCTGGACTTAAACTTAACTTTGATTCAATTGCATGCATTTTAAAAGTGTCTGGTTCAGCAAAATCTCAAGTCACACTTTAACAGGGTCCTATATTTGGTTCGCTCTTTAAAATTCATTCAGCACACTGCACAATATTATAATTATCTCAATCATCATGCCTAAGTTTATGCAGAAACAGAGCATCAAAAAATGTCTGATTAGTCATTTGTATTCACAATATCAGAATAAAGCGATTAGAAATGAAAATGCAATACTCTCTCAAAACAACAGAATGAAGATTTCAAAAGCAATTTAATTCAAAGCAAGAGTTACTTTACAGTATTCATTGCTACTTTAATACCATTGAATTTTAGCAATTTGAACTGATCCAAAAAGCCTCTGTTCAATTATGAATATAATTTCATGGAATATGCTCTAAAAGGCAATATAAATAGGTCACAATATGATTCATGGAAAGCCACATCCTCTTGTGGCACTGCACAGGCTGGTATTATTGACGACTATCAGCAGTTCCTATTGGCGTTCTATAATTCATGCTGAATCTCGTTCAGTCGAAGTAACAACAAAACAACCAATATTCTGTCAATTTTAAAATTATTAAATGTGAAAAGAGCCACCACACCGTATTCGTTAATAAAGGAAGAACGCTCATATATCTAAACGAGAACGGCACTTCTATTTACGTTTATATAAGCACTAAAGACGTTGTAGTCCTTCCTCTCTATGCTGATGCAATACGTATCAACGGAGCACAAATACGGTAATTCTAATATATTACCGTGTCTGTGCTGTCAAGGCTTCCATGCATCGATCGTAGGACACAGTGCCCGGTCAGTATGTCATGCAAGATGACTGTGTCGGTATGTTGGATGCAAATGAATACCTGATTGACTAGACATCGCCCGCTATGCCTATCATAGCGATATTGTGTAAAAAAACACACACACACATACACACACATGCTCACACACACACACGCACACTCACACACACACACATATATATCATATATATACATTTATAAACATATATATACATTTATATATATACATATATATATATACATATATATATATATACATATATATATATATATATATATATATATATATATATATATATATATATATATATATATATATATATATATATATATATATATATATATATATATATATATATATATATCAGCTTCAAATACTTTGTGTCGCAGCAAAAGAGTAATGTGATGTACATCGTAAGCCATATATATATATATATATATATATATATATATATATATATATATATATATATATATATATATATATATATATATATATATATATATATATTTATATTTATATATATCAGCTTCAAATACTTCGTGCCACAGCATAAAAGTAATGTGATGTACATCGTAAGCCAGGTTTTTAAGACTCTAGGTAGTCTTATACACTGTAGCCTAGCACCCATACAACGCCCTATAAATCAATCCCCGTGTGCCATGGGTAGTTTTCATGCGTTCTCATGTGCTATAAATATATCATTGGTACAATTTGTTTTATAATACATCTACAAAACATATGTATTTTTGCAACCATGCACCTAACTATTGTTAATTAATCTCATCCGAGTCAACACGCTGTATTAAGCTTTATGTTTATGACATGATGCTAATGCAATTCCGGCAATATTTGGTGGCTAGCGTTTGTGTCAGTGCACTTACGGAGCACTGCCCATAAGTCACCCTCAAAAAGTATATCATAGTCATAATATGGACGATAAAAACACATTTGGAAGATTTGAAAAGCCGGTACAGGTAAAACTGA
Source organism: Urechis unicinctus (assembly GCA_034190875.2). NCBI lineage: Eukaryota > Metazoa > Annelida > Polychaeta > Xenopneusta > Urechidae > Urechis > Urechis unicinctus. The sequence goes on from CM067348.1 coordinate 13,821,051, forward strand.
CACTAATGATGCTATTTCATTCAATTCCCCAACCACCGCTTCGGAACAAAATGCTCTCAATACACGCACCTTGTATGTCGAGGTGCCATGCCAAAGTTCCATTGGTGTTCGTCATCCTGTAGAAGCATTTATGTGCCTACGTGACGAATCATAATGTAAATAATCGCAGTCACGTGGTCCCACATTAAATTAAGAACGATTAAAAGAAGATCAGTGTTGGTGAGTTAGATATTTTGTCAAAACATCGTATTTACTTCATCATCATAACAATGAGATTTGTTATTTATAGATAACCGCACTATAGTCTATGTTATGTCATATAATATGTCGGATGGGACATTATGCCTATTTGAGTAGACGAATAATGTCTAGTCGATGCATTTCAGAAACACTGATGTTAGCCATTTTCATCGTATTCAGCCACAGACTCCAACGATTAGTGACTTTGGAAGGGAAAGACATTGAGGATGTGTCTCCACAGATATGCACACATGCTAATTGTGACATAATCACTTGGAACTACGGCAAAATGTGACAAACTGGTATATATGTCCAACTGGATAATAAGGCTTCTACATGGGGTACAAATCGCCGAATGTATAGCATAAATACTTTAATAGATAGCTATGTATATGGACACGACTTGTGTGAATAGCATAGACAAGGCATGTACTGCTATGAAGTAGAGTATTGTTTGCAATCGCGTAACATCTGCTTTAGAATATACTCTATGAAGTACTTGACTGTAGCATTATATTGCACTTTATGCAAATCTTCCTTTTAACTTTGTCTATGCAACGCATATTGCACACCACTCACCTAACCGGTCATTAACTGTGGTGAAATATATCCCGACCAATGGCACTGCGATTGAGCAAGACCCAACAGAGAAAATGGCTTTATACCCTCTCACATTTTCCAAACATCGTTCGGCATCTCATGTACATTTTTAACAGTTTCATTTTGAGGTCATCATAAACAAAATGTTTACTTCATAAGGCCATTCCAATCGATGTTGAATGTCTGGATCAAGCGTCGCAATATCGCATTGGGTGTACAGTTATCTAATATTGAAGCCCATTCTACCAACCCGCAAACCGATATCTCAATTCTAAGCTACTGTACTAAAATTATTGGTCGACTTTCCAGCCGGGCAATATATAATAGTTTTGCCAGTGGCATAGTAAATAGTAAGTGCAAAATAAATGGACAACAGGAAAGTCGCTCAATTTGAATTAAGTTCAGCAGACATGCAATGTTCATCAAAAAATATATATGATGTGTGCTGTTCACAGATACTGTCATACTGAACGATAGATTTTTTTGTAGTCATCAACATATTGTACGAATTGTGCCTAATGTCGAATGAGGTCAATGATGGTCTTGCTTTGAGTATGAGGGTCTAACCACTTACCGTCCATGAAAGAAATGAATCCAAGTTATCGATCTGATCAGTTCTTGGCCTCAAATGAATACCTAGAAATTGTCAGTCGACGGTTCACTCTTGTGTAGGCACATAAAGAGTTTCCACTGAATACATTGATCGTTTGCATTGTGCCTAGGCTGACGATCTTAACAACCTCTAATATAAAAGTTACCATGCAAAAGCGCAAGAAGGTCATTCATTGCTGTGATACATGTCAATGTTATGTCGTTACATACGGTAACATTTCACGAACGTATCCTAAGCAATATTTTCTCAAAATAGAAACATCTGTGCGACGGTTAAAATAGCAAGATGAGTGTCGTCATAATGGTTTCACTATGACCTTAAGTAGCCTTATGACCCAAAAAAGCTGATCGTATACCTTAGGAGTTATAGCAGGAATGGATTGGCGGAACATTCAACATGCAGCAATAATGTGTGTCCAGCTTATTTTCTTGATCGTCTGGTTCGAAATCTAATATAAAATTAGATTTAACATATCAAAGGTAAACGCTCTCAAAAACTTCACCATTGGCCATTGTCTGTCAAGTTATATATAAATATATACTTTTGTGCTATTGCAGCAGTGTGCTTAGTTTTGCCACGATCGTCAGCTGAAAGAACTCATGAAAGATCCTGTACCCCATAACTAACGGAATGCAATGCGAATGCAACGTTTTGGAGGGTGTCTAGCATTCCTGATAAGCCCATAAAACCAGAAATATGGGTAACTGTTTTGTTGCTTTATGAGGTGGACTTTGGGCACTTTGGATAAATGCTTAAACTAAATTAACCTATAAAGTTTAACAAAGTGCATATATTTGTTCCATAGGCATTCGTACAAATCTAAGTTTGCACACAACTTTATCATATTTAAAGTCATCTTTATTTGTCACGACCACAGTTTGGGCTTGTGAATATGATTCAAAACTTTACAATGTACTTCATCTGAACTACAACAAATTACTCCATGAACTTACCCTGCCTTTTACGATACTACTTTCAATCAATGTTGCGGACGCGTTCCATTTCACCTGCAACAAAGTATCATTCTGCTGACTAAACTTACTGATGATTGATGATAGAAAGTCGGAAATTAGCCAGGAAAGTGACACGCTACCGACCTGGTCTTTGTTAAGCTAATGACCTGTGCAACGTTGTCATTGATTCTAGTGGCGTGGCAACCCTAATGCTGCCAATATGATTTCTACATCTGCATGTCTCGTACATCTCCACAGCACAAAACCTATTGGCAATGATTAGTCATGGGGTTGAAGTGCACATATTTCTGGAATATTGCCAGCGCCTCGCAAATACTTGACCAAGGACATTGGCTGGAACACGTTTTATTATGGCAGTGACGGCGGTTACAAGTTTGTTTGTTTGTTCGCAACCTTGGTTATTATGAACCAATGCAGCACCGCATTAGAGCCTGCCGGTGCTGTCGGTTGGTGATTTATTAGTTTTATTATTCTATTGCCAAAAAAGCCCGATCATATGTCATGCATTCAAATAAGAGAAAGCGATACATTTTATTCTATATTTCTGTAAACGCTAGACTTTGTTGTTCGATTAAATCATGGAAACCAAGGTGGAGTCGCACCTTGATGATACGTGTTGTTAGTTCATCGGGCTTCATGTGGGTAGACATGCCCCCTAGTTGCCCTATGTGCAAACTGAATACGTGATATTGAGCAACCATTCTAGTGTGAATGGTTTTTGGGCGCTCTACTGTATAGCTACATGTGACACATTGAGCAGCATTGAGAAGGTGCGTCGAAGTTGAATAGAATCTTCCATTAGAAATGGGCTCTTTCATTAAACGTATCGTCATCTGCTGCTCTCAGCACGCAATGCCTTCACCCATCCATATTTACTGCTTCACATGCAAACGTTCACGCACCATTGGAGAACAGTTTTGTGAATTGTGCAGTCATGCGATGAGGTGATGTCATTTGTTGAAGTTATCGCTGCGTTTGACTTCTTTTGTTCAAAAAAGACCAAAAATCTGTCTTTGTTATAAATATAAAAAGGTTATTGCGCAACTCATACAATTATTGATTTAGTACGGCTCCCAATACTGGTAGTAAAAACAAATTGGAGAAGTTGGATTAATTAAGCTCTGTGACAAGCTCTCGAAAACGTGCTTACTCACCTGCTTGCTCTCTTAAAGCTAATGTAAATCATTTTACATGTTGCACACATTACGAACTAATGATTAACTAGACGAAGCTAGTTGCAAACATGGCATGACAATACTTTCCGCAATTCACGCCACAAGTGATCTAAATACAACTGTCAATTGTCATATTACTCGAAGGACTGATAATTTGTGTGTTGTCAAAGCACAAGCTGGAAGCTAGTACTACACGCAGAAGTATCATGTCTTTCTGTATACTGAATGGTTGAAAGCACGTCGTCCTCAGAGGATCTGTCAATAAACGAATGAAAGTTTTTGAAACATATAAGGGGTGTGCCATCGAATTGTAGTCGTGATCAACTAGGCTATGTAGACTGGCACGAGTACTGCCCACGTCGTCAGAGGTTGTACATCCCTTTTCAGAGATGGGACCGCCATGATCATCCGAGTCACGAGTTTACAGTCAGGCCTGTCACACCTTGGATTCGAACCCACAGCCTGTGGGTCGAAAGGCGAGGCAGTAAACCACCAAGCCACTGAGACCGGCTTAATATAAGGTGACTGTGCCTCGAACCTTTAAAGCCTTGCTTCGATTGCAATTGCCATCTAAACACAGCGATTAATGTATTTTGATAGTAAGGCCAATCAGTCAAGGAGCTACATATTGGCAAATGCACTGAAACCTCCTGTATCAGTTGTGAGGCTGTAGCGCGACCTAGATGATTATAGATGCACCACCACCAGACGAGAGCAGGACAGAAAACTAAGACAAAACTGACAGGCTCAAATGCAGTAAACCTACTTTACATACAAACCAAGATGTAACAGGACACGCAAGTCTATGTGTCTTAAATGCCCAGTCAGTAAGAAATAGGGCAATGGAACTTTGTGAATATGTTGAGCGACATTATTGTGACATTGTTGCAATCACAATGACATGGTGATTATGTTAAATCTGGTCAACTAACACCTGGGTATATTTTCAGTCCGGGCCTTATAGCTGGTAAAGTAGGTTTTCTTGTGGAATTGAGATGAATATAATGAACAAATGTGATGGATGTGAAATCCTTCGAATACGTTAGTTGCTTAAGCAGTTTTCAGCTACTTTCACCTATGCTTACTTTACAGGCCACCACGGTCGAAGAAGAATCAACAAATGTTATGTTTGTGACCAAGTTTTGAAGTCTGTTGAAAATGCTGACACTGTCACCAAGTCTACCCCTTATAGTTGGCGATTTCAACTTCGTCTTGGAAAAATTACTCGCTGTTTATTCCCCAGGAACAAGTGCGGGAACTAACACATGAGTTAGGCCATACACGTGACCTAGTGATAGCTGGAGTGTGGATACTACCGTCAGAATAATGTCATATCTGTTCTATACTCGATCGTTTGCAGTATCAAGCGGCAGAAGCCACGCCCGTTATGAAAGAACTTGCTCATGCAGATCACATTTATTAACATTGAAACGGTCTGATCCGACCTCAATACCGAAGAGTAGTGTTCCATTGGAGTAAAGATGTTGATGATATACATTTGTTACTATTATCCATACGCCATACAGTCATATAATAGACTACCATAGTGCATGCATGACTACAGCCAGTTAAGGGGTAGAATTGATTCGCTTGTTGTGCGCATAAATAACATCCTTACAATAAGACTCGGTCAGATGCTTGGTACTAAGTATATGCTTAACGCTATGTTGACTAAAACTTATAATTGAATATGGACAAATGACAATAGCATTCGCAACATTCGGAATAATAAAATGACCACTAACCATATGATACTTCAGAAGCTTATGAAAGGCTCTTTGGAAACATTCTGTTCCATCCTAGATCATACATTAAATTATTACATGATAATTTGTTTGACAGGGCGCTGCTAGGAATACACTTTCCTCGCTTTGAACCAAAAACAGGCACGGAATTGATCCTGGCATTAGCTTATCTAAGCTACATTGATACTCATCATATCAGATTGCAACACATGTTCTGTGTTAAAACGGTGGTGCCAGATTAAAAACAGGCGATTGATGATGCAAAGATTTGCGAAATGTGAGACTATAACATTATAATGCACAAAAAGTCTCCCTTGATGGCGTTCTATTCGGCGTAAGAAGATCATACAACAGAGATTCCCAATGCTTCTTTTTAAATATGTCGCAGCGCTGTTTATATTGTCATTTGAATCCACAATATCAGAATGAAAGGAAAGGGAATGGAAACATTGATTACTATCAAAAGCAACAGTAGTGATATGAAATAACAATAATATGATTTCGTAAGCAATATAAGGCAGAGGCGCAACGAGAGTTAGGTTATAATAGTAGTTTGCGCAATGCTTTTACCATTGACTTGCGAGTCAAAAACCCAATGTTTAATTATGATAATCATTTCTCGGACAAATGATCGGATTTGATTGTCCCTAACAGGCGATGCTCAGGTGGTTTTCGCTTGCATTTGCCGCAACAATTCGGGATGATATTCAACCCTTCAGCCCACCGCCACTAATAATTGGGCTGTCTGTTAACTACCTCGCATTGCCTTTACCCCAGACCTCCATGCAACTACATTAATTGCGTGGAAGAAGAGTGATATAGTTAGGTACCCCCTCCACGCCAATAACTTAGCAGTTAGGAAGAATGTGATGATATAGGCGCTAGGCCCTGAACATTTTGCCGTGCTTGAGTGCACGCGTACTTTACCAAACGCTATGCGTCGCTGATATTTCGGGTCCTGCGGGAGGGGCCACTAGGGGAAGTCCGGTTTTCCAGTATAATGCATCCCCCCCCCCACCCCCACCCGTTCAGTGACGTATCTGGGCGAGAGTATACCCAGTCAAGGTGCTGCTCCTCAAAAAGCCATGTTCAATTATTAATATTATTTCTGGGTATTCGCAAATAAAAAAAGACCGGATGTGATTGGCCCACGCAGGCGATGCATTGACGGTTTCCCCTGGCGAGTGCCACGACAACTCATGCTGCAGTCCGATCAGAGGCAATAAAACACGTGTCACATGAAGCTTAGCCGGCACGGCAGGTATGAATCCTCTTGTACCTGTAGACTCCAACTACCAGTTTTATATGGCGACCCTAATAACAGGGTTCTTTTGTCAATGCATTGGTATGAATGAATAAGCAGCCGCCATAATGCATTTCCAGCTACAGTTTTAAAAGAAACGGGCATGCTTTCTGACGCGCATATCTGTATGCTTATGTCAATATGGTCCTACCTACCAATACTTATGCAATATAAATCGCAGGAAAATAAGGTGGTACGAGTTTTATAACGGTGTATTGCGTGTGTTCTTTCATGTTCTGCAGGTGTCGCAGGGTACAATGGAAACATGTTAGCATCTTACATGTATTGAAATCTTAATTGAAGGCTTGGACTACGCACGCATCTAAACCAGTTTTATGCCGTCCAGAACTGTCAGCGGACAATATCTGATGTTTTAGCTTGTCACAAATATGATTTGCATGGGAACTAAATAATCTCATTGTAACATTTGAACGATGAAGCTCACAATAGACACCCTCTTCTTTTGATGGCAATGATCAGTAACTATGATGATTACCTGAGTGTATAGGTTGCTGAGACCCCGATGTATTTACCCATTGATTTTAACATAAAAATTCGCTTCATGGGCAATTACTTCAAGCAGTGTTGTACCATAAATGCGCCGATACATCAGCAGCTAGATGTCATTATGTGCCTGCAATACATAGCCAGTATTGACCTATGTCCCCCTCTCCCACCCTGTTCAGCCATCGCACCCATATGCTATCCGTAAGGTGAATGACCCAACAATGGAAGTGCAGATAATTGTCATAAATAATCGTACCATGACAACACTAATGGAGTCTTAATGGAGAGGGAGGGGGTACTAGGTTAATTGCTCTAGTGTCCTAGTGCTTAGTATAGCGCCTGGTAAAGTCTTTATGCACAGCAGAAAACTGCTCAAGTAGCATTTCTCTCTGGCAGACACAGGACGATGTTATATGAGCTTGATTATCCAAATCTATAACATTTCAATCGCATTGACCAATAATGTCTAATTATTCACTAGAATACAGATTTTTAAATTTTAGGTTACTTCCTTATGCAATAATACGTTCCATCTCTGATATCTCCTGGTGATCCAAATCCCAATCTCCACGGCCGTAGCGATCTCATATCCGCCACGTTAACTAAACCGTTAAAATGAGCGTTGGTCGCCATTGATAATAGCATCACTGTGATAATCCAACATGAACAAGTCTGAATAAATAAGCCAGGACAAAGACTTGGACTACGCACATATCCAAACAGGTTTTATGCCGTCCCGAACTTGCATTCCATCGGCATCGTCTATCACAATCGTCGGTGGATTCCTCCGACCGAACGATTCAAGGCGATACGAGGTTATACAAGAAAACCAAAGGAAAACACAAAAGAAAAACAAGAAACCAACAGTAATCAATTAATTTACTGAAGGATTAGAGTATTACACACGCATACAAACACACAATATATACATGTATGTATATATTTATAAACATATATATATATATATATATATATATATATATATATATATATATACATTCATATTCATTTATTAACATATATGTATGTATTTAAATGGATATATACATATTTATATTTGTATGCATATATTCATATATATGTACATATATATACATATATATACATATATATACGTATAGATAAGCATACGATATATATATATATATATACTTATATATATATGTGTGTATATATACATGTATATGTACATATATATACATTTACACATATATATATGCATATATATATATGTATATATATATTTATACGTATATATATACAAATATATATATATATGTATATATATATGTATAAATATACGTATATATATGAATATATATATATATTATATATATGTTTATATATATATACATATATATATATATCTATGTATATATATATAAAAGATTTTTGTGTAAGTGTATATATATATAAAAATATATATATATATATATATATATATATATATATATATATATATATATATATATATATATATATATATAGACATATATATATATTTATATGTATGTATTTAATGGATATATACATATACATTATATTTGTATGCATATATACATATATATGTACTATATATATATATATATATATATACATATATGTACGTATAGATAAGCATACGAATATATATATATATACTATATATATATATATATATATATATATATATATATATATATATATATATATATATATATATGTGTGTGTGTGTATACATGTATATGCACATATATATTCATTTATACATATATATATATATATGTATAGATAAGCATGCAAATAAACATATCCACACACACACACACACACACACACACACACACACATATACATATATATATATATATATATATATATATATATATATATATATATATATATATATATATATATATATATATATATAAATGGCAGCAAAATAAAACGTGGATATTCATGGAGCAGCAAACAATGAAAAAGAACATAAAAAAAATAATTTTCATGTTATTATGTACTATTACAATGAATACCATATGTCTATTTCAGCGAGGAGTTATGTAGCAAATAGAATTATTGTAATTTTTCGTTTATCCTTATCTTGAACAAGAACTGTGCCTCATTCTGTCTGATTCAATTCAGTCACATCCACAACAGGTGCTTAAATGATTTACAGTTTTATTGGATTGTTATTTAATGGCACCTTACCATTTGCAAACGCAGCTTAATTGCAAGCAAAGTAGGCAGGCCCAAAATAGGACCAGCTTATGCTTTATTACAATGAATCCGCTTTGTTATGCCATTGTTCTGTAATAAAATATTGCAATCGCTGACAACCCCAAACAATCACAAAAGGAGGGTTGATGCTATGCTGCTTTCTCACCGCTGCCAAAACTCGATGCACGTGGTAGCTAACCACATTGCAATATCAATTAATCCACTGACTTGAATGATCCAATAAATGTCTAGCAAAATAGCGTAACTATTTCAACATGCTGAAATTATGATTGCATGTTTGACACAAACATCCGTGGCAATGTCATACCTAAATCAGTAGGACTATTGTGAAAATCACGGAGTACCTAACCCAGCTATGCGCGTAATTTGTACGATATACAAGCGCACTCCCCTAGGAAATATGCCATTGATCAGCAAAGCGGGGGATCAACTTTATCACTCAAACACTATCCCTCTCTCTCTCTCTCTCTCTCTCTCTCTCTCTCTCTCTCTCTCTCTCTCTCTCTCTCTCTCTCTCTCTCTCTCTCTCTCTCTCTCTCTCTCTCTTCCTCCCTCTCTCAAACACACACTCCACTCACTCTCTCATTCTCCCTCTCCTCTCTGACTTTCTTTTTCTTTCTTTTTCTTTCTTTTTTCTCTTTCTCTATTTCTCTATTTTTCTCACAGTCACGCACTTTTTCTCTCTTTCACACGTTTAAACCAAATATTCGACTACGTGCGTAAAAAACCCGATATGATCAGGATATCAAAGGCAGAGGCTGCGCTGAAATAATGAACTTTTGTATTCTTCAAACTTTTGTCTTTCTTATCCTTATTTCACACAGTTAATTTCCAGCTTCCATCTTTGGTTACTGATGATACTGTTGCTTTAATGCCATGTAGTTTATGCTGCAGGCTTCCCTTGTACATGTTTGAACTCGGATCCCTCAACATTGAATATGCCGATCTTGGGCTATCATATCCATCACATGCTCTTATCGTTATTGACATCACGAATAATGCCGATCAATGGAATATATGAATGCTTAATTACAATGCATTTCTACATTCGTTCCCCGACCGCCGTAGATGGAAATCCTCTTTTGAGCGGCTATATCAACCTCTTATGCAAACCACCTGCAGTGTCTTATTGTAGAATCGGGTGCTTTCTTCGCTGTCAGTGTATCGTTACAAGTCATACCGAGCAACCCTACGTAGTAACGCCATTATTACACAGCTGCTTCAAATGCATAGAAGGAGGAAGTCATCATAAAAATAGCGAGCATTAACTATTAATCCAACAACAAAAACACACGCACGCGCGCACCAGCGCACTAGCGCGCGCACACACACTCAGCCTCTCTCTTTCGCACACACACATACTCTCTCTCACACGCACACACACCTCACACAATTACAAATCATCATTCACATACATCGTGGCCTTCCGCACAACCCGCATCGTGGTTAGCAAACATTTAATGTGGCTCTTTGACAATGAACGATCACAACCACATCCCGCATATTAAACTTATTTGTTGCTATGTTTGGCCGTGACCCATATACTATTAGTTAGTTTAGACCAATATCAGATGTGTGAATAGGGCTCGGTTACAACTTGCGATTGGCTGTCTTTTACGCAACAAACGTAAGCGCGGAGTTTGATCGACAGAGATGTTGTTTTCTGGCAATGAAGTTGTTTCGAAAATTAAACAACTTCTGATTGCTGGAATGAAGTGTTCAATATGACAATTCGATACCATGGTGAATGTTCATGTCTTACAAGCACAGTGATGTTCGCAATGCAAATGTATCCATTGCAAGAGGCGTAACCTAATGATAACATACTATCAAGAAGGCCTTATTGGATTACAGGGGGCATGCGTGCATGCTATGAAGGCCTTATTGGATTACAGGGGGCATGCGTGCATGCTATGAAGGCGTTCAACTGACACATATTTCCTCGACAAAGCATAAATGTTCAATACCTTTTGAAATTACGATGTGATTCAGTTGTTCCTTTGTCGACTAAATAGCAGGATATCGACTTATTTTGCAGTTATAACTTACACAGAGTAAACTAAACATAATTATATTGAATCATAAATTTGCCATTGTCGATGTCTCAGTTGGTAATGCCTCTTTATTTCATGGCGATAAATCTTCGGTCATTGAATTGTCATGAGACTCGTTCTTACGAAGGCCATATTCACAAATCACCTTACCACCACAGCTATTCAACAACATAGCTTTCTATCTTTTCATACAAACATCAAATAGAATAGGGACAATATCGTATTCAAGAAACTTCAATCTGTCATTCTTTGTAACCTGTCATTATTGCAATCGGTAATGTGCATGATGCTCATAAATACGTTATTATTTGCACTATGAAAACATACCCTCCAAATGTCTAACAGCATTCATTACATACCATTAGACAGCAATATTTTTCCTTTAAACTGCTGTGTCTTTTGAGCTACGAAACGTCTTTGGATGGTTGTGTTAAGTCAAAATAATGAATTTACAAACATTTTCACGTCGTCTATGTATACTGTACAAGGCAGCAGCAGCGAAATTAGAAGTTAGTTCGGAATGTTTATTAATGACAGACAACACATACATATATGCGCACGATATTAAAACATCGGACTGGCTCAAGAATGTTCCAATATTTATCGTTAAAAACTTTCGGGTAAATTTAATTATTTTGTAACAACGGCAAGCGCAAGTGATTTCTGTATGACTTAGAGTAACTTTTGTGTTTATATTAAATATGACTAGGGTGTCATAAAAATGATAAACCCTTTATTATTGGCAATAATCCACATGTTATATCGCTTAAACCACAATAACTTCCGTAAAGTTGTGTTGATGTATGGTCAATATTGACTGCATTGATATTGCGTGCCGTACATTTTCACACATAATTAGATGTCATAAATGGGATGTTGACGTGTGACCTGAAAGCTGCTTTGCTTTAATCATGCTATTGGGACAAGGCTAATGGAACCGTATGCCGAACAAGACGAAATGCAATGGAATGAATTACCTGGAGGTTAATTTTTCACGAAAGATGAGCGTATAAGTGGTATTGATTGGTCGTAGAGCATAATAAAGCACATTCATTGGTGCGCGATTGCAAGTACACGAAGTACTTTTCTGGCCTTCAAGACTACTCCCATATTTGAATCAATTAGCCAAACACCTCAGCACTGCCATTGAAGTATTGTTGTCAGCATCATGCATTTTAGCCACTCATGAAGTTGTTTCGAAAATTAAACAACTTCTGATTGCTGGAATGAAGTGTTCATTATGACAATTCGATACCATATTCACAAATCACCTTACCACCACAGCTATTCAACAACATATCTTTCTATCTTTTCATACAAACATCAAATAGAATAGGGACAATATCGTATTCAAGAAACTTCAATCTGTCATTCTTTGTAACCTGTCATTATTGCAATCGGTAATGTGCATGATGCTCATAAATACGTTATTATTTGCACTATGAAAACATACCCTCCAAATGTCTAACAGCATTCATTACATACCATTAGACAGCAATATTTTTCCTTTAAACTGCTGTGTCTTTTGAGCTACGAAACGTCTTTGGATGGTTGTGTTAAGTCAAAATAATGAATTTGTTTCACGTCGTCTATGTATACTGTACAAGGCAGCAGCAAAATTAGAAGTTAGTTCGGAATGTTTATTAATGACAGACAACACATACATATATGCGCACGATATTAAAACATCGGACTGGCTCAAGAATGTTTCCAATATTTATCGTTAAAAACTTTCGGGTAAATTTAATTATTTTGTAACAACGGCAAGCGCAAGTGATTTCTGTATGACTTAGAGTAACTTTTGTGTTTATATTAAATATGACTAGGGTGTCATAAAAATGATAAACCCTTTATTATTGGCAATAATCCACATGTTATATCGCTTAAACCACAATAACTTCCGTAAAGTTGTGTTGATGTATGGTCAATATTGACTGCATTGATATTGCGTGCCGTACATTTTCACACATAATTAGATGTCATAAATGGGATGTTGACGTGTGACCTGAAAGCTGCTTTGCTTTAATCATGCTATTGGGACAAGGCTAATGGAACCGTATGCCGAACAAGACGAAATGCAATGGAATGAATTACCTGGAGGTTAATTTTTCACGAAAGATGAGCGTATAAGTGGTATTGATTGGTCGTAGAGCATAATAAAGCACATTCATTGGTGCGCGATTGCAAGTACACGAAGTACTTTTCTGGCCTTCAAGACTACTCCCATATTTGAATCAATTAGCCAAACACCTCAGCACTGCCATTGAAGTATTGTTGTAAGCATCATGCATTTTAGCTACTCTAATAGGCAAATGGCAATAATATTACTAATATTCTTAATGGAAAAATGCTAACTACATTACCAACATTCAAATATGGGCAAATGGTCATCACATTGCCAACATATCTGAATTTAGGCAAATGGCAATGACGTTAGCAAAATTCAAAATAATGGCATGACTAAATTACCATATGACTATTTCGAATGTTGACTTTTTGGATAAATTCTGTTTTAAACGGTGGTAAAAGTGTTTAATGCATCGGGATTGATGATGCGGTCCAAATCCAAAAAAGACCATATTCAATTATAAATTTCATATCTCGGAATTTGGGACCAAGAAATTACCTGATTTTACTGGTCCGTACAGGCGACACCATTCGAATTTTCTTAAGACTACAAAGCAATTTATGGAAAGCTGTGGCTCGTTGTGGGGCTCCGTTGACTGATATCATTGACAACCACCAGCAGCTGAAGCCGGTTGTACGGAAATGGCAATAAGACACCTGTACATGCGACCATAGTTGGGTGATTCACTGTTAATGTAATGGTTATGAATAAATGAGCATACAGTTACCGCGCCGCATTTCTATATAATGAAAGACCAGTTACAAGAGAGAAGGTCATGCTTTGTGCCATGTACATATGTACGTTAATGTCAATATAGTCCGACCTCACGATACTGATGCAATGTGATTAACGGCTATACGAAGTCAGTCATGCAGCAATCGTGGCATACAATGCCATAGAGACAGACACGCAAGATGGCTGTGTAAGGATACTGGGTGACCGTGAATGACTGGTTGTCTGACTAGGCACGATTGGTAAGGACAATCATGGCACGAAAAAGAGAGTGTATGTATATAGAGATACATTGATCAGCTACATCAGACTGCGGATCCTCGGACCAGTTCTCAGGAAATTACCAGCTCCTCCTCCAAGAAGACGGCTTCCTTCCGACTCGATGTCAAAGACAGCAACTAACGGAGAGGAAACGGGCGAGAAGCGATGGACCAGACAGAGCAGAATTCGACGTCACGCACCAGATGAAATAAGGGGTGCTGTGAGATGCGGTGGTGATAGACCGCAGTTGAAAGTATTAGTGGTATAATGAAATCACAGATAATGGGAAACCTGGAAGTTAATTATCACAGTTTGGAATAGGAAGGAAATATACACTTTAGTACCGTCTCAACAAATGAATGCGATTGCTGATTGACAGGATAGAGAATTCAATCAAAAGCTTGGTGACATGGTTGGTGGTAAATTCGGGTGCAAATCTTATGCGATTGAGAAATTATATGGCTGATATGGCTGACATGGTTGGTGGTAAATTCGGGTGCAAATCTTATGCGATTGAGAAATTATATGGCTGATATGGCTGACATGGTTGGTGGTAAATTCGGGTGCAAATCTTATGCGATTGAGAAATTATATGGCTGATATGGCTGACATGGTTGGTGGTAAATTCGGGTGCAAATCTTATGCGATTGAGAAATTATATGGCTGATATGGCTGACATGGTTGGTGGTGGTAAATTCGGGTGCAAATCTTATGCGATTGAGAAATTATATGGCTGATATGTTGGCTATAACTTTTGCTGATACATGGTAATAAAAGAATAATGATAATTTTGAATTCAGTTTAAAAATGTAAGAATTTATGTCTGAAGTTTTGCAGCGTAGTTGTCAAGCTGCTATTAGTGGTTATTGCGATGATAAAAACGTGATTGTATATCCGCATTGGGCAGGAGGGTCTAACAACAGCAGTCAACCGTTTCCGATCTAGAGTGTACATTCTATGGAATGTGAATCACATGTATGTGTTGACACCGGAAATTAGTTCTTATTTCCTGTGCGTTTGTGTGTGTACGTTTGTATGTATGTATGTATGTATGTATGTATGTATGTATGTATGTATGTATGTATGTATGTATGTATGTATGTATGTATGTATGTATGTATGTCTGTATGTATGTATGTATGTATGTATGTATGTATGTATGTATGTATGTATGTATGTATGTATGTATGTGTGTGTGTGTGTGTGTGTGTGTGTGTGTGTGTGTGTGTGTGTGTGTGTGTATGTATGTATGTATGTGTGTATGTATGTATGTATGTATGTATGTATGTATGTCTGTCTGTCTGTCTGTCTGTCTGTCTGTCTGTCTGTCTGTCTGTCTGTCTGTCTGTCTGTATGTATGTATGTATGTATGTATGTATGTATGTATGTATGTATGTATGTATGTATATGTATGTATGTATGTATGTATGTATGTATGTGTGTGTGTGTGTGTGTGTGTGTGTGTGTGTGTGTGTGTGTGTGTGTGTGTGTGTGTGTGTGTGTGTATGTATGTGTATGTATGTATGTGTGTATGTATGTATGTATGTGTCTGTCTGTCTGTCTGTCTGTCTGTCTGTCTGTCTGTCTGTCTGTATGTATGTATGTATGTATGTATGTATGTATGTATGTATGTATGTATGTATGTATGTATGTATGTATGTATGTATGTGTGTGTGTGTGTATTTCTGTAATCTAACATTTCCCAAGCATTTGTTGTAAATCCAAATGTTTACGACAAATCTCACTAGTAAGGCTCCACGAAAGAAATCTTCCATGACTCTAATAGTATTCCAAATGCACAGATGAAACAAACCAAGTTCGTTAGTATCTTGCACGGATTAAGATTATTCGATTAGATCATCCTGCCATTGATAGATTAAGCTGAAAATAGATCCCCACGCCTCTACTAAACATGGCCTGGTGAATAACTATAATGAATGTGATGGTGAACTGAGTGCATAAGTCCCGAAGGCATGGACCCATTGATCTTTACATAAAATTCGCTTCGGGGGCAATTGCCTCAAGCAGTGTTACACACCAATGAGCCAATGCATAAATAGCTCGATGTCATTATGTGTAGACCTAGCACATAGTACATAGACAGGCGTTCTGCCGACTTAGCCGACATACTGTCACGCTGTTCTGTATGCTAACGACCCATCCTTGCAAGGGCTAAATATGTCCTTACTAATCGTTACATGGCAACAATAATTGAACTTTACTAACAGAATCCTCTTCAAATATCTTCTGCGCTGTACGGCAAAGGTATTATGACGTTTCCATCAGCGTGTGTATCTGTCTCTGTTTCTCTCCCTTACAGTGTCTCCCTGTCAGCCGCTATCCCTATGGAGTTTCAGTCTCCTCGATTCCAGGATGGTCATGGTGATGCTTAGTCTTAAGTATAAATAATTGTTAATGTATTGTGATGATGCGATGAATGTTTACTGCAATATTACTTAACATACGTATTCTACAATTGGTGATCTTAAATATTTGTATATAAGTACATTTGATAACCCTAAAAAGTTATCGGTCATTATCAGTGAAGCGAAAGGAAAATATTTTAACTTGATCCTACGTTGTAATGTCATTTTACACAACATATATCATCACAATAAATGCACAGGCGTTAGAAAGACAACCAATACAATTTTATGCACACCAAGACATATTCATATGGAAGACTTATTTGGGTGCGCGAATATTGCCTGCCCTTTATTATCCACACTATCAATATATCCCCTCCAGAAGCCTAACAGTATTCGTCAAGTACAATGGAATAGCCATTATTGTTCACGCCTATGTAACGATAGCGATTAACTGACACTCGTTACCTCGGCAACCAAAGTATGCAACCAAGGCATAAGAACATAATGCCGATACTTAGTAAAACATCTAGCTGTGCTATGGTTCGTTTTGAGACTATATCATCTATTGCATTGTTGTTGTTTTTGTAGCTTTCTAATGCGAAGCGATGACACATTGAGTTTCAATGAAAAGGTGCGTCGAAGTTGAGAGGAATCGTCAAGAAGCACATAGTCAGCTGGTGCTCTGGCAAAACCAAGCCTTCACTTATCCATGTTTATTGCTTCCCCTCAACACGAACACGCACCATAGGTCAATAGATTTGTGCATTTTACGCGTCATGCAGGACGGATGATGTGATTTGCTGAGGTTTCTTTTTTGGAAACATGTTTCTTTTGTGTGAAAATGAAATAGTGGTTATTCATATTTATGCTGTTGCCTGGGATCTTAGAAAAAAGAATTCAGTTCCCACCGTCCATGTTTGCTGTTTGAGGTATCAGCGAAAGAAGATATAAGTAAGGAGCGACTGGGTGTTAATTAATTTAACGACACTAAAACACCGGCTAGTAACTTAATTAATCCCACAAAAGCAAGTGCGCACGGTATGCAAAACCTGGACTAGCTCATCAGCGTTGCCAAATATTTAGCTTTCTACACTTGGGTGCACACTTAATTTAGCTATCAAAATGAACCGATTAACCATTTATCACTAGTTATTGATGTGAAGTTCCACCAATACTCTCTATGCATATCGCTCTGACCATAGTAGCTTTCGCAACATTGTGCTGAGGCATGCAACATAACGGCTACATTGATGTTGCGTGCCGTTCATTTTCATACACAATATAGGTCATGAATGGGTTGCTGACACGTGACCTGTAAATGATTCTCCATTTGTACCATACTATACAACCAAGACGACAGCGCCGTAAATAATCATGCTTACAGAACAATGCTAATGGAACCTTATGTCAGACAATACTAAATGCTGAATGAATTATGAGGAGGTATTTTTTTTTACGAGGGAGAGGTGGTATTGATTTGTCGTACAGCATAATGAAGCACGGGCATTAGTGAGCTCTTGCAAGTGCAACAAAACATTCTTTTGGCCGTCAAGACTACTCTTTTATGTGAATCAATTATACACAAGCACAACACCCTAAAAATGCGCTTGTGCTTGTCAGCAAGTAGAATTATTTTATGATTGCGATCATCATTCTTGTATTATAGTCAATCTAATGGGAATATGGCAATACATTTCCGAATGTAGACAAATAGCACTGACATTGCCAATATTCGAATATGGACAAATAGCATTGACAATAGGTCAAACAATGAAACTATTCGGTTCTCGTCAGCGCGCGCATCATTTATATCCTTCCGCGCCACCATAATGTTTTCAAACATGAAAGAGAACTTGCTTTAGTATTTAATAAGACGTTAATAATTACGTTGTTATCAACGCTTGTTCCGCCGCTGTATCCCATTTGCTCTGTCATTTTCTCATTGGACGCGAACCATGCGGAAGTGTTGCTGTCTGCATGTATAAAGAGTGACAATGGGGCGTCCGTCACTAAGTCCTTTCGGACTCGTTACTGTCTGCGAATCATGGACATTAATGCATATAAATAATGAACTATGTAAAGGCACCCCAATACTGGGAATAATGTTGTGCTGTCGCCAAGCTAATGTGACTATCTGATTAGCATCAGCTGAGTCGCCACTACGACTGCTTCATCGCAATCATATCCCACGGCATATCCAATCATTATCGGATTCCTTAACCCTGGTCAAATGTTTAATGGATGGAGATTGATGATGCGGTTTTATGAACAGATTCAAAAAGCGCATGTTACATTATGATCATCATATCTCTGTATTTGGAATCAAGAAACTACCGTATTTAGTACATAGACACTCAAAAGGGCAATAAGAAAAGGTCACACTGTGATTCATAGAGAGCAAAAACCTGTCAATTTTCCATCATGGACTGATAGTTTTGCAGACAAGCAGCAATTCCTGTCTGCGTGTGCCACGTTCTGCGTTTGCGCGCCTGGGTAACATTACTAATACGTGTTCCTACGTACATTGTCATAATGGTATTTCAAGGACTCTTTTGTTCAAATATGGTAATGGTGCATTCATAACATACGAATAATTATGTGTTCTGGCGATGTGTGTTACAATACATGATCTATGCTGAAGATAGTGATCACATGTTCACAATACATGGATGCCTCTGTTGAGACGGATGGCTTTCTTTAACTGCCTGCCAATCAACTATTCATGCTACGCTATTCAGACTCACAGACATCTTCGAGGATCATTCACACCAGTAGCTCGTCGAAGCTTCCTTCCTCTCGCCATACTATTCATCGCGAACGTCCAACTTCACTACGTTCATATATCAGCTGTCAGTCATGAAAACATTTTGTCTGCAATAACAACTGGTCCAATGTTTGTTGAGGAGCAGGCACTGACATTTTCTTTGTACTGTATAGACACATGATGATGCCACTACACAACCCACCCCCCTGTGTATTGGACGCATGGCCTTGGCAGGATAATGATTGCAGGATAATGATGTCATAAATAAGTTGAGAATGCAGAGACTGTCCAGCATTATTCCACACGGTGGAGATACAGACCCTCAACATCCATCCATACAATAGTGTTGAATTACAATACCCAGTAATAACTGAGCAATGGATGCGTTTACTTTTAACTCAACTCTCGAAATTGGCAATATGACAATATCTAGTTTATTTTAGCTAATACTAATCACATCTATCACCCATTAAATGCCCCTATCAATTATTATTATAAAAGAATAGCTGTCTGTGACTAACAATGACATACACCATACAACATAACAAGAAATCGATGAGACATCACACCGACAAGACAAGTTTTTCAGAGGGCTGTGGCATCAGTTTTTTGTCGGTTCCGAGAGAGTTGTTGGATTTATCCTGGTGGAACAACTGTAGACTCTGCTTGTAGAGGTCCATGTCAGGCATAGTAATCGGATAGAGGTTCATACCCTCTTGTATCTGAAACCCAAACATCATTATTACAATGCTGCGAGTATGCCTTGAAATCCAATTACAAATAAGGTGATTCAAGGAATGGATGGATGTGTTGAAAATCAATGAAATGTGAAATGCAATGAGTTTTATTAATCAAGAACACAACATATTTGTGTCAGCTATAAGCAGAGACGTTTGATGAATAAAGATGTCACAGTAACTTGAATCACAGTAACAGAGTAACAATATGACTAGAGTCATTCCAGGTCAATATACAACCCAGCCAAGACTTCCACAAACATTTCTAACAACATTTAAGCATGCCAAACCTACCTTATCTACTTTGCAGAGTCTGCGGCGTATGGCCAGGTCCCGTCTAGCACAGAGAGCACGTCTAAATGGTCCAATATCACCCGTGACACTGCCCTGACCACGTCGTGTTGCCAAGCGGATACCGGGCAAACGCAGCATCTTATCCAAAGCAGCCATTTTATCTGCTACAGACTGACTCGGCTTGCTGATGCCCGTCTTGGAATCGCCAGTATCCTGATTTGGTTTACGTGGATCATCGCTGTCCTGCTTTGGTTCAGACTTCTCAGCTACCTTTTCCACAGGTTTGTCATCTAATAACAAAAACAGAAAGCACAAACTTATTAATGATATATCCTTAACAATTTGATAACTCTTTTATACATCAGACAAATAAATTATTTTACAATATATTGTTGTTATTAATGTCAAATGTCATCATAAAAGGGGCATCTTTGTCTGTGTGATATATCTATCCACACATTCACCAAACATCTGTTGAAATGTAAACAATATTCATGATAATTATTATTATTTTCTTGACGATCCACCTTCAACATTCAATTAAAGAGGGTCAAACCTTCAATTTCCTCAAAGTGCTGCCTGCACACATCCTTGACCTTGGCAACAAGATCTGGCCCACCATAGGTTTGAGATATCCCAATGCGTGATAAAATGGCTCCAGGAGAAAACCTCTTCAACCAGGATCCTTCTGAAGACACAGCTTTGATGGGATTGTCATTCTTACTCTGTAGGATGTCCCAGTTGATGTCTAGGGCCTGGACAACACCTAAACACCAGGACAAATTCATACTTGGTAAGAAATTATTGGAGATAATCATATAGACACATATACATTATTTCTCCATGGAATCTCTCATACACTGCTTTGTCGCAGTAATTTATGCACATCAACTAATGAGCACATCATGAAATATTTTTTTAAAAATTCTGAATTTAATCCTTCATCATCAATAAGATATTATGAGATCGATGCTCTCTAGTCAGCATATGAAAAGAAAATGAATCGACCCAGATGACCTCACCTTGGTTACTCTTGCTGTCCGTGTCACTGCCTCCCTCACTGATGATGTCATCAAGGTCATCGTCAGATATATCATCATACTCAACAGAGGGCACTGACACATCACCATCTGTTCAGACACACATGAACACCCTCATCATCAGACCACTGGACCACATTTCATAACCCACTTACTTCACACTTTATTTGGTTATGTGCAGCACACCATTTCCAAGTTGAGGTTTTGTACATTAAGTGATCCATATCTAAAGGTGACTATGTAACTCAAACTAAATTTTTAACATTGGTTAAGAGTTACAATCTAATGTCTCTGCATTATTGCCAAATACACCAAAATTAGTCCAAAATAACCTGTAATGACAGATTGCACAAGCCACCTGTAATCAGTTTACCTGTATGGCAGGTGTCCCCATTGACCTCAGTGGGATGCTGCTTTTCCTGTGAGTGGTGCGAGTCTGTACGCGCACGAGGCCTGATGTGGTCATGGGAATGATCAGACAGGGAATGGCGGCCAGAAAGTCTGTCATGGCCACACATAACAATTCACCAGTGGTAGTTACTAATCAAAGGTTGCTGTGCTAAGCAACTAGTAGGGGATTAATTGCTTACATATAGCTGACAAAATGGCATTGAAATGAATATGACATGACTTTATTTAATATATGGCCATGATGAAAGCAGTGGTGAGGGCCTCACATGTCATCATCTCTGTCAGGCTTGGTGCCCTCCCCAGGGTAACCGGCATCTTTAACGTCATCCCCTTTTCGCTCCCGCTCAGATTCCGGTCTGCTCTCCTCCACTCTCTCAGACTTCTCACCATGTACCCTTTCATTGTTTGATCGATCCCTCTCATCTAATGATTGATCTCTAATATTGCGTGACGGATCCCTCTCATCTCGTGTTCGATCCCTCTCATTGCGTAATCGATCCCTTTCATCACGTGATCGATCCCTTTCTTCAAGTGACCGACCTCTATCATCTCGTGATCGATCGTGTAATCTATCCCTCTCCTCCCTCCCTCGGTCAGCATCCCAATCAGAAGATTCTTCGATTTTTGCTGACACAGCCCGTGCTGAGTAGATAGAATCACTATCTCGATCTGACCGCCGGTCCACCTTGTCATCTGTCTCTCGCTTGTCAGAGATGACATCTCGACGTGGCTGCTTGTCATCACGATAAGCATCACTACGGTTGTCATGGTAGCTGTTACGGCTGCTGATGCTGCTTCTACTAGGACTTCGCTTGGCTCTCTCTTCATGCTCTGAGCGCTGTGCAATCTGTGGCCATCAAACACACAATTTATTCATCAAACCAAATAACAGCTCTTCTTTGGAAATAATATTACAATGACAGGTGAAAGAAGGAATGACAAAGTGCTCACATTTCTGCTGTCAGCTTCTCTTCTCTCATCAGCTAGAGCAGTTTTGTCACCCTCTGTGACATCATACTTGTCAGGTTTGTCAACATGGGAACCTTCACGATTACCATCTTGTTTATCTGCCTGAGACAAAATGCTCCTTGCATCTTCTGTAATCAACATAGGAGTCCAAGTATACAACATGGTTCTAGTCTTGCTCATATACAGAACAAATGATCTGGATACAGAGACATCTCTTTATCCTTGATCAGAAAGACAGACTTGCATAACCTCTTCTTTGATCACAATGATCATGACAGCAAATCTCTTCTAGCATTATTGTGCATCGAGAAAAATGTTTACCATTGTCTCGGCGCGACCCACGTCTCTCCTCCACATCGGGTGACCTTGCCCTGCTTTTCTCTCGTGAGGAGGGATCGATGCTCTGTGACCTGGAACCCTCCCTTCCAACCTGTTATACAACAGCCTCAACTCAGATCACTGTCATAGATACACCAATAACCAGCTTTTAACACAATGGAAACTGAAATAAAAACATAATCAATGATGCAGAAAGCCTGGTGTGAATCCAACCACCTTTTTGTCAGTGTCCCTGCCACGATCATGTGAGTACTCTGCAGGTTCACGACTCCATTCTCCTGCATATTCCTCCCCTCTACGTCTTTCTCTCCCCTCATCCTCCCTTCTTGCTCCCCTCCGCTCCTTATCCCATTCCTCGTCACCACGGCGATAAGAAGCTGATGACTCAGTCCTGTACTCGCTGCTGGCACGGATGGAGGCGCTACGGAGTGAGTCAGCGGGGGATGTTTCTTTACCAGCCCTCCGTCCTGTGGTCACCTCATCTTCTCTCTTACGGCCGCTGACAACAAAGGTTGACAGGTTGGATTCAGGTTGGAAAGTGGGGGGCATATATAATACCTGACTACATCTCCGTGCTTTTCATATATAAAAAGGGGTAAAGTTTACAACAAAAATAAACATTGTCAGATCCTTTACAATCAATAATTATTTGAACTTGAGGCATGGATATAAAAACAGTCATTGGGAATTGACCCTCAGAAAGAGAGCAACTCACCTTGCTTCTCGACGGCTGTGATAGTCACGACTCCTCCGGTCATCTAAGATCGACCTGTCAAGGTCATCCCAGCTTCGCCCATGATCCTTCCTCTCTTCACTGTAGGCTCCTTCTGTTGCAAAAGCAAGCAACAAATATTTGAACTAATATTGAGGAAACTATATAAATTAAACCAACATTAGAAAATGGCAAATACATAAACTTTAACATTTGTTCATAAAAATTCCATACTGAACTGCACAAATATGCTAGTTTATTATAAAGCCAGGGAATACCATTCTTAGATTATGAGCTGTCTTTAGCAGACACCAAAGGCAATGGACTTTTACACCTGTTACCAACAGCTATCCCCTAACAGCAGTGGCATCAATCTGCATAAGCGGGATAAACTGGAAAGTTTGAACTTCGTAAATGTGACAGTCATAAGCACGAGTCAATTTCAACTTAAGTGTCTGCTAAGACAGGCTAATTGTATACGGGTAATGTACAATGATTATGAATCGCAAATTAATACAGTTTCATAGACTTCTGTATATTTACTTGTGTTTTGCTTGTATTTACCATATAATACATTTTGCCAAAAAGTGCAAGATTGATTGTAGGTTCAATTGGTTATTTTGACAAGAAATCTTCAATAAATTTGTGTGGAAAAACTATTGATTGCTTCGGTGCAACCTACATTATCTTATCTCCTAACTGATAGCAGTCGTGCACATACACTTCAACAGCCACTGGAGAAGTGTAGATCAGGCCTAATGCTACATTCAGTTAACTAATGATCACACACAACCACACACACACAAGCAGGGCAGACATTCTCTCAGCCTAATTGGCGCTTGAACTCCTCACCAGAGTTGTTATACCAGCTCTCTCTCGCTTTACTAGGGTTTCCATCCACAAACTGTAGGCGTGAATCCCTAGTGTGTGTTCGACTCATTGACACTAACACAACATGCCAACAATTCTTTTAAGCTACGTCCTTTGAGATTAGAGAAAGCAATGAACGCCCCAATCACAGTGTTAAGATGGATAAATTTAAAGACACAATACACCACAACATGACATGATATATGCTGTTCATTATTGGAACAAAGGCTACAAATTATGTTTGATATACAAACAACTCCTTCTACAGTAGTAACCTTACAGCTCAGATCACTTAATTAGTGACAGAGGAACAAGAACAGACATGCTGCACGATGAGTGAAAGACATCATCCCAATCATTATATTGTATCTACTACACAGGTAGTGTACCTTGGTAAGACCTCCGCGAGTCCTCGCGGCGCTCTTCTTCTACAGGGGCAGTTCGGCTGTCTACCAACTTGCCCCGCTCATCAATCAGTCGACTGTGATCCACTGGTCTCCCTCGCTCATCCACCAGTCGGCCATGTTCGTCCAAGCGACCTCGGTCACTGTAGCTATGTGCATGCTCGTCAATAAGTCGACCCCGGTCGTCAACGAGCCTTCCGTGATCATCCACCAGGCGACCTCGATCATCGACAAGTCTTCCTCTATCGTCAACCAACCGTCCGCGATCATCCACTCGGGGTCGGTCGTCGAGAACGCGGCCTCGATCGTCTACCAGTCTCCCCCGATCATCTATCAGACGCCCACGTTCATCCACAAGACGTCCTCGCTCGTCAATGAACCTTCCACCATCTGCCACAACTCGACCGCGTTCATCAACGACTCGCCCGCGATCATCTAACAAGCGGCCATGGTCATCCATGACCCTCCCACGATCATCAACAAACCGACCTCTATCATCCAGCAGTCTGCCCCTGTCATCCATTAACCTGCCACGATCGTCAATCCGCAGTCGGTCATCAATCGCCCTTCCCCTGTCGTCCACATAACGCCCCCGACTGTCAACAAGCCTCCCATGGTCATCCACAAATCTTCCCCGATCATCAATTAGTCTTCCTCGATCGTCTACCAACCTGCCACGGTCATCTACCAACCTCCCCCTATCATCAATAAGTCGACCTAAATCATTCACCAATCTCCCACGATCGTCAATCAGTCTCCCATGTTCATCCAGGCTAGTTCTCCCCCGTTCATGCGCATCATGGGGCCTTGACCTGTCGTCGCTGGAGCGATGACGGTCGTCCATATAACGATAGTAAGCCTCGCGAGTGTCATTTCGGTAAGCTTGTTGATAGTCTGCATGGAAACAACAAGGGTGATACATTTAAAAAATAGAATTGATACAAACTGTACGGAAAAATAAACATTTTCTTTCCCATCTGGAAACCTGAGGATGTTTCATCCAAAAAAAGAAAAGAAGCTGCATTGAAAGATTGTATAGAGTTTATCAAGATTCAGTGTTGTGGATATGAGGAGTACCTGTGTATCTGTCGCGATAACGCTCATACACTTCCCTCTCGTTTCTTCCCCGCTCTGAGGAGTAAACATCCCCTTCTGACCTTGAGTAAGTCTCTCTCTCGCGATAGTCCCTGGATTGTGCCTCCTGCTGAGTACGATAAGCCTCGGAGGAGTAGCGATCACTGTAGTCATGACGACGCTCGCCAGTCTCACTGGGCTGTTCCCGACTTCGGTAATACTCCTCCCGGTATTGGGCATACCTATCCATGGGAGATTGACCCTGCTTGCTTGACTCCACAGAAGCTGTGGGAGAGTGGCCACGCCCCTCACGCTTGTACTCAGGGTGAGTGGAGGGTGACTTGTCTCGATTGCGACTGCGGTCGTGATATTCATCCCTACTTGATCTCTGCCACTCCTCTCTGCTGCTGCGCTCACGGCTGCTCCCAGTTTCCCTGTCACTACGGCGACTGCTCTCCACCACTTGCGATCTAACTCCTCTGGCGTCAGGTGGTTTAGGAGAAGCCTCCTGTTTTCGCTCTGCATACACTGCTTCAACTTGACGTGGCTTTGGTGAGGGATCCCTGCGACGTGAACGCTCGTCTTTTCCAACTGCATCCTCTCGCTGCCACGCATCCACATCATCACGAGCCCTTCTCTTCTCCCGCGTTTCAGGCTCGACTTTCCCCTCGTACTGGGAGCTGCTCTTGTGTTTCTCTGAATACAGATCTTTACCACGATAAGCCTCTTCGCGGCCAGAGGAGGGAATGTGACTACCCTTCCTGGCGTCCTTACTCCTACGAGGGGATAACGAGGTCTTTTTGGATTTGCGTGTTGAGCGTTCAGGAGAACTATCACTACTGCTGCTACTGCCACTAGAATCACTGCTGTCACTTGACGAGGATGATGATGACCCAGAGCTGGATGATGACGATGATGAAGAGGACGGTGATGCTTCAGCACGCCCACGTTTCACTAGTCCACGCTTCCCTATCTGGGCGCTAACGCCCTTCCGTTCCTTGCTAGTCTGGCGACCACGGGGTGCCGTCACTTGTGAGCTTCCTGTGTGACGTTCCTGAGAGAGCCCTCCTCCCCTACGACGAGCATCCTCCGCACCGCCTTGTCTCGTTGACGACTTATTACGTCTCTCCCCGTGATCCTGGCCTTTGCTGGAGTATGCAGGCGGGGATGGTGATCGCTTCCTCTTACTGTGCTTATGACGAGGGGCCATCTCATCAGGTGGGGGAGACACTTTCCTAGATTCGCGAGAACTTGGTTCCTTGGATCCACTAGAGTCCACTGGCTTTTTCTGTATAGGTGAACTCCAGCGGGACCTCTTCTGCTTCTCGGGGGACACTTTCTTCTCTACCACAGGTTCTTTCTTTTTCCGCTCTCCACTAATGCGTTCACTCTGAATGGGTGGGGACTGTGATCTAGAGGGTGACTTGGAAAGCACTGGGGTCCTGTCTGGAAAGGAAATTGGTGATATTTTGGACCGTGACCTTTCAGTCATTTTGGGTGGGGGCACTTCTGGTGATCTCATAACAGCCAGATGACGTTTTTCCTTAGAATGCCTACAGTGACACAAACAAAAGCATTGCTGCATGTGAATGGGATGAAAGATCAGAATCATAAGGCTCAATGGCTAGTAACATTATTATTCCGTTATCAATGTGAATCTATGGGTTCCATCGTCCGCTCCATAGATTTCCAACCAACTCTTGTTGGGCTCTCTAACCCCACCCCCATCGACACTGTTCTAGGATGATGCTGAACAAAATATTACCAATCCCAGCTAGTGGTAAACAAGACATATGACCAATTATTATATTTCATTCCCCATTTCAAGCCCACCTCATTTGACTGGCCAGCTACGCTACGCTGTCTGCCATTTTTTCAGCTCAGTAAAGCATCTCCAATGTCTTAGATGAGTATTTGCACAGTTTTGTGACATGAATTGTTTGTATATCACCAAACAATGACAGACCACTGGAAGTCTTGCCCCCTAATTTTTCTCAAAATATATATTGATATGAAGAAACCTGTATATTGCCAATTTTTGCCGATATTTCACAGTCAGTTGGAAAAGCCAGAAAAATTCTTTCACTGGCACTTTCATGAAAGTCATTTAAAATTACCATGCCAGGGCTGTATATGGATCATCCACACCCAGGCTCTGTTCCAGGTTGTGATTTATGGGTGGGGAACATGAATTTAACCCCTTAACTGTTCAATCCGAATACACCCTTAACTTTCCCCCAGTGTTCAATTAAATTCATGAATTTTACTATTTTTCACAAATTTTATTTGCTCGAGTAAACTCGACGGAAACAGCTGTGAAATGGGCGAGTGTGAAATGGGTGAGGGTGCAACGACGAGTTAACTCGTTGCAAACAATGCATGGTAACCTGTCATGGACAAGTTTACTTGTCGGAAACAGTTAAGGGGTTAAATCAATATTTTAAAGATTATTAAATAAGACCTTATCTATCAGCAGTGACAAAATCAATGACCCTAAATTGAGTGTCAAACCTAACATTACCTCTTCATCTCAACTTTCTCTTTGGGGACAGAACTTGGGGCAGGCAGTGGGGGTGAGGGGGGACTCATCAACTTGGATCCCTTGTCTCTCCTTTTCTTCTTCTTAGTCTTCATCTTCTGTCTGTTATAACACAGCAAACATGCCATCACTGAACAGGGCAAGGGTGATATTGACATGCAGCACAGTACATGATATAACAGTATCTTTCCATCTTATTGTCATAGCCTCACCTCTCCGATTCCGATTTGCGGGATTTGTCGCGTGGCTTGGCTTGTGGGGGCATGACGTTGGGATAATCTCCATCAGATTCAGGTTCCGCCACCTTAACATGGACACCAAATTAACAAATACATGTGATGAGAGAATCTTGTAGGATATGAGATCTCGTAAGGACTTCATTGTGAATTTTTTTCAAAATGTTCATCTTGATCATTTTCTGCCTGAGGAGTTGAACCTTTATGTACAGCTGAACATACAATCAAACCAAGTGGGTTTAAGTTATTCTACATTTCATGTCATTAAATAAACTTCCAGCTATGAGTAACACAGTAACTATCACAAATAAGTTTAATTCTACTTATTCAATATATGATGACTGTAATCGATAATTGCTTTAAACCAACAACTATTACGCTGTATACCGAGGAGCAAGTATCTTTCTACCTTTTGAAACTGTTTCACATTCTAAACAACAAATAAGCATATCACCATCTCACTCAGCATTTGAATTTATATCCTTTTATTTGAGTTTGCAAAGGTTGAATGAATGTCACAGAGGCATTCAAGTACAAAATTAAATTGATCGGTGACCAGACAAATTGAAGCAGTAATATGTGGGAGTGATGAGATAAAAGATAACACATGACAACAATGGTGTCGGTCTAATTAACGTCTTAGTTATACCTGCCCTACAATAGCAGAAGTCAGCTCATAGACAGAGCTTGGTGTGGGACTACTCATCCCACAAGATCATCGATTGCACAGAAACGAAAATATAACATCAAAATATTATCACCAGGTCAGGTGGGCTACCAGGGTAACCAGCACTATAGTAACGTATGGTGCCTACGAAGGTAGGTAGAGTATGATAAGCTCAGTACAAATTACAGCCCTGGATTATCAATGTCAAATACATTATAATAGTTTTTGAAATCTATCATTTAATCCAATGTCTTTGATAGAACCAAGTAACTATGGTGGATATAGCAATCCCAAATAAGAATCGGACCATTTCTAGAGAATGTGCTTAACATTGTGCCGGCTTTGGCAAGGAATGCAGTTGGGGATGGACTCATCACTCTTCAGAAATGCATTTATGAGGGTCAAGAATGACCTTTCAGCTATCCCGGCACTGTCCGCAGCTGTGTGGCCCCAACCCCAAAATATTCCATGCACTTAGTTTGGGATGGATTCCAGTGTGGCATCCATATTTGTCAACCAAAATGCTTTAAAAATGACAGGTGTGTTACTAATATTTGATATTTAACACGTAAGTGTGAGTGTAATAAGTAGGCACACACCGCTCTCTCAATGGTGATGGTTTCATGGGAAGCCTCTGCTTTCTCAGCTTCTTCTAGCATACTGAGCTGCTGCTGCAACTGCTGCTTCTTCATCAATCTCAGGGTCGAGTCAAAGTCAAGGTCACTATCTGGACGTCACATTTGCATCAAAGAGATCTCAATCAACAGACACCTTTCACCATATACAGGAGTGGCAACTGAAAACGATTCCGGGCGAGTTGAATTTGCCTAATCACGCGCCCGGGTGGCGAGTCAGTTTTCGCGCTCTCTCTTGGTCCGTTACCTTTAGGCGACATTGCCAAACATCAAAAGCATGCTTGAGACGTTTGTCTCCGTTTTTTTTCTGCGCATGCTACCATAAAATACGCGTGTGTCAACAAGCTTTAGCTCAGGTATTCAGTAAGTCAGTTTGAGCTGAACCCCAGTGAATCTTATGGTAGAGAAAGAGTGCTCCAATATTTTGTATTAGTTTGACCTGATACCAACAATTTGTTCATCTATGACAAAATGTGAGAAAGGCTTCAATGTGATAGGCCAAACCAAGAATTACTGCCGGTCCAGATTATGCCATTCCACATTAGTCAACTTCATGATATTCACAACTACGATCCTGACAGTTAGGCTGAATCATTAGATACTCTGTGTGTGGGTGCTGACAGACTGCTTGACATCGCAAGCATAGACAAGAGATGAGTGTTTGTTCTTAAGGCGTGCTAAGTGTTAATTTCGATCTGTCTTCGTACATATGTTATCTGTGAATTATATGTATTGTAGTGGGTAATAAAGATTTATGTTTGGGTATATGGTGATGTTATGATTTAGCCCAGTAACTTTTGAAAGTTACCAGCCCTGATGGCTGGTAGCTAATTTTGTTAGTTTCCACCCCTGACAATATACATAAACCATTGATATATTCAGCAATAAGAAAACAATAACAGTGTGCAGTCATAGCCACTGGTAATAATTTCCGAGCTTAAAGTATACTTGTATAAATATTGTACGTCAACCTAAAGTAGCCCTCCAATAAAGCCAACACATTACCATCATTCATGGTGGGGTCAGAATCGCGAATCTCGCCTTCAGTACCACGCCCTGTTTTGGTCACCACAACTGCCGACTTGACTGACGACTTGCGGCTCTCTTTGTCTCGCCGACTGCTCTTCTCACGCTAACAAAAACCATGAGGAATTCTTGAAGTGAATGTATGATTAAGTAGTACAAAGCCATCAGAAATCAGCAGTAATTCATTTCAGATTAATAACTTCCAAATGAAAATAACTCTCCATTCAAAAATATATGATAAGAAATCCAGATAATGTTGGTGGTGTGGCACCCCCACCAAGATTAACAGATAAGGGGTGATTAATATTTTACAAGTAGGACATTTGAGCTGCCTTCCCACCTCTAGGCCAGGTATGGTAGCTACCTTTTTCGGGCGTTGCGGGGAGGTGTTGGGGGACTTTTCCTCGCTATGGTCACGTTTCTTTGATCCTCGATGTCTTGTTTCTTCCATCCCACTTCTCTCTCTATCACTGGACACACAAACACCATCCTGCTCTCTCACATCTGATTCATCATCCATATCCACTGGACTCACGTTTAAATTAATCTGTTAAATGCAGGCCAGCTTACCGTTTAGGAGGATGCAGATACTTGCATGAAGCGCCGTAGTTACACTGGTTGTTGTAGACCCAGTCTCGACACACCTCCTGCTCGCCCACAGACACAGCTCCTAATCGCTCAAACACACTTGGTTTACGCTTGTCTGGGCTGGTGGACTCGGTGCTGCCTGTCACAGAGTGATCCTGGTCCACAGTCACGCGCCGACGAGACTTACTCCCGCTCATACTCGCTCACTAGACTGCTGGTCCATCTTCCGAGGCCTGCAAATCAGCCAATCTACATAGATATGGCAAATATGTGCTGCCTTTTAAGAATCGTCATGCTTTGTTAATTTTCAGAGAGAATTTGACTTGTAATACTCCTTGTATACTTCCATAGTGGATTGTGGATCCATCCCATTTTCCCATGTCTTTTCCTATATCACGGAGAACCAGTTACCTCCAACCGTGTGGCAGGTAACACTAATGTGTCATATGCTGCCTACAAAGGTTGGGTGAATATGAGTAAATAATATCGCAGTGGCTATCCGTACGACAGCCGTGCAAATAGCAGTTTTGTCCGCAGGGTGTACTGCGATTTTCATCCAATCAGCACCGGCTATTTTTGCGCATGCCCATAATTTGATCCGGTCGCGCCTGCGCAAAAAATTATTATGTGGCAAATTTGTTTTGAAATCTAGAAGCGTTCGAACAGGACAGAACTTCATCTTGCAACTGGATAGTATATTTTGAGTGAAACGTAATTGTTGCTCAACGACCTCTGTTGGTTTGGCTGATGCAGAGGCACTTGTTACCACAGGGATTTACATTGGCCTGCCAGCCACTATATTCTATGTATACATAGAAGATAGCGGCCGGCAGGCCATTGCAAATCCCTGTGCTTGTGACGTGTCGTAGTATGCATTGTCTCGATAACTAGCTAGCGTCATGACAGTGATGTAAGGTCGAACTAGTTGCAGGAGTTTCGTGAAAGGTTTTTTTCGCGCTATTGATATAACACTACGCGTTGTGACGTTGGTGCGTTACGCACTGCGCTACAATGACGGAGCGCGCGAGCCAACACGTTGTGTTTTGGCGGACTGTTGTACAACCAATGTGTCAATCTGCGAGTCTGATGGCGCAACAAACACTAACTATATCTCAAGTGCCAATATTACCTCAACTGCTATGACCAACGAAGAAATGAAGCCACGAATATCTTGCATTTAGTGGATTTGTACCATTTAATATTTCTGTAAACCTGTTTTCATTAAGCAGTACAGAAATTTTAAAGATAATTAACATTTACTGATTGGAGTATAAATAATTTTAATGCAATAATCTTTTTACACAAGATTTTGTAATTTATATCAATAAAAACAACCATTCCATGTGGACTTCCATGTCTTATGCAGGGGACGAAATTGGCAAATATGTGAATTGGCCCTCCATTTTTTCTCAACTGGCCCTTCAACAAAATGAACTGGCCCTGCCAGTATTTAACTGGTCCTCTCAATGGTCTTGTTATTCACAATGCCAAAAATGAAGTGAAAAAGCTTGGTGAAGGTACACTTTTTTCTAGTTCATCACTGTCGCATTTAGGTAAACGTTTGACAAACTTTTCCATTGTTAAACTTGGGAAAAATAATTTGCGCGAAGTATCAAAATCAGCGATGCATAGGAGACTTGTAACGCCGGGAAAATTTGACACTCATATGCATTGTGCACGTGACATAGACTGACCAATAAAAACGAGTTATACGATCTCATTGATAATCGTAGGTTTTCGTCAATACGGAAATAACCGAAGTACTCTGGATGAAAGCTGAGGTCAAGTCAATTGGGTCAGTTCACAATTTCAAACGATCGCGCAGTTGTCAACATGTTTATCTTTTGACGTCAAGCATGGTTACAGAATAGTTATCGGACTTGCGGACCGACTACTTTGACAAATGAGTCGGCGGAATAAACATTTAGTCGGCGCGCGCCGACTAGAAATAGCCAATTTCGTGCCCTGTTATGGGACAAGTAAGTTTCACATGGGACAAGTACAAATTGCCATTCACTTGTCCTACAGGACAAGTGAATGCTGGAAGTTAGTGTCTTCCCCTGAATTATATATGAATTCCCAGGACGTTAAAATGATATGGTACGTCCCCATACTTTGTTGTCGATAAAAACACTTTCTGCTTCCATCTTGCAAGCATCTCATGCAAATACCACACTATTCTATGATTAACTCTGCTCCCAAGCAACGAACTCTATGGCAAACTATGACATGTTCACGGCCGCATCTCGCTTATCAGTCGGATGGTCTCCCGTTTCATGATCCAAAACCGGATTACTGATATGCTCAATTATCGCTCATTTTGTTTAATGAAAAACTCTTAACAAATTTGTAAATATGATTGTTATAACGGACACGTTGTCAAAAACATAACATTCGTTCCATAGATAAGTGTGCGTTATTCGAGTGCGCAACACAATTACCGTGTAGACGACAATTTACTCTAATGGCAAAATTTAGCACGGATCGGCGTCTTCTTTACATCCTATGCGCAAATAATTTTAGGTTAGTGCGTTATGATTCCGAGAGTTGTGAAGTGGTATTGACCGCTTCAGTTTACCACAGATGATACTGGTTGAGTGCGGTCAGGGAATGTAGAGCAACTTTATTGCAGTCGATTTTTAAATCCAAACATGAAATTTACATATCAGAGGTGAGGTCGCTCACGTTTAGTAATCGAAAAAAGATTGAGAACTATCACGAGTCATCAATTCACACAAGTTCAATCAGTCTGCCCACTCTCACACGTGCTCACACCCTGGTTATACATACACTTGCATATCTCAAAAAATTGTTGGTACAGCAACGCATTCATTAAAACACCGGGTTCACTTCTTTATTGCAGGTTCGGTGTGTTTGTTCAGCCCACTTTTGTAATGTACACGGCACTATATGAATTCTTGTAATGGTTCTGTGTCTATTGCATCATTAAAGTCATCATGATTTTTTAAAATATTATATACACCAATAGTTCTTATATGTGTATTTCATCAAAATCATAAAAAAAAAATCGCGGAGAAAATAGCCACTAATTACCTACAACATTTAGTAATGGTATCAGAAAACTCGGGTTCAAGTGGTGTCCCCTGTTTTATTTATGGCCCTTGCAAAGTTTGATTGCATATTTTTGACGGGCCGTGAATTTCAACCCATGTACATGACACACCTTACACGTTACAATGCATCCGAAGCTGAAAACGGGTTACAATTTCAGGTCGTTATATTTTTGTTGCAAGGCTATTTATATGGCAAACATTTGCAACAAATCGCCGAAAAGTGCACACTTGTATTAAGCAATTGTTTGGGTTTTTTGCGATCTGCACATGTCACATATTATTACATTGCTATTTTTCGAGCTGGATCCATCACACTTAATAAATATACAAACCAGGTCAAGTACATTCTGGTCAGGGCGCTTTATATATTCTATCCAATTACTATTGTGTATTACATAACACCTCCAACCCTTTTTTTATACCGATTATTTAGAAATACACTGTAAGTTTATTTGCTAGCTTATTGAGGTTCTAAGGAATAAAGCTTGTGCTGAAGGTAATCGATCTAACTGTTTGTCTGTTGGGCTAATAATGGAGAACACGGTCGCCATCGGCGTAGCTCCAATAGGCACGGTAGGCCCGGGCCTACACATCGTTTCCAAAAATGAATCGCACCATATTGGATCTATAGTTTAAAAAAACTTCGTAATAGGCCCAGCTACGCCCCTGATCGCCATTTAACAATTCCAAGTCATTCCATAAAGGTGTTCTGTTTATAATTTACGCATGTATCGATATTCTGGTAATGGTCTAGATATTCTAAATGGTATGTTAGCACAACACGAACCTCCTTAGTCCTGGTCGGACGGTGATATACTTAATTACCCAGACGTCCTATAGGGCTTCAACCACTCAGGGGTAGGGGGCTGCACCCCGTATTGAAAAAAAAGTCTTAAATATCAAAACCGACGTTAAGGTTATCAAATTTCTACATTGCTGGGGACAAAAAGCTTCTGACAAAATAGATTCACCACGAGTAATAAATGACCTTAACCCTCAATTGACCATATGTAAGCCTCTACCATTTTTTTTAATGAGAAGTCAAGAGAAGTCGTCAGCCCACGACTTACTCTGTTTATAACGCTTTCGCTCGTAGCGGAAGTTGCCGTCTCCACATATTTGTTTGAAAATGGCTAACTCCAGTGCTCGATTCTCATTTCAGAGCCTTACTGGAAAGACTTTCCATTCTATCGATGGGAAAGAAAATCGTGAATATCTTCTTAAGTGGTAAGTCATACCATTAATTGCTCGAATCAAAAATATAGCGACCAATTATTGGACACTTACAGTCCTTCAACCCTTACCTTAGGGTTGTACTACAAGTACAACTTGTACTTGTAGTAGTAGTTGTACAGTTCCAACGGCAACGTCAACGACCAACATAGACAGTATTTACCGTGTTGAAGATATGAATTCGGAGCTACTTGGTTGTACTTGGTGTAGGACGACTGATTGGTTAACTTTGTCTGAACATTTGTCGAATGCAACATCCCGTGTCAGTGAATAGATATTGCGTTATGTGCAAACACTGCAACACCCTACTCTCTGTGCATGCCGATCTTTATAATTGCCAACTTAACAATGATTTTGTAGAAAACATGAGGTTCTGACCACCTTTATGGATAATACAAGGTCACATGGTTTTTGTTAGCCTTCCGTTCGCTAGCTGTTCTTGGAGTGGGTTAATTATCTAAGGCTTTATGCAAAGCAACTTCGGTATCGGGTCAAAACGCCCCCAGATCAAAACGACCTCGCTGGGACAAAACGCCCTAGCCAGGACAAAACGCCCTCGGGGATGCCGGGATCGGGGGCGTGTTGAGACCTCAAGACTTGCACTAATATATGAATGCTAGTATGTTAACTACATTTTACTCGAGCATTCGCATCATAGGAACATGCAGTCGTCATTGGCTGTGAGAGCGTCATGAGCTCTTTCCTCATGGCCATGAGGACGCTTGCTGTCGACCGTGAGGAGACATCCTCCAAACGCCCTCACAACCGGCAGAGAGCGTCCTGGCCGCCGTTGGGAAAGCCCCCATAACGCCCTCAAAACCGGGAGTCCTTCAAACGCCCTCATGGCCGGCAGCGACTGCATGTTCCTATGATGCCAATACTCAAGTAAAATGTAGTTTACGTACTAGCATTCGTTTATTAGAGGGAAGAGGAATTCAGGTGAGTTGAGGCCGATGCATTTCTGTGCACTTAAAGCATTCCCAGCTTTAGCTGGTATGCCAGGGGCTTTCTACACAGGCTGCACCAGCAAAACACCAACTCTGCATGGCTGTCCAAGAATGAGCTATGCAACCAATGAAGCCCTGGCCTTTGAACTTGCAGGTTGATAAACATTCAACTATCATTTTGTTTGAGCATTTAAGTAGTTTGATATCAGTCACCATACTTAAATATGGGTAACTGCAACATTTTAATACATCTATATTTTTTGGGCAATTAATGAATATGTTTTATCTTCACACAGATCAAAAGAATAAATGAAGGCACAGCTGTGGTGGTGTGATAATCTCTCATTTGCATTTTCATTATTTAGCAGTTCTCTGCTTTTGTGATAATATTATGTCATAGTGGAATGTTGTTTGTGTTTGGCACTTTATTATGTAGTAGATCTGCATATTTCTTTTCTTAAATTACTCCTTTTTGCAAATTACCAGCTGGTTGGTAGATCTGTGGTTATTTCTAAATAAAGGTATTCTGCATCTTATTTTTTTTGCGTTTTTGGCGATGCATGTAGCAAAATTCATCAGCATTCGGAGTATTTATCAACGAGTATTCAGGCCAGTGGATTTTATATTCAGGCCAGTGATTCTGGCTGCTTACTGGCCCGTACGAGCTTGTGATATTTCAAGAAACTTGACGAGCCCTGTCATATACACCATGACATTGTATACATTGACTCGGTGATGGAAATGGGTACGGAATGCCAGCTTCTTAGCCCTCATACAGAGTAACCCCCGCCTGGTGTCAAGCTGAAGTTGTAGATATTACTGGGGATTCCAAACCCCACAGCCACTTAGCCTTGTACATGATACGTAGATGAAACACATCAATTGAAAATACATCCTCAAATCTTCTATTTTGGGATTGATTGGTTTGCTGTACTATGACTCAATAGTCACACCCTGCTACTACACTGTTGGTCTTTCAGTATTATAACTTCATTGCAGTATTACAAATTCAATATCCCCAACCTGCAATGGAATCATTATTTTAGCTGAAACCAGAGTTAAGCTTCAACATGCCTGTTAGATGCTGGTCCTGACACTGTATAGCTGTGTCTTTTTAATTTGGATTGATTATTGTCTGCATCACAATGAATTCTGACAAGTTTATGAAACAAATAGCAAACTTACTGCTTGACTAATATTTTCTGCTCTGTTTCTGCTCAAGGTCTATGCGGGACCGTCTGAGAATACAAACTTTTTCATTTGACCAGGAGTTCAAAGTGTATGAGAAAGATGCCTTTGTTCGGGTAGAGTATTACAAATGTATAAATAAAATGGCCTGTTCTTGTATTTGTACTCATTTGCTGTCACAAATCAGGTACAATATTGTTTTTAATACATAAATATTATACAACAACTAGATAGCTTACATTGAAAGAATCTGGATAACATGTTTTGTGTGAACAGGCATTTTTCCAGGATCCAAATGTCATAGACAGTCTAATGGTCCCAACATCCTCAGGAAAATTGTCTTCTTTAGGTATTTCTCTCTTTATGTATGATTGATATTCAAATATAATCTTTTGTGTTGTGTGCAAGTGGAATACGGCTCGGGTCTGCCTGGAATTGTCAGTGCCCTTTCACTAGATATCTCATGTCATTGGTACTAAAGAATCTGGTTAGTCAGGGATCATTACTGTGCCAGTGTGACAAATAGAGGCACTATGCTCATCATTGAATTCAACATGTTTCATCGACTGTTGTGGCTCTCAGGTATAACGGCAGAGTCAGTTACAGCTCAACAAGTGCCTTCTTCCGTCATTTCAATGGACTTCTTTGATAGGCTGACTGCAAATAACATTGTCAGAAAATCAGGCCTTATAATGAAATGCTTTGATGAATTTTATGAGGACTTCACTATATCAGATGAGCTACGAAAGGTGATCCCATTGAATTTCATCAATAAAATCAGAAATAACCATAGATAAATAACTCACACACAATCTGTTGCATTGTGAAACACTAGTTAATATATAACATGTGTGCTGATAAATGGCATATATTGTATTTCCAGATGCTTCTGTTAGAAGATTCAGACAACTATGACTTGTACAGTGACTCTGAGAGAGAAGAATTCCTCTTTCTCTTGTTCAGACATATATGCCTTGGCGGTGCTGTATGTCAGTATGAAGATGATATAAAACCTTATCTTGACCTCACCAAACACCTATATAAGGACCTTATCAGGTATATATATATATATATATATATCATAGTGTGAAATAAGACTACTAACTTTCCCTCTTTTCTCTTCTTCGTCATATTTATCTTCAAATTCTTACAATTCCTTACCCAGATTAATAAATGATTACTTTCATCCCTTACATGAGCTACAAACAAATGCACCTCCTCAAAGTGATATGTGGCACAGAAGCTTCAATGCAATCATGAGGCAATCATGAGTGACTCTATGGTTTCAACAAAATATATGAGGGAACAACTTTACTTGCATTTATTAAGTGAGGACAAAATTGCTGTGGTTCAGAAACAATATGGAAATTGTTGATAGGAAACTTGACAGAGAACAGTATGGTGTTGTTCAGTAAAAGACCAAATAAGGGCAGTGCCGTGCAGTGTATTTAGTAGATGCTGGAGGAAGTTCTGGCAAATTTTGTAAGCTCGTTGGACGAAATCAGGTGTAGCGATTTTCAAATGCCGTGCGATTGTTGTATCATATCATTTCACCAATATTTGCAAGATATATGTATATAGATATTCTCATGACAAATATTTCTCTGTGCATCAGTGTTCAGAAGGACAGTGGTGATGGGAAGCTGCACATTATCTCAAGTGTATTCACGGTCACAGCATCAGTAAGTAAACAGCACAATCTAAGTACCATCATTAAGGTGTTAACAATGAAAAAAAAATGGTCATCAATATTCATGATATGCAAATGACTGGTTACAGGATAAGACAGGACTCTATTTTCCATCTGATACCGATCACATGCAAGACTTTGCATATCTGGTTGTCGACCCACTCAAGCGCCATGTGAATATCATCTACCACAAATTTGGACAATGCATCTTTGAATCGTGACACAGTATCACGAATCGAAAGCCGTGAGCCTAGAGTAAACAGGTAGTTGCAAATGTCGCCTGTTACATGATTTCAGTTCATCAGCTTGCACTGCCTAACTATATATGACGATATTGATCCAACACTTATGCATTTATGCATGCAATGTATGTTGTGTCAATGTCAATTTCTTTTTAATAAATATTATCATGAGGATTGTAAGAATGAGAATTCATTTTTGCACAGTAGTGTCCTTGCATATTTAATTGGTATCCATATTTCCGTCCCACAGATAGTTTGACTCGGCCGTTCGACTGCCAAAGTTAATCAATAGGTAGACAAAGAAATTAAACCTTCCACATCATATGTTCAAAATCTACAGGGTTGAAGTAACTTGACCAATCAAAAAATGAATGGCTTAGGTTAAAGCACTACTTCAGACTGATAATTATACATAAATGTATCCCCAAGATGTGGTGATTTGATTCTTTCATTGTTGAAATGGTGAATGCCCAATGGATGGAGTGAAGTTGTCAAATATTTTGCTTTTACATCATTTTCCCCAAACAATTCAAAATAGGTGTCCACTACATATATGGTACTACTATTTTGAGAACTCGCATTGAGATGAGATGACAGTTAATGGCATATAATACCTGCTCATTGGGGGAAGAAACACCTCCCCATGGAAGAACCATCCAAGCAACAAACATCTTACATGTGGGAAACTTTCATTGTTCAACCACCAGGAAAGAACACAATGTAAAGAAGGGGCAAGTTTACAACACCTCTTGTGGAAAGAGTAATTCATGTAAAAAGAATTACTTTCAGAGTGAGTGAGGGTGTGGGGTGGGGGTTACATTTTTCACACCAATGGTTTGACAAAGAGGGTTGAAATTGTTGCAATGCTTGGACAACAAGCACTGGCAATATTTCGATTTCTATGTACAAATACAGTGAAAGCTTCAGAAAAGGTTGAATGATGTTTTAGTTTCAGTTGAGCAAAAATACATATGAATTTATATATCTACCTAGCAGCGTGACAACAAAACAAGAATAAATGAAAGTGAGAAATTGATTTTACCTGGGAGAATTTTCCACGACTAAGACACTTCGGCTCTGACACAGTGACAGCATCAAATAGTCAACTTATTCACCCTAGGCCACAGGCATTCCTATCAGAAGGTAGGTTGAAAAAAAGAAAGATATATAAGTATTACTATTACTACTGGGGTCATTAGATCTATTATATTAATATTTCTCTTAGCCCTACAAGACGTCTGCGTTCATCAGTTCATGTTACCGTTACACCGGAGCTATATTTCTCTGTGTTGTACCATCTGTCGGGGGTCATAGATCGATAAACATATATCTTGCGAGGGGCGAGTTCCTTGCCTAATGCATGCTTAGATGATAAATATGTTTGGCAGTTTGGATGCCTTGTTCTGTTTGCGTTTTCCCACGTTTTGTAGACAATTGACCATTTACCTGCATGCTTTAATTTCATGAACTGAATTTAGTTCAGTTCCTAGTCTTCAATCAAATAGTTAGTTATGGAGCAGACAAAATGAATGAATATTTTATCGGGGAATGGAGAATTAATACCCCTCTGTTTGATTAAAAGAAGATACGATGAAACAAAGACACGACAATCGGAAATATATATCACATGCGTTGACATACAGTCAGCTGATGGAGACTCAAAAAATAACGTAGTTAGGGAATTTAGCATTCTAAATATAGCTACATATGTGTCATGAATGGGGGTCACAATAACGGTTGACCAATCATTTATGCTGTAAGAAAAAATATGGGAGAGTATAACTTAAGCACCCTCTGAATGACTGAACTGATCTTGTCCGAGCGCCGATTGTAGTACCGGCGTACGTTGATCAAGGTACGTCCTTCGATTAAGGGACGTACGTCAATCTGCGGTGATCCCTGA
Source organism: Urechis unicinctus (assembly GCA_034190875.2). Lineage (NCBI taxonomy): Eukaryota > Metazoa > Annelida > Polychaeta > Xenopneusta > Urechidae > Urechis > Urechis unicinctus. The sequence goes on from CM067348.1 coordinate 13,863,551, forward strand.
CCTGGTCAAAGGTATGTAAAGTCTTAATTGATTGAACCAAGGAATTACATAACTAAAGAAGGAGTGGGAACGCCCTTTGAAGTCGCCGCCTAGGCGGCAGCACGTGTGCATCGGCAGCGAGTGTTTTACAACCCTCCCGCGGAGCTACCCGCGGCTCTAACTCTAAGTGTACTTCGTGTTGCGCCATCAAGCGAACAATCGAAGAAATCGAAAAACTTGACCCGAGGTAAAGTTCATGGGGAACATGAGCGAAATGGCATGGGCGAATTTGCAGGTGTCAACAGACGAGTAAACCACAGCAGGCGGTGTACTCGACAACACAATGTCATTCACAATGTCCTGCATGTGGCGTGTCATCACATTGTCCGAGCCTGAAGTAAAATATCAGAACTTGCGATATTAGTTATAACTCCTTGATTGAACGATCTGTGGAATTTCAACGAGTTGAACTGGACTTATTGGTGAAATATAATTTGAATTTCAAGTGACGGTTGCAAATAAATAGCTTGTTAATGTCCATGAAATGATTTTGCAGATTTCTTTATTCATGACAATACCCATTGTTACAAGAGGAGTGGCGAACATTGGAATCATTGCTGAGGAGAACACCTGTTTTTGCATATCACAATATTGAATTAGGTCTACCACTCCACTTGGCAACGTTATCGCTTCTCGGCCTTTTGGCTAAGATCAAAGTGTAGTATCTGTTCTTATCAGCTTAATATCTGATACGACCCCATTGGGGGATATTAAGGGGGTCTACGATATTAAACTGATTTTTGAACTTGGGGGGAGATGCAGGAGCTTGCTCCGACTTCCCCACGGGTTGGCCTGGTATTGCAGTACCTCCAGGATCGGCCCACTCCCTCACGAGGGAGTAAATCATACATAAGATCAAATAAAATGTCTGCTCTGGTGTCTGTCGGTCTGTCTGAACAACAAGTGGTGGAAGGAGAGTCGATGAAATGGTTGAGATCTTGCATCAGACTTGTCATTCATTGAACAATGCAACCCAGTTATTAGATTGCAGCCGACAAGTGCTACCTGACGTGTCAACTGCCAGATGTGCAGTGGAATTCATGGCAGAAATAGCAGCCTGCACGCTACTTGCCTGATGCAACTCTTCTTCCATTTCGATGTTTCAAGTTGGGGCAGGCCATTTTTAAAATGAGGGAAATATGCAAGTTGGCGTCATGACTTGTTGGGAATGACGTTTCAATTGTGTGAGTAGCCAGGCACCATTTGATCACATGATTTGGAACTGTGAACTGTAGCAAGTTGGCGTCATGACTTGTTGGGAATGACGTTTCAATTTTGACATGTGAGTAGCCTGTAACTGTATCCACAGTTATTCCATAGATCACAATGAACCCCAGCCGACGCACATGGAGTTGAACTGGACTTATTGGTGAAATATAATTTGAATTTCAAGTGACGGTTGCAAATAAATAGCTTGTTAATGTCCATGAAATGATTTTGCAGATTTCTTTATTCATGACAATACCCATTGTTACAAGAGGAGTGGCGAACATTGGAATCATCATTGCTGAGGAGAACACCTGTTTTTGCATATCACAATATTGAATTAGGTCTACCACTCCACTTGGCAACGTTATCGCTTCTCGGCCTTTTGGCTAAGATCAAAGTGTAGTATCTGTTCTTATCAGCTTAATATCTGATACGACCCCCCATTGGGGGTCTACGATATTAAACTGATTTTTGAACTTGGGGGGAGATGCAGGCAGGAGCTTGCTCCGACTTCCCACGGGTTGGCCTGGTATTGCAGTACCTCCAGGATCGGCCCACTCCCTCCCTCACGAGGGAGTAAATCATACATAAGATCAAATAAAATGTGTGCTCTGGGATGGAATGTCATCAGGTCTGTCTGACTTCCCCCTTGGCCTCACTCCAGGAGGGAGCATCAGACTCACGAATCATAATCATACATAAGATCAAATAAAATGTGTCTGCTGTCTGACGTGTGAACAACAAGTGGTGGAAGGAGAGTCGATGAAATGGTTGAGATCTTGCATCAGACTTGTCATTCATTGAACAATGCAACCCAGTTTATTAGATTGCAGCCGACAAGTGCTACCTGACGTGTCAACTGCCAGATGTGCAGTGGAATTCATGGCAGAAATAGCAGCCTGCACGCTACTTGCCTGATGCAACTCTTCTTCCATTTCGATGTTTCAAGTTGGGGCAGGCCATTTTAAAATGAGGGAAATATGCAAGTTGGCGTCATGACTTGTTGGGAATGACGTTTCAATTTTGACATGTGAGTAGCCTGTAACTGTATGCATGCACATAGATTATTCCATAGATCACAATGAACCCCAGCCGACGCACATGGAGTTGAACTGGACTTATTGGTGAAAAATAATTTGAAATTTCAAATGACGGTTGCAAATAAATAGCTTGTTAATGTCCAAATGAAATGATTTTGTCCATGAAATGATTTGCTTTATTCATGACAATACCCATTTTAAGAGGAGTGGCGAACATTGGAATCATTGCTGAGGAGAACACCTGTTTTTTTTGCATATCACAATATTGAATTAGGTCTACCACTCCACTTGGCAACGTTATCGCTTCTCGGCCTTTTGGCTAAGATCAAAGTGTAGTATCTGTTCTTATCAGCTTAATATCTGATACGACCCCCATTGGGGGTCTACGATATTAAACTGATTTTTGAACTTGGGGGGAGATGCAGGAGCTTGCTCCGACTTCCCCACGGGTTGGCCTGGTATTGCAGTACCTCCAGGATCGGCCCACTCCCTCACGAGGGAGTAAATCATACATAAGATCAAATAAAATGTCTGCTCTGGTGTCTGTCTGCTCTGGTGAGAGTCGTGTCTGTCGGTCAGACTTGTCTGAACAACAGTGGTGGAAGTGAGAGACAAATGACTTGCCTGATGCAACTCTTCTTCCATTTGATGTGCATGAGAGAGAGTAAAATGTTGCATCAGATCTTGCATGTCTGCTCTTGTCATTCATTGAACAATGCAACCCAGTGAAATAGATTGAGATCTTGCATCGACTTGTCATTCCTGAACAATGCAACCCAGTTATTAGATTGCAGCCGACAAGTGCTACCTGACGTGTCAAACTGCCAGATGTGCATGAATTCATGGCAAAAATAGCAGCCTGCACGCTACTTGCCTGATGCAACTCTTCTTCCATTTCGATGTTTCAAGTTGGGGCAGGCCATTTTAAAATGAGGGAAATATGCAAGTTGGCGTCATGACTTGTTGGGAATGACGTTTCAATTTTGACATGTGAGTAGCCTGTAACTGTATGCACAGTTATTCCATAGATCACAATGAACCCCAGCCGACGCACATGGAGTTGAACTGGACTTATTGGTGAAATATAATTTGAATTTCAAGTGACGGTTGCAAATAAATAGCTTGTTAATGTCCATGAAATGATTTTGCAGATTTCTTTATTCATGACAATACCCATTTGTTACAAGAGGAGTGGCGAACATTGGAATCATTGCTGAGGAGAACACCTGTTTTTGCATATCACAATATTGAATTTTGAGACTTGCAATGATCATTTCATTTCAGGAGAACACCTGTTTTTGCATATCACAATATTGAATTAGGTCTACCACTCCACTTGGCAACGTATATCAAATTCTCGGCCTTTTGGCTAAGATCAAAGTGTAGTATCTGTTCTTATCAGCTTAATATCTGATACGACGGCGAACCCCATTGGGGGTCTACGATATTAAACTGATTTTTTGAACTTGGGGGGAGATGCAGGAGCTTGCTCCGACTTCCCCACGGGTTGGCCTGGTATTGCAGTACCTCCAGGATATCCCACTACCCCCCACGAGGGAGTAAATCATACATAAGATCTAATTTTCTGCTCTGGGGTCTGTCAGGAGCTTCTGAACAACAAGTTGGTGGAAGGAGAGTCGATGAAATGGTTGAGATCTGCATCACGAGACTTGTCATTCATTGAACAATGCAACCCAGTTATTAGATTGCAGCCGACAAGTGCTACCTGACGTGTCAACTGCCAGACAACAAGTGGTGGCAGAAAGAGCCTGAGTCGCCTGAATGGTTGAGATTGCTGCATCAGATTGCATGCGATTCATCATCATTGAACAATGCAACCCAGTTATTAGATTGCAGCCGACAAGTGCTACCTGACGTGTCAACTGCCAGATGTGCAGTGGAATTCATGGCCTGATGCACGCTACTGCCTGATGCAACTCTTCTTCCATTTCGATGTTTCAAGTTGGGGCAGGCCATTTTAAAATGAGGGAAATATGCAAGTTGGCGTCATGACTTGTTTGGAATGACGTTTCAATTTTGACATGTGAGTAGCCTGTAACTGTATGCACAGTTATTCCATAGATCACAATGAACCCCAGCCGACGCACATGGAGTTGAACTGGACTTATTGAAATATAATTTGAATTTCAAGTGACGGTTGCAAATAAATAGCTTGTTAATGTCCATGAAATGATTTTGCAGATTTCTTTATTCATGACAATACCCATTGTTACAAGAGGAGTGGCGAACATTGGAATCATTGCTGAGGAGAACACCTGTTTTTGCATATCACAATATTGAATTAGGTCTACCACTTACTTGGGCTCCACTTGGCAACGTTATCGCTTCTCGGCCTTGCATATCACAATATTGAATTAGGTCTACCACTCCACTTGGCAACGTTATCGCTTCTCGGCCTTTTGGCTAAGATCAAAGTGTAGTGTTCTTATCAGCTTAATATCTGATACGACCCCCATTGGGGGTCTACGATATTAAACTGATTTTTGAACTTGGGGGGAGATGCAGGAGCTTGCTCCGACTTCCCCACGGGTTGGCCTGGTATTGCAGTACCTCCAGGATCGGCCCACTCCCTCACGAGGGAGTAAATCATACATAAGATCAAATAAAATGTCTGCTCTGGTGTCTGTCGGTCTGTCTGAACAACAAGTGGTGGAAGGAGAGTCGATGAAAATGGTTGAGATCTTGCATCAGACTTGTCATTCATTGAACAATGCAACCCAGTTATTAGATTGCAGCCGACAAGTGCTACCTGACGTGTCAACTGCCAGATGTGCAGTGGAATTCATGGCAGAAATAGCAGCCTGCACGCTACTTGCCTGATGCAACTCTTCTTCCATTTCGCTACAAGTTGGGGCCTGATGCAACTCTTCTTCCATTTCGATGTTTCACGTTTGGGAATGACGTTGCAATTTTGACATGTGAGTGGGCCTGTTTCAATTTTGACATGTGAGTAGCCTGTAACTGTATGCACAGTTATTCCATAGATCACAATGAACCCCAGCCGACGCACATGGAGTTGAACTGGACTTATTGGTGAAATATAATTTGAATTTCAAGTGACGGTTGCAAATAAATAGCTTGTTAATGTCCATGAAATGATTTTGCAGATTCTTTATTCATGACAATACCCATTGTTACAAGAGGAGTGGCGAACATTGGAATCATTGCTGAGGAGAACACCTGTTTTTGCATATCACAATATTGAATTAGGTCTACCACTCCACTTGGCAACGTTATCGCTTCTCGGCCTTTTGGCTAAGATCAAAGTGTAGTATCTGTTCTTATCAGCTTAATATCTGATACGACCCCCATTGGGGGTCTACGATATTAAACTGATTTTTGAACTTGGGGGGAGATGCAGGAGCTTGCTCCGACTTCCCCACGGGTTGGCCTGGTATTGCAGTACCTCCAGGATCGGCCCACTCCCTCACGAGGGAGTAAATCATACATAAGATCAAATAAAATGTCTGCTCTGGTGTCTGTCGGTCTGTCTGAACAACAAGTGGTGGAAGGAGAGTCGATGAAATGGTTGAGATCTTGCATCAGACTTGTCATTCATTGAACAATGCAACCCAGTTATTAGATTGCAGCCGACAAGTGCTACCTGACGTGTCAACTGCCAGATGTGCAGTGGAATTCATGGCAGAAATAGCAGCCTGCACGCTACTTGCCTGATGCAACTCTTCTTCCATTTCGATGTTTCAAGTTGGGGCAGGCCATTTTAAAATGAGGGAAATATGCAAGTTGGCGTCATGACTTGTTGGGAATGACGTTTCAATTTTGACATGTGAGTAGCCTGTAACTGTATGCACAGTTATTCCATAGATCACAATGAACCCCAGCCGACGCACATGGAGTTGAACTGGACTTATTGGTGAAATATAATTTGAATTTCAAGTGACGGTTGCAAATAAATAGCTTGTTAATGTCCATGAAATGATTTTGCAGATTTCTTTATTCATGACAATACCCATTGTTACAAGAGGAGTGGCGAACATTGGAATCATTGCTGAGGAGAACACCTGTTTTTGCATATCACAATATTGAATTAGGTCTACCACTCCACTTGGCAACGTTATCGCTTCTCGGCCTTTTGGCTAAGATCAAAGTGTAGTATCTGTTCTTATCAGCTTAATATCTGATACGACCCCCATTGGGGGTCTACGATATTAAACTGATTTTTGAACTTGGGGGGAGATGCAGGAGCTTGCTCCGACTTCCCACGGGTTGGCCTGGTATTGCAGTACCTCCAGGATCGGCCCACTCCCTCACGAGGGAGTAAATCATACATAAGATCAAATAAAATGTCTGCTCTGGTGTCTGTCTGTCTGTCTGAACAACAAGTGGTGGAAGGAGAGTCTGGTGTCTGAGTTGGTCTGTCTGGTTGAACAACAAGTGGTGGAAGAGAGTGATGATGAAATGGTTGAGATCTTGCATCAGACTTGTCATTCATTGAACAATGCAACCCAGTTATTAGATTGCAGCCGACAAGTGCTACCTGACGTGTCAACTGCCAGATGTGCAGTGGAATTCATGGCAGAAATAGCAGCCTGCACGCTACTTGCCTGATGCAACTCTTCTTCCATTTCGATGTTTCAAGTGGGGCAGGCCATTTTAAAATGAGGGAAATATGCAAGTTGGCGTCATGACTTGTTGGGAATGACGTTTCAATTTTGACATGTGAGTAGCCTGTAACTGTATGCACAGTTATTCCATAGATCACAATGAACCCCAGCCGACGCACATGGAGTTGAACTGGACTTATTGGTGAAATATAATTTGAATTTCAAGTGACGGTTGCAAATAAATAGCTTGTTAATGTCCATGAAATGATTTTGCAGATTTCTTTATTCATGACAATACCCATTGTTACAAGAGGAGTGGCGAACATTGGAATCATTGCTGAGGAGAACACCTTTTTTTGCATATCACAATATTGAATAGGTCTACCACTCCACTTGGCAACAACGTTATCGCTTCTCGGCCTTTTGGCTAAGATCAAAGTGTAGTATCTGTTCTTATCAGCTTAATATCTGATACGACCCCCCATTGGGGGTCTACGATATTAAACTGATTTTTGAACTTGGGGGGGGGGGATGATGCAGAGCTTGCCGACTTGCTGCTCCGACTTCCCCACGGGTTGGCCTGGTATTGCAGTACCTCCAGGATCGGCCCACTCCCTCACGAGGGAGTAAATCATACATAAAGAAAAAATAAAATGTCTGCTCTGGTGTCTGTCGGTCTGTCTGAACACAAAGTGGTGGAAGGAGAGTCGATGAAATGGTTGAGATCTTGCATCAGACTTGTCATTCATTGAAAACAATGCAACCCAGTTTATTAGATTGCAGCCGAAGTGCAAGTGCTACCTGACGTGTCAACTGCCAGATGTGCAGTGGAATTTCATGGCAGAAATAGCAGCCTGCACGCTACTTGCCTGATGCAACTCTTCTTCCATTTCGATGTTTCAAGTTGGGGCAGGCCATTTTAAAAAATGAGGGAAATATGCAAGTTGGCGTCATGACTTGTTGGGAATGACGTTTCAATTTTGACATGTGAGTAGCCTGTAACTGTATGCACAGTTATTCCATAGATCACAATGAACCCCAGCCGACGCACGCACATGGACTTTGAACTGGCACGCACATGGAGTTGAACTGGACTTATTGGTGAAATATAATTTGAATTTCAAGTGACGGTTGCAAATAAATAGCTTGTTAATGTCCATGAAATGATTTTGCAGATTTCTTTATTCATGACAATACCCATTGTTACAAGAGGAGTGGCGAACATTGGAATCATTGCTGCTGAGGAGAACACCTGTTTTTGCATATCACAATATTGAATTAGGTCTACCACCACTCCACTTGGCAACGTTATCGCTTCTCGGCTTTTGGCTAAAGATCAAAGTGTAGTATCTGTTCTTATCAGCTTAATATCTGATACGACCCCATTGGGGGTCTACGATATTAAACTGATTTTTGAACTTGGGGGGAGATGCAGGAGCTTGCTTGCTCCGACTCCCCACGGGTTGGCCTGGTATTGCAGTACCTCCAGGATCGGCCCACTCCCTCACGAGGGTAAGTAAATCATACATAAGATCAAATAAAATGTCTGCTCTGGTGTCTGTCGGTCTGTCTGAACAACAAGTGGTGGAAGGAGAGTCGATGAAATGTTGAGATCTTGCATCAGACTTGTCATTCATTGAACAATGCAACCCAGTTATTAGATTGCAGCCGACAAGTGCTACCTGACGTGTCAACTGCCAGATGTGCAGTGGAATTCATGGCAGAAATAGCCTGCCTGCACGCTACTTGCCTGATGCACTCTTCTTCCATTTCGATGTTTCAAGTTGGGGCAGGCCATTTTAAAATGAGGGAAATATGCAAGTTGGCGTCATGACTTGTTGGGAATGACGTTTCAATTTTGACATGTGAGTAGCCTGTAACTGTATGCACAGTTATTCCATAGATCACAATGAACCCCAGCCGACGCACATGGAGTTGAACTGGACTTATTGGTGAAATATAATTTGAATTTCAAGTGACGGTTGCAAATAAATAGCTTGTTAATGTCCATGAAATGATTTTGCAGATTTCTTTACATGACAATACCCATTGTTACAAGAGGAGTGGCGAACATTGGAATCATTGAGAACATTGGAACATTGAGGATTGAATGAGAGGAGGGACACCTGTTTTTGCATATCACAATATTGAATTAGGTCTACCACTCCACTTGGCAACGTTTCTCTTCTCTTCTCGGCCTTTTGGCTAAGATCAAAGTGTAGTATCTGTTTCTTATCAGCTTAATATCTGATACGACCCCCATTGGGGGTCTACGATATTAAACTGATTTTTGAACTTGGGGGGAGATGCAGGAGCTTGCTCCGACTTCCCCACGGGTTGGCCTGGTATTGCAGTACCTCCAGGATCGGCCCACTCCCTCACGAGGGAGTAAATCATACATAAGATCAAATAAAATGTCTGCTCTGGTGTCTGTCGGTCTGTCTGAACAACAAGTGGTGGAAGGAGAGTCGATGAAATGGTTGAGATCTTGCATCAGACTTGTCATTCATTGAACAATGCAACCCAGTTATTAGATTGCAGCCGACAAGTGCTACCTGACGTGTCAACTGCCAGATGTGCAGTGGAATTCATGGCAGAAATAGCAGCCTGCACGCTACTTGCCTGATGCAACTCTTCTTCCATTTCGATGTTTCAAGTTGGGGCAGGCCATTTTAAAAAATGAGGGAAATATGCAAGTTGGCGTCATGACTTGTTGGGAATGACGTTTCAATTTTGACATGTGAGTAGCCTGTAACTGTATGCACAGTTATTCCATAGATCACAATGAACCCCAGCCGACGCACATGGAGTTGAACTGGACTTATTGGTGAAATATAATTTGAATTTCAAGTGACGGTTGCAAATAAATAGCTTGTTAATGTCCATGAAATGATTTTGCAGATTTCTTTATTCATGACAATACCCATTGTTACAAGAGGAGTGGCGAACATTGGAATCATTGCTGAGGAGAACACCTGTTTTTGCATATCACAATATTGAATTAGGTCTACCACTCCACTTGGCAACGTTATCGCTTCTCGGCCTT
>CM067348.1:13873570-13951070 GCA_034190875.2 Urechis unicinctus
CTATCTCTTCACCTTTAACGTCCCCTCTTGGTAGGAAGAATACACCACCGTCCTTTTCACATTCTTTGTAACCAACATAGCGGGCAATGTTAGGTAGTGACATATTATCACGAAACAGTTCCCTTATCTATATGTCTGTAATTGTCCTGCATCATTGATATTACAGGATGCATAATATCAACATCTTTGATGTTGTACCATTTTAGATAGTCCAACATAGTATGTATATTTTCGTCTTTCCAAACTTGTACTACATACTTGTGTAGGTTTTTCTACACCACAAGTGATACTTCGTTTTTCAAATATTTCCTTTCTTGCTTTCGTTCTTCATCACTCTTTGTTCTGTATTCACCCAGTGATAATTCACATGTTTTTAGGGGTTCTTGAGTGGTGAGGTAGGATGATTGTAGTATAAGAACATCTTCGGTGTCACGTGTGGGGCATTGTTTGAATAGCCACGCTATTGTAATCTAATATATCCAACATTTGTTCCTTTTGATAGTGACCATTGAAAGCCTCGTTATCTACACACCCCAAAACCAGACGCTTGGGAAGTTGACCCAGAAATAGATTTTCTTGGTTGGCTGTCATATTACCCTGAGGTATAGAAAACACTTTGGTTTCCACACGTCGAATAGGGTATTTGACTGGGTTACGTTCCAAGGCTTTAATATGAGCCAACTGCACTGTTGGATTCAATTTGATTTTGCGTATCAATAGAACCGCAGAGGTCAACACCGTCTTTGGACGAAAGTCGTTCGCAGTCGTTGCCATAAGACTAAAGGGATCGCTGCTTTTCACCAGGCGCACTTTCATATCCACCCCATTCAGCAAATACCGCTCTTGGCAAAACATGTCCAGATGAAGTCGCCCCATCATATCCACCACCCCACTTCTGGCCGCTCGCCTTTGTCGGGTCCGCCACCCTTGATTATCAGCCGTACGGGTGTCCATGTGACCGGCCGTGTCTTTGTGCCATAAAGCTGCCGTCAACTGTGACTCTTTAGCTGCCGGACCGTAACTCAACAAAGTTTCCATGTAGGCCCGATACGGATAAGTGTTGGAGGAGGTAGACACTAGCTTTTCGTTGAGAGTTACATCCACTTGACCAAATAATGAATGTAAATATAGATTAACAGGAGCCACCGGGGCATCCGCCTCTAAATTATCACCATTGGCTTGTACCACCTTGGTCTGGAGGTTTAAATAGGAATTGGCCAGGTCGAGATAATCATCACCCGAACCACTGACGCTAAACTCAACAGGACCCGCACCTAGTGCCGAAACCGGGTGATGTTCCACCCAATGACCATGTGCAATACTACTCTGAGTCGGTGGAATACTAAAGAGATCCAATTCACTTTTGGTACAGGGGCACGATTGTGGGTGGACGAGAGCCATCGTTATCCGAATATATCACCTTTCTGCTGTCGTAGCCTTCCACGCTTGGACGGTCTGCCGCGTTTCTTATTCGATGGTCTACCACGTTTGGGTCTGGTGTGACTGCCTCGCGCATGTCGTTTTATAGCTGGAGCCAAATCATCAACAAATTCACTTCCGGTTTGTATCATTCGTCGTTTAGCGGCCGTTTTCAAAGGTCGACCCTTCAATACATCTATGACCACCCTGGCTCCTGTTTTCATGATACTTTTCTTGACGATGGGTACAGCTTTCCTGGCCAATGAGGGTAGTGTTTGTTTCACTAGAGGCATCACCATACGTGCCAAACCGCTAAAGAGGCTACCCAAACCATGACCACGTTGTCGCCTACTCCCCATGAATACGGGGAAACCATTTCCAGATTGGTGTGTATAATAAGCTGTATATGGATCGGCCATATCAAAACAAAGTTTTTCTCTCTTTCCTAAAATGTAACGTCAGTGTCACTTTACCACGTTCAAATGGTATGGGATGGCCAGTATCATCTCTTATATCGATTTCCACAGTGGAAAATGATTTGGTCATTACAGGAGAATATAATATATGTTCATAGGTCTGGGTCACCATAAGACCTTTGAAGTCATCTTTAAGGGGTATGATACGTAACAGAGGGGCCATAGTGTCGCCTACCACTTGAGATTGTACTGCACTGCAGTAGACATATAAACCATACAGACCACTGTTCAGATCGACAATATGCTCGCCTACTTGTTCCAAGGCCGTTTGGGTAGTATGGTCAAAACCCAAGATCTGACTCAATTTCTCAGTCAATACCACTATCACATCATCAGTCAATTGAATAACAGCTTTCTGTATTTGGTGATTGTAACCAAATTGGACTCTAGATTCCCCTAAAACCGCCATTCGGCGATTCAGGGTATCCACCAAGGCTTGTGGACTATTATAATACCCCTTCTTGATATCAGTGTAAATAGGATGTGCCATTTTACCCCTGTCAGCAAAATGACACATTTTTTCATAATCAGACAAACAAGTAATAACCCCCAAGTCATTAATGTATTCCAGAAAGTTTTTATTCAGAATAGTCAACCCCATATTGGCACCAATGTTATACCAGCTACGGGGGTACTGTATCTCAGCCAAACCCACTTCCCATTCGCCAACCAAATCGATGGTCTTGGGTAACTGAGTGATATATTTTGTCAGCGTGTTCTCTGGGTGATAGCGCAAGGAGCTATTGCTCGGCAATGTCAAGTTGAATGTCATACTACCGACGTCACTTTATGCTTGAGGGTTGGGTTAGGTAGCATGTATCCTAAACTACTGCTGAGTAAGGCCGTCCATAAATTACTGTCCCCTTTTTCCGCCGATAAATTGTAAATGCTGACGACTATGACCGTATACAGGATGATGATTTGTGCAAAGAACAAGATTTCTGCTTTGGGTATGGATTGACTAAAGACTGTCCACACCCGATCGCTCTGATTGTCACGCTGGCTTTCCATGGTATTATGGTGAATCGACGGCAACATCAGTTTTTATAGACTTCCAGTCGATCGACCCAGCTGTTGAAACTGCTTGGATACCCCCACCAATTGACAAAGTATTGCTTGCCGTCTTTACGCCTTCTTTCTTTCAACACCTTCTCCACATCATACACGGTTTTATCACCTACTCGTTGAATTTCCGCTTCGTAAAACGTACCCGCCAATACAGTTTGGGTATCGTCCATGAGAGTATAGACATTGGGTATACCAGAGTGAACCTTATGTATGGTTAACAATTCTTCACTCCAATTGGGCAAATACCCCTTTTTAAACTTGCCCCGTTCCTTACTGATGCGGACTCTTTCTCCCATGCTGAATTTAGGTGGTTTAGTATCTTTAGATTCGCCGTAAAGCGTCAACCAAGTCTTTTCTTCATTGGTAAGTTTGACCGACTCAGGGGTGCGTTTAATACTTCGATGGTAGCTCCGATTGTATCCGCGGACTAATTGCTGTAGCACCGATAGATAATCCAATGTGTTGTGTTTGGTTAAATAACGCCACATTTTGCTTTTCAACGTACGATTAAAGCGTTCTGCTATACTTGTTTTGGTTTCCGCATTGTGTGTTGTGAAAAAATGAATGTGGTTGGCTTTCAACCACGTCTGAAATTTGCGATTGACAAATTCTGTGCCTTTGTCCGTCTGCAAGCGTTGTGGTTTTCGGCCTTGTTTCAATATCAGGTCAAAGGCTGTCACTAGGCTAACACCTGTCTTAGTCTTCAAGGGTACTACCCAGGCATATTTGGAAAACACATTGATGCAAGTCAACAGAAAGGTATGACCCCGGTTGTGTTTGGCCAAGCGTGACACATCGACTAGATCAGCTTGCCATTGATGGTCCATACCACCTACCACCACTCGACGTCTAAGAAATTTTTGTCGTATAGGTTTATGTAGTGTGTACGCATCTTGTTGAGATAACCACGATGTTACTGAGGATGGTTTCAACTTGGCAGCTTTTGACAAGGTACGTACACCCCCGAATGCACGGGGTAATTGTGTGTCGTAATACAACTTGTCTAGTTTTCCAACCTCGTCCATGAGTTAGCTGCTACACCTCTGGCAGGTATTTTTCCTCTGGCCACCAAACGTCCAGGTCGAGTTCTTTTATGATCAATTAATCGCTGCACTCGATCTTCCCCATGTTGGATCCACGACCATCGATCTGGATGACCCACCCAATCTTGTGGTACGTTGGTGTCACGCAAGGCTCTACCAAATTCTTGCCAACCATGGGAAGTGAAATTTTTACGACGCCGTAACACATCATTGACTAAATCAGTCATGTTGCTACCATTTACCACCTGCCCTTTAATGACTAATTCTCCGCTGTCATTCCATCCCATTTCAGGGTTTCGTTGGATTCGGTCCATTAACAAGCGTCCTTTAGCCTGGAACTTCCCTGGAATGCTTTTGATAACCTCCACCATCACAGGATCGTTCATCATCTCAGACATCTGCTTAACCACCCCGGGTGGGTCTGCAGCCTCGACTGTTGTTGTGTCATCAGATCTGGATGGACGTGGTGGTGGTGGTGGTGGTAGTGGTTGTGGAGATTTATGCTGTTGGTAATAGTTGCGATGCTTTTGCAATATCTGGTTGTACATTATAATTTTATCCTCATCGTACTTTTCACGCTGATTCAATACTTACGCATCTCATCATCCAAATTCAACAAGGTCGAAGTCGTGGGCGCTTGGTCGTATTGTGAAGCACTCAATACACGAGGATCCACAAGTATCATTTTCTTTGCCATTATTTCACGATACCACCTAACAACGTTCCCAATAGTGGACCGATAATAGGTGCTAATAGCGCTGGTAAGAAACCACCTTTTTGTAACACACTTTTCTTTTTCGTAATGGCTGTTTTTCGAGTAGTAAGGGTGCGCAGACCTTGTTTGTGTCGGGTTAATTTACGTTTCTGAGTCGGTTTTAAGGGAACGTTCCCTTTTAACACATTCAAGGCACATTCACAGAGACAGTTGACCAGATCTTTGTCCGCTGCTTTCAATAAAGCTTTGTTTATGGCTGGTTTTGCCTTGGCCATTACTCGCAATGTATCAGCGTGTCTTTGTAAGCGACCTGTCATCTTAACCCTTGAGAAATCAAATGACACGTATGAGTCGATTTGTCAATTTATATATATATATATATATATATATATATATATATATATATATATATATATATATATATATATATATATATATATATATATATATACTTACAATTGCAACCATTTTGGACAATATAGACAAAACCGACCATTTTGGGTCATCTGCTTATTTTGCATTTGCGGGCTCAAATTATGTGATATCGCGGATGCCAAATTTTAACATCTGCCTTGTATGGCTTTATTTAGTTATCTTCATTCAAAACTTATTTCCGACGATTTTAAATTTTTTGATCCAAAATGGTTGTACCAAAAAGGTCATGACGGTTTTGTCATGCAAAAAAAACCAACCATTTTGGCCTTTTTTATATAATCGACCATTTTGGCCATATTATAAAACCAACCATTTTGGCCTTTTTATATAATCGACCATTTTGATCATATTATAAAACCAACCATTTTGGCCATTTTATATAATCAACCATTTTGACCATATTGTAAAACCAACACATACCCCGTCGTACAAGGTATTATGCGAATGTATAACCCGTCGTACAGATTGAAGCTGAAAAACATACCCCGTCGTACAAGTATGAGGCCCAAAAACCCGTCGTAAAAGGCGAGAGGCCGAAAAAGCATACCCCGTCGCGCGGCACATATATACTACCTCTATACACTTAGGTGCCCCCCCCCCCCCCCCCCCCCCCGGCGATTAAGTATGCAACGAGTTGGATACAATTTGTATCATCCTTATTGAAAAGAACCCAAAAGAGAAGTCCAATTGATTGAGTAAAGCAGTGACTGTCATAACGCATGCAGATTGCTGGGCACACTGCTCATTAGGCAAAGGAACTTCGCCTCCCATGGTGGTTTTTTATAACATAAGCATACCAATATTGATGGTATTATCATAAGACCAGATTGGTTGGAAATACAAATTATATAACAGATCATTTTGGTGTGCCTATTAGAAAATTGTGATATATTTACATAAAAATACCCTTTTAATGAGAAAATTCTGCCGGTTCTCAACCAATCACGACCATGTTTAATATGATTACCGTTGCGATTTATATTGAGCTGTAATTATTTCTCATATTTTGCACCTAATGGTTGTTCATAAAACCCACCTGATTAAATCGTTTTGTGTTAACAAAGATTACGCAATCGATAGGTTATCAAGCAAAGTAACTTCAATTTAAACAAAGAATGAATATGAGAAGAAAAACATGCTTTAATCAACAGCCATTTCATGCTTGATAATCATTTAAAGTTAACATTTTATGCTTGATAATCATTTAAAGTTAACATTTCATGCTTGATAATCATTTAAAGTTAACATTTCATGCTTGATAATCATTTAAAGTTAACATTTCATGCTTGATAATCATTCAAAGTTAAGGGATTTCCTTGTCATTGACTGGGCTTTCCGCTGCTCGTTCATTATTTTGGTAGGTACTTTGTTGTACGGATAGGTTATGCCGTTCTCTTGGATGATGCGCATAATCTCTTGTTTTCCTGGGGGACAGAGTTTAAAAACACCCGACATTAATCAACATGTCCGCTTGATAATACAGTTAACATTAAACCAAAAATTAACGCATTAACAGCTTTCAGTCATATAACTGTTACCAGGCAGTTTGCGTTGGGGACTTGGAAGCTTGATATACTGTCCAAAAGCCTTGTGGATGATGCTTGTCTGGGCTGAATCCCATTTGCAGCGCTTTTCCATTGGGCCCTCATCACAACTGTTATCTTCATAAGGTGCAACTAGAGCTGATTCTGCAAAAACATTTCCTACCAATTACTTAAATATATTCTAAACCCAAACTTGAAACACCAATCAATAGCTCACATATATGATAGCATAAAAAAATTGTCACTGACCATTCAATTGGAAATTGGCAGGATCATAAACTTCAAGTGAATCTGGCCATACCACACAAAGGAAACACATATATATAATTTATCCTGCCGCCCGGCATCCATACAACGCCATATATTCAAGTATTATTTTTTTTTAGTTCTACCACCAGTCACAACAAAGCATTATCTATATAAACAGAGCACAGAAAGACTAATTGCACTCTGAGAAGTGCCATTCATCGTCTCAATCAAGACAGAATATTCACCAGTTTTGCCGACCATTTGTGCCGTCGTGTCCAAGTTGTTGAGGAACGCGCCAACTCGAGGCATAGCAAGAGCGGGCAGCGGCCTCTGGTAGGTACCGCGGTTGACCTCGGACGAATGCCCCATGTGTTTGTAAAACAACTCGCGATCTTGTTGGGAGAAGTCCTGTTGAGCGTATAATGTAGAGATGCGAGCTCTTTGGTTGGTAGCATTTACCAGACTGCAGTCAATGCCTGCTTTTTTCATCACTGCTTCCGTGGCGCTCCATCCAGCCACATGCCGTGAGGATCCAATATTGGGGAAAATGAATGTGTTTTCCTCCAATATATTTGCGCCACTTCTCCTTTCATTGTCGGCAAGTAAATCCATTGCATTGAAGCAATCTTTTGGGATGATGATGCTTACCAAGTGATTACCCTTACCCGTACAGTAGGTTACGTCCAATTCAGAGGAATGGTAATCGTCATCGGTTTGCCATTTTCTTCGTTCAGTCCATTGTTTGATGTCATTCTACAATTCCCTACCTCGCCTTGCATCGAAAAGTGTGAGCCTACTACAAGTCAGATTCCTTAGCTCAACAAATTCGGAAGTGGCAAATTCATCGATAGTGATTCCTGAAAGGTATGTATGTGATGCGATCCACTGTGTGGTTTCTGAGTTTCACCATAACTTCTTCCGGGGAAGTCCTCTCGGGCAGCCTTAAGCGTTCTTGTCTTGATTTGTTAATCAGATATTTACAATCACTGAACATCAGGTTCTGGTGGTGCTTGAGCAGGCTTTTAAAATGCCCAAGCTCCTCTACCTGTTCCTTTCCCTGTTCCCCAGAAAGCATAAGGGCCTCTCCCTGTATTATTTCAGCTGATCGCATCAGTAGATAATATAATGAATTCTTCAATCCATATTTGAGTGTTTTGTCATCTGATGTGAGGCTAGTGATTGCTTCTCTAAGCGTTGTCCAGTTGCCGCGATGGAACATGTCTCCAGCATCCTTCATTTCAGAGTCATCTTGCTTTTGAACTTCTAAGTACAGACTTGCAAGCATGCGCATATCAGCCATAACTGATTTGCGTACTTCTTCTTGTTTATCCACTTTGGATCGATCCTTTGCCCAAAGATGCTTGCCTATCATTTTTATTGTGCTGTCTGTTCTGCAACAGTCTCCAGCGGCATTGCTGTGGAAGCTACTTAAAATCTCTTTAAAGTCATTGCCTTTCTTTGAGTTGATGACCATTGCCGAAATTGGTTTTGGCCTCATCTCCTCCTTGCATTGGCGCCTGTGCTGATAGAAGTATAGCTTGCTGTACGCCCCTTTGCACGATGAGCAATGGACAGTTTCGGCCTTAGTGGAACTCCGTTTGATGCGTTCAAAACAAGTCGGTGTCTTCGTCTTGTTTTGTTCAACAATTCCAGCATTGCGCAATTTTGCGAATGCCCTCCGTTCATCTATTTTGGATAACTCAGCCCCTCAGATTTTAATGTGTAATTATGTCCACATTTAACTATAACATGCAAATGTAAAGCTTTAACTTGGTTATTTGTGGCCTCCTTGTAGAAATTGTATGCTAAGAAATCCTCATTTAAAGTGATTATCTGTGATACAGATGGTCAAAATGTTGACTTTGTGCTCTGGACTTTTTCATAACCCCTCTAAATGCTTCTATTGGGAAATTGCCACTCACTAATAGCCATTGATATCACAAAACCACCAGCAGTGTTATTTTGCTATTCCCCACTCATAGCCGCTCTCGCGCTCTGAGTGTCACGTGCGCGTATCCGCCCATCTAGTCCGTTAAGACCTCCAAACTATTCAGATACCCCCGTGACCCAGTTAACTGTAGCGCCTTAAGTTCCCAAACCTCTTCCGCATCCTACTCCAACGCAAGAATGCTCTTCTGTCTTTACCCACCAGGCGACCATCATCCTGCACGGTGGTAACTGTCCCGAGAAATCTTTATTGCATTCTTTTCCCTTTAAAGGTTTTAATTGTCAGTTTCTTGTCCGGTAGTGACAAAACCAACTGTCATGAAAAAGTCTGACAAAACTTTCATGGTTAGAAAACCCCAACAGGATATGCATTATGTCATGTTGCGGTTTGTCAGGTTGGAAGTAGCATAATTTGGTGGAGGATCGTTTTGAACTGGTTGTGTCATGTGGAAAGATAAATGTTCTATTCCCCAGATAGATTCCTATCGTTTACGTAGTACGAATATCTCCTCGAATAACACCCGTTTTGTCGCATTCTGAGTATCATAACAGAGTTCTACCGCATTTGTTAAAAGATACGGGATGGAGAGAAGAGATGAGTTTCCCAACCAATGCAGGTCAAATAGTTTATTGGGATGTTCCAATAAGCAGGGTTGATAGATTCAACGGTATGACATAAATTATTTAAAAAGTAATTTAAGCATGCCAACAGTTTCACTCACACACGCCAAATGGCTGTGAATCGTACAAGTGACTGAAACAGTCCAACTGATTTTGTAAATCAGATAAATTCCATATCGACGAACTTAAAATACGTGACTTGCCAACCTTTGACAAAGTCGCAATATGAAATCTCCCAAGGACGCGGACCGTTGCCATGGCGCCGAAGCTATATGGCGTTGGGAGATTTCTCAATGAAAATAAGCAGAATACATGGTGTCTTTAAATTGACCGTACCGCTTTATTCTTGGTTCTACAGAAGAGATAATCATACGGATGTGCTGAGGAGAGTCTCCTTTGTGTGGATCCGAGTGATAATCGTAAAGTTATTTGAGTTTCGGTGAATTATCCGGTTTTGAAGCGGCAAAATCGCGATTTAAAACATTTAACTCGAAAATCTGATCGATTATCACTCGGATCGACATATCACTTTCATTCTTCTACATTTTGGTATAATTTATATAGCAATCGTATGGAGAATATATAGGTACGGCCCTTTTTCCTTAGGTACATAAATCACGACACAACTTTTATGGCCCCGAAAAAATACCACTTTTCGTCATTTTCGTCGGCGATTAGCACCACATTAAATACCAGCAAGAAAAACGAAAATTGTACCAAATGAAAAGCTATTCTTCATTAATAATATATTAAAAGAACAAAATGTATCATTGCGTCATTTGTTGTCAATGGTCATTTACATGAGACTACCAAACGGCCTAAAAACGGCCTTGTCCAAACGAGATCGGCGCCGCGTTTGTCCGCCCTACTAATGTTGCAGCACGGACGATTCCATGTCAAAAATGCTTGTAGGGCGCGTATTTATTCTCTGATTCGTGGATAATCAAATTACCATCATTTATGTTATTGCTGTAACTATTATACATATCGATTGCCTTGGGCAGCTTCATGTTATTTAACCACTCTGGACACTGTAATCTGTCTGTCAACGATGTTGGACAACAATCCTCGTCCTTGAATCGGGAGAGTCCAAACAGCTGTCATTAGTAATCGCCGTGTGACACAGCGACAATCTTGCGGCCCTGTCGGGTTGACAGGCTTCTGTGAAGTTCTGAGCGGCTATATTTACGCAGCATGAACCTGTAGAGGTGGAGGCAGCATCACGGAGCGTTAAGAATCCAGTCTTCGCTCTTATATTATACGTTTTAATGATTTATTTTCGTATGGTTAAATATTAACGGGAATCATGCAAACCAGCCGTATAGTTTCAGGTCGAACAGTAATGTCTTGTAGGGCAGTAGGGCTAGGCAACAGGGCACTTATCAAAGTATGTTCCTGTCATATTATGTCGTGTCCAAATGCATATATTCCTGCATATATTCACAATATGCTTCATCCAGCGTCACACTGATCTCAAACTGATTCATTTTATATTCTTTATTACATGTTCTATACCTTTATTGGACATTGAATTAACTTTGTGAATTTCCCTGAATCTCATTTCTCTATGTGAATGATATAAATCCCCTCAGGACACTTTGAATAAAACATGGATTAAACAATCTTTAAGTTTTAAATATATTGCCTTTATTCAGTTAGCTACATAATTACAAGTAGTTATAAAATAAAATAAATATATCTGCATCTGCAGGTAATGTGCTGAAGGATCTGTCAAGGTCAGGAATAGGTAGACAATGAATTTGTTTTGCTGATGATTAAACTTTGATTGTAGTTCATTTGCTTATCTAGGGTCACCTAAACTCTACCAGACATGTATCCACAATATAAGCATTCAGAGATGATTTAGCAAAAGAAATGGACCTCAATTGACTGAATGTATTGACCTCATAAGGATCAGTGATCAGGAAATCAAGCAAATAATTGAGGGCATTAGAACAGATAAATTTGAAAATGATCAGCAAGAAATACCACATCAGCATCTTATGTTGCACTAGCAGTAATATACTTTTAAGAGTCTTGGAGGGTTTCCATCTGGACACAATTAGTGAGTCCACAACAGCTTGCCTGTACGATTCAGCAAAAGATGATTCTCCTGCTGTGCACCAGCTATAGTTGCACATTCTGTTACACACATAAAATTAACTTGTCAAACTGTCTATCAGTCTTATATCATAAGAAATAAAGGAAGTCTATGTAATACATTACACAACATTAATTCTTGCCAACCTGATTAGGTTGATCATCAATACACATGTCACATGGATCAATCTCTTGTTATTAAGTACAGGAAGTAAAAACTAATACTCTCTCATGTTGATTCTGTGACAAAACATTCACCAGATGTTCAGATTAAGTCTACAGTTCAGTCTTCAGCAACAGGGCTGGAAATTAACTAAAATGGCCACCCGTCCTGACCTGTCCCGATGACGGGTGGCCATTTTAGATGTTAACCGGCCTCAAGAAACTTTACCCCTTCAAACAAAAAAGATGCCATGTTAGGCGAACCCTAGTTTGGTTGCATACTTGGATGGTGATAAGAACCCCAAGTCAGTGTCACGATTAGTTGTTGATAAGAACCCTAGGTCAGTGACATACTGGGATGGTGATAAGAACCCCAGGTCAGTGTCACGATGAGTTGGTGATAAGTACCCCAGGTCTGTGACATACTGGGCTGGTGATAAGAACCCCAGGTCAGTGTCACGATGGACTGGTAATAAAGAGAATCCCAGGTCTGTGTCATGCTGGGCTGGTGATGAAGAGTTGATATGAATTGCAGATAAATACAGAGCAGATTAAGTGTACATCAATTTGACACTGTACACAGGTGCATACATCATAACTGCAGGACCATCAATTAGGACCAGGTGGAGCTTAACAGTCTTCCTGGGTAAACAGAACCTCTGATAAAAATCTTCTACTTAAACCGACTGATGACCCAAACTCACACACAACCAATACAGATAATACTCATTGTTTCGGTCATTTTTGTCATTCTGATGGTTTTATGACAATTAGACATAACATGTCTTTTTAAGCCCCAGTGATTGATATATCTCAACAGGATATAATAAAAAGAGAAGCCAAAAAATTGTAAACAGTAGTGAAACCAAAACATTAATGAAGCCACAACATTGGTAAAGCCAAAATATTGATGAAGCCACAACAGTGGTGAAGCCACAACATTGGTGAAGCCACAACATTGGTGAAGCCACAGTTTTGATGAAGCCACAGTATTGGTGAAGCCACAATAATGGTAAAGCCACAGTTTTTATCACAGTATTGTGAAGCCACAATAATGGTAAACAACATTGGTGAATGCCAACAGTGTGATGCCACAGTGTTTGTGAAGCCACAATATTGGTGAAGTCACAATATTGATGAAGCCACAATATCATTGAATCCACAACACTGGTGAAGCTGCAACGTTGGTGAAGCCACAACAATGTGGAAGCCATTACACTGATGAAGCCACAACACAGGTGAAGCCACACAACACAGTATTGGTGAAGCCACAATATTGATGAAGCCACAATATTGGTGAAGCCACAGTATTGGTGAAACATTGGCGAAGCCACAGTATTGGTGAAGCCGGAATATTGGTGAAGTCATAATATTGATAAAGCCACAATATAATTCAATCCACAACTTTTTGGTGAAGCGGCAACAATGTTGTTGAAGCCGCAACACTGGTGAAGCCACAACATTGGTGAAGCCAAATTATTGCTGAAGCCATTACACTGATGAAGCCACAACACTGGTGAAGCCACAACATTTGTGAAGCCATAGTATTGGAGAAGCCACAGTATTGGTGAAACCACAACATTGGTGAAGCCGCAATATTGGTGAAGTCATAATATTGATAAAGCCACAATATAATTCAATCCACAATTTTGGTGAAGCGGCAACAATGTTGAAGCCACAACATTGGTGAAGCCAAATTATTGCTGAAGCCATTACACTGATGAAGCCACAACACAGGTGAAGCCACAACATTGGTGAAGCCACAATATTGATGAAGCCACAATATTGGTGAAGCCACAGTATTGGTGAAGCCACAACATTGGCGAAGCCACAGTATTGGTGAAGCCGGAATATTGGTGAAGTCATAATATTGATAAAGCCACAATATAATTCAATCCACAACTTTGGTGAAGCGGCAACAATGTTGAAGCCGCAACACTGGTGAAGCCACAACATTGGTGAAGCCAAATTATTGCTGAAGCCATTACACTGATGAAGCCACAACACTGGTGAAGCCACAACATTGGTGAAGCCACAGTATTGGAGAAGCCACAGTATTGGTGAAACCACAACATTGGTGAAGCCGCAGTATTGGTGAAGCCGCAATATTGGTGAAGTCATAATATTGATAAAGCCACAATATAATTCAATCCACAATTTTGGTGGTGAAGCAGCAACAATGTTGAAGCCACAACACTGGTGAAGCCACAACATTGGTGAAGCCAAATTATTGCTGAAGCCATTACACTGATGAAGCCACAACATTGGTGAAGCCACAGTATTGATGAAGCCACAATATTGATGAAGCCGCAATATTGGTGAAGCCACAGTATTGGTGAAGCCACAAAATTGGTGAAGCTACAGTATTGGTGAAGCCAGAATATTGGTGAAGTCATAATATTGATGAAGCCACAATATCATTGAATCCACAACACTGGTGAAGCCGCAACAATGTTGAAGGCACAACACTGGTGAAGCCACAGCAATGTTGAAGCCAAAATATTGATGAAGCCACAGTATTGGTGAAGCTACAACATAGGTGAAAACACAACACTGGTGAAGCCACTTCATCGTTGATACCACAGTATTGGTGAAGCCCAAAAATTGGTAAAGCCAAAATATTGATGAAGCCACAACATTGGTGTAGCCACAGTATTGGTGAAGCTACAGTATTGGTGAAACCGCAACATTGGTGAAGCCACAGTCTTGGTGAAGCCACAATATTGGTGAAGTCATAATATTGATGAAGCCACAATTAAATTCAATCCAAAGCACTGGTGAAGCCGCAACAATGTTGAAGCCACAACACTGGTGAACCACAACAATGTTGAATCCAAAATATTGATGAAGCAACAGTATTAATGAAGCCATAGTATTGGTGAAGCCACAACACTGGTGAAACCACCACAATGTAGAAGCCAAAATATTGATGAAGCCACAATATTGATGAAGCCACAGTATTGGTGAAGCTACAACAATGGTGAAACCACCACAATGTAGAAGCCAAAATATTGATGAAGCCACAGTATTAGTGAAGCTACAACATTGGTGAAAGCACAACACTGGTGAAGCCACAATCTTGGTGATGCCAAAATATTGGTAAAGCCGGAACACTGGTGAAGCCACAACACTGGTGAAGCCACAACAATGATGAAGCCAAAATATTGATGAAGCCACAGTATTGGTGAAGCTACGACATTGGTGAAAACACAACACTGGTGAAGCCACTTCATTGTTGATACCACAGTATTGGCGAAGCCAAAAAAATGGTAAAGCCACAACACTGTTGAAGCCGCAACATTGGTGAAGCCAAAATATTGATGAAGCCACAACACTGGGGAAGTCACAACATTTGGTGAAGCCAAAATATTGGTGTAGCCACAGTATTAGTGAAGCCACAGTATTGGTGAAACCACAACACTGGTGAAGCTACAGTATTGGTGAAACCACAACATTGGTGAAGCCACAGTATTGGTGAAACCACAATATTGATGAAGCCGCAATATTATTGAAGCCACAGTATTGGTGAAGCCACAATATGGTGGAGCCACAAAACTGGTGAAGCCACAATATTGATGAAGTTGTGAATTTACTATTAACATGCATGCAGAAGAATTATTATGGTGGTTTAGCACATGGACCTTAATGTTGCAAATGTAACTCATCATCATGTAGAATAGTGAGGAGGTCATGTTGCTTCATCTACATTGCTGTCAGTAATGTAGATGAAGCCACATGACCTCATCACTATTCTTATGTTAAACTATACATTTATCTCAAATCACCAAATGTCTTTTCACTAAGTAAGAGCCTAGTGGTCCTAAAGCAAAACACTGCTCCCTTTGATATGAGGAGGTATCATGCAGAGATAGATGAGCATAATTGTGATGTTTGGACAGCTGATACTGTTGCCCATCTTGAACAAATAAATTTCCTAAATAGGGCAGATTAACCAACACAGAGGATATGCATCTCCAATATGATTAAATTGAGATACTGGGTCCATAATATTAAACCCAGAACAGGAGGTAAAGCAGTTAATCACTACCAGATCGCGAATGCTGCTGAGCAAAATGTCATCACAAACACCTAGACAATCTCACAGCCTAACAATAACTACAGAATGCCGATGGCTAGTAAACTCTGCTGTTTATGACAGCATTTAATCATAGCGTTTATAGTATAACATTGTATTCAATGACACACCAGGGCTGAACAATATCCCCCAAACCCACTTGTCAAGCAACAACAGTCCATCGCCAAGTAGTTATGCAAAAAGTTTAAGCATTTGAGCCTAATCATTTAAATTTTTAAGAAATGATTCACCCAAACAACCATAAGCTAATAATAACTTAGCTGCATTTTTCCTTGAACAAGCAAATTTAATTTGCTTTTATCTAGCAAGTCAGGGATCAAAAGCCATAAAGCTATGAGTTAAAGTTTGCAAGATTTGGTCAATGTAAAGTTTCTAGCTTGCATTATAAGAAAAGTGCCATCAAGAATTATTCCCCATTGAGATAATTACTCAGGAACAAAAGGTATTGCAGTGCTGATATTTACTTTGTAAGTGATCATCAATATAAGAGTGATTCATGTTTAATTTGAAACAGGTATTCCCTATTTGGTTAACATAGCTAATGAGATTATTTTACAATAATAAGGTCACAAAGGGCTGATAGTTTGTTTGTAAGTGACAATCAATATAAGAGTGCCTTGCATTATCAAAAAATGTTACACCAAAAGTTTACAAGCAGACAGATGGACAGGGCAAAACTGTGCTGAGGAGCATAACTATTAATGGTTACTGCCTAATGGTCCCATAAATTATACCTTATAAGTGGCAAGCAACGGGTCCAGGATGGGCAACAAAAAAAGTGACCTCCCAAGCCATGCCTAACCAGGCAGTTTGTTACATCTTGGGAACTGCACTGTTCTTAAAAGGCCTCATGTGTGATTTGGGGCTTCAGATATGCTTAATAACCCTTCAACACTAGACCAGATGGACAGTGCTCAAGACTAACTGACAGATGACCATGTCATTTATAGCTTATACATGATATATTCAAATGATGTGATTGTACTATTGAACAATTGTTTGGATTACACACATTGAACATTTGACAACAATTTTATTACCAATATTGATGTGGCAGATACCCAGACAAAAGAGGCTCTTGACTTCAAAAACCTACTTAGGGTCTGATTATTTCCCTAGCCGCTAATGAAATTTGGCTGTAAACTCAAACCAGCACAGTTGTTTTGGATAGCTATTTCTGAGATCTAAAGGATCACTCTGCTGACTTATTGATAACAAAAGTGTGACTCTGTCCAAGACTGAACTATCATATAACACATAATCAAACTTATAGGAATGTAACAAAGAACTCATGTTTTAGTGTATTACAATGATACATCATATTAACAGATCATGCTATTTCCATGTTAAGGGTAACATTACTGATGCAAGTAAATAATTCAAGGATGTGGAAAGCAAAATATCAATCTTCAACCTTTGAAAAATAAATCACATTTGAAAGAGTAACCCCACCCCACTAACACCAGGGCATGTCCGCTGTCACCATCAGGCGATGTTTACGTCTGACAGATGGGGCAAAAGCCGTTCGCTAAAATGGCCATGGCCAATAGTCAATACGGTTAAATGAACGTTAGGAAATACATTTAAAAACAAATCAATGGTAACCGGTAGATCTGTCCAACCAAGCTGCAGGCATCTAGTCATATTAACGTGGTATCTGGGTATTATTTGCCGTTGGAAAAGTGTAAGTGATCGGTAAGAGTGAGTCTGAACCGTGAACGGTAGAGCCCACGTGCGGAACAGTCCGGTGAAGCTCGCTAACCACTGTAAACTACGGGTATTTCATAATTTGTCGTACATGAAATTTCTTTCCGCAGCAATAACGTTCATTGTCACATTAATGATATTCAATATTTAAACGTTGGAATCATACTGACCACATTAGAATCAAATGTAAAGAGAGCGTGTAAAATGGTCATGGCTGACCGATAAACTTTGTTTATACTCGCTCCTGTACCGGAAATTCCATGCGGTATGGAAAGCTTGAATTGTTACAATCCCAAAATATACCTTCAGCTTGAGCCCGCGGATGCGTTCGTGGGGACAATTTGATTTTAAGACATGAGCAAACTGATAACATATAACGATCTGGCTAATCATTCCTGTGTTAAAAACAGTCCGTTGATACGGTATGATTTCATTTATACTTGAAACATTGCACATCATAGATCGAGAAAACCAGTGAGATTCAGCGAGATTCTCCAAACGTTTTGAATGCTGATCTGCGTCTCGAGTTCCAAGCTTAAGTGCTTCATTTGTTCTTATTTATCTAAATAAAACACTATCAAACTGATATATATTGAGAACAAAACACCAAAAATGAGTTGACAAAGACTTACAACCCCGGATTTCCCAGTAAAATCGCCATTTTTTTTATATTCGTCCGTAAAGATATTTGAGCGTGTGCCGCCCGTTACTCGTTAAATTGCTGATGTATATATACTTTCAAAATTTGTATGTTCTTCATTTGAAGATATAATTTAAAACAAACAATTGTTCTTTGACGTTAAAAGTCACACAAATCATGAACCTAAGTTTGAAGCAAATATACATCGAACAAAGCCATATAATGACCGATTTTTCAACCTGGCCAAAATGGTCGCTTAGGCCAAAATGTAAATTCATGTGAAGGTATTTAACACAAATTTAAGTGGATAGTTTGCCCGAATAATGCGAATCCAACCTCAGGCGGAGTAGTTGCAACCAACGTTACACTTTGGCGGCGGGGTACATTTGTTTAGCCAAGTTGGTAATTTGCGTTCCATCTCGAGGATTTTTAAATACGAGGAGGTACTGGGCATTCAAACTGATAGTGCGATGATCTTTGCCTTTGTCAAATAAATTCTGCACCAGGTACATGACGCTTATGTTGCGATGGTGACTGCCTTTGGTAAAAAGTTTGGTGATGCGCTGGTCCGTTTCATGCATCAAATCATCGATAATCAATAGCGTGGGTCGACTTCCATCGATATCAAATGATAAACCCTCAACAAATTCGACTTGCTTGAACTTGGTATAAAACGCTTGCCATTCACCATAACACCACACGATGCGTTCAGGGATGGGATCCATATGTAGATTTACATCTTTGATGAACTGGCTGACAAAATAGGTTTTTCCACAACCGGTCGGACCAGCCACAACACATGTAAAGGGATGCTTAAATCTCGGATCCATTATTTTATTTATTATTTTGTTTGTTTGTTACGTGTTGACACCAGGTCGCTTATATACGAATATGGTTAAAAATCGACAATCAATGTATTTATATAATAATATTTATTTGAAAGAAACCACTATATTTACTACTCTTTATGGTTCAATACTGCCGGGCGCACGTGAAATGGGTATGTCTATCACATCCTCATCTGACAGGTCATTATCAGGGTCAGGTAGTAGAGTTACCGGTCGAGGCTGACGTAAATAACTTTCCCGATACTCGCGCAAGGCTTCTATTTTTCTGAGGGCTAATGAATCCATATCAATTTTGTTGGTCCGATTCAATTGTTCTCACAATTCGGCAACCTCACCCATGCCCTGACGACATAAACGTCTCACTTCATCGTAATCTTCTTTACACCACTGTAAAGCAACTTCCAATCGACCACAGTTGCGACATTGTAAGTTTACTTGTGCCTGTGTCATGGTCAATGATCAGCCAAGTGACTGATCGAATTTGGTAAGGATACCGCATTTATCAAACAAGTTAAAGAATGACGTCATCAGTCACGTGATGAACAGGTCCTAACATGCTCCGGTCATTATTTGATACCTCACTCAGTAAACAAGTTACAGAATGACGTCATCAGTCACGTGACGAACAGGTCCTAACACGATCCGGCCATTATTCGACTTCTTCAGCCTCCAAACGTTTGAATTTCTGCACTTGACGTTCCAATAAAAATCTCTTCTTATATAGGGCATGTCGTGTAGCTTTAGCCCAATCCCCATAAACTTCAAACAAACGTTGTCGTGTTGTTATGATCTATTGATGCGTTGGGTCTTGTTCAAAGTCATCCATCACTTTTAACATATCAATGTATTTTCTCTCCAATACGGTTTGTAGTTCAGTGACGTTACCATCAGGATAAGAATCCATCACTGTAAACACCATTTCTCGCCATGGGTCGGACGTTTTTCTCTTCATTTTTTTGGCTTTACTTCTTCACGATTCGTTCATCTCCCAACCTGCTACCCCACTTTTAAGGTCTAGTGAGGTGATGTCAACGCCCACGTGGTCATTCTTTTATCAAAAGCACCAATCAGAGGTCTCCATTAGCTTTAATAAACCATGTAGCGCTGATGTCACCACCAATACTGGTAATCAACCGTTGTATTCGTTATATTACACGACATATCGTGCAGAAGCCTTAAGAGAAAACAGAAGGTTTGATATATATATATATATATATATATATATATATATATATATATATATATATATATATATATATATATATATATATATATATATATATATATATATATATATATATAAAATATTTTATTGAAGCGATTATAATTGGTGAATCACACGACTTTCAATTTCATTCTTTACAGATATCAACCAAGATTGTCTATAATCAGGGCAAAAGAATTGACTGGTTTCCGTCCATGAAGGGGCAGGCACAAACAAACCCAAACATGTCGTCCACATATCCATCAATTCCAGATCGTTCACACGCAGCATTACCTCAGGTAAATACAGCTTCACCTGCTCCTCCCGTTCCATCATCAAACACACATCATGCTGTTCTTGACTTGGATGGACCACTTGACAACCGTGACAATTTTCTTTAATTACGAGGTTCACCAAGTTTACCAAATGATCCACGTAGACAGTTTTAAGACACTCCTCCAGTAACTCTTGGCGTTGTTTTGTAGCTCCAAATCGATCATTCAACTCCTCCCAACTGGCAACCAGCATGCGCCAAGCAAATCTATCTAAAAGCAGTTTTACCTGGTCATGTTTTATCATCACCAGCGGGGACGGGTGTTGAACACTAATAGAAACTTCTACTCCCATGGAAACCTCCCGTTCTTGATGAGTCCCCGCTTCTACCGCGTTTAGGGTCTCTGTTATGGCTGATAACTCATAGCCACCGTACAAAAAGTCTCTCAAATCCAAATCTATCTGTAATTTCCGATCCGTGTCTAGAAGTATAACTCTGTCCTTATTCCACAAGGTCAACGAAAATTGACAGAAGTCGCGAGTGTAGACTGGAATCACCATCGTTTCAGTTGTCTTCGCCATTTTCTTTTCTTTCACCTTGTGGTCAACCAGTGAGCAGATGCACAAAACTTGTCACCTCACAGTTATATATCCTGTAGCTGTAAAGCCTCACAGATCTGGGGCAATACGTCTTCACTCAATAGCTTACTAAACTCTGCCTCTGTGATTAGCCAACCACCAGGTATATGTTCCTCCCCTCAGAAATGCTGAACGCCAATAAAATGACGACCAGCTAAATAACGCTTGACCAAGTACTGATCGCCCGCTAAATATACTTTGTTTGCATCTTTCAGACGAGGTGCCTCACTTACAAGGCGGCCAAATAACAGGGCGAAAATCGGGATTAAACGCTTTCTACTCACTCGCTCCACCTCCAACCTCACATATGGAGCTCCATTCTTACATTTCAACACGCGAATGGTCACGCGAGAGCTCAGTGGTATTGGTGACTCCATAGTGATTGAAAAACGGTCTGATTTCCAGCTCTTTATAAAGCATTCAGCAACGCCTTACATCATATCACATGGTTCACTTTCAACACCACCACCCCTTTCATCTTTACTAACATGTTCAAACACGTCTTCCCAAGTTCATTGTGATCCCAAACGATTACACCATTCTCAAGTGGCGTGGGTATATCATTTGAATAGATACCTTCAACTATAATATTTACTAAACCCATTGTTATTACTAGAGAACCCCACTCAATACCTTTAAACACTCAACAACTCACCTTAACAATGCATTACATCATATCATGTGGACACATAGCATCACCACCTGGCGCAAGTCCAAACACGTCACATGATCACGTGGTCAACGCGTGGGGGGATCCTGGGGGGTGGGCAACTCCAGGGGGGGGGGGGCTCTGGTATAACATATACAAAAGTTTTACGTAGTATCCTGTGCGAGGACTACTACTAGTACACAAACAGAAAACCACCCTCCGAAACAACCCCATTTCAAAGCCAGCAATCCCCCAACAGAACAAACAAAACCAAACACCCCCACTACCCCAAAAGTCAATGAACACATAACAGCAAACAAATACAATGAGAAATCTAATCTCCCACGGTCAGTAAAATCAAAACTCATCAGGGTTCAGAACCCAGATTCTGTTGTTGGGCCCAACATCTATGGCTCATTGTCTGCCATGGAGACTGATGAGGTCCCCTATGGCAGACACACACCATCAGGGGTCAATCGGGACCCTGGGTCTGTAGTGGCCCAGGGAACCTGCGGCCCTAGGAATGCCATGGGGACTGAGGTCCACCATGGCAGCAAACGTCCCGCCAAACCCCCTGATAGGTAATGGCGGGCATTATACAATGGAATTGCCGAGGACTTCGGAATAATCATGAAGAACTTATTACTTTACTCAACAAAATTAATGGTATTGCAGCCTGCCTTCAGGAAACATTTCTGAAGGCGGAAAATAACTATAGCTTGAAAGGCTATAAATCTTACCATAAATTTGGAGGCACTGGGGAACGAGCATCTGGCGGCTCGTCCATTTTAATCAAGGATTTTATTCCCCAGAAAGAAATAGAACTCAATACAAACCTTCAAGCAGTAGCAGTAAATATAACCATAAATAAGTCCATCACACTTTGCTCCCTTTACTTGCCGCCAAGCCAAAATTTTACACGAGGAGAACTGGACAACATCGTGGCCCAGTTGCCAGAGCCAGTTCTCCTCATGGGAGATTTTAATGCCCACAACTCTTTATGGGGCAATACATATGATGATGGAAAAGGCCAAATTGTAGAAGATTTCTTCATTTCTCACAATCTCTGCCTTTTAAATGACGGCTCAAATACATACATCCATCCAGGCTATGGCACACCCACCGCAATAGATCTTTCTTTCTCTTCTCCTTTGTTTCTCGACCTTGCATGGGAAGTTGGTGTCGATGATACCTGTGGAAGTGACCACTTCCCCATTCTTATCCACCTAAACCCTACGTTACCACCAGAGTCACCTCCAAAGTGGCAGCTGCATAAAGCAGACTGGCCCTCCTTTGGATCTCTGTGTGGGGAGGCTATCCACAGGGATAAGATGCAAGGGAGAGATACACACATCGATACATTTTGTGCTAAACTGCTTGAAATTGCCTCCAAAACTATTCCGAAGTCCTCGGCAAAGCCCAGGCGCATCCCAAAACCATGGTTTAACCAAGACTGCCAGGACGCCATCAACCACAGAAAAAGGGCCCTTAAGTTATTTCAAACTCACCCAACCCATGCAAACCTGGCATCATTCAGAGCAGCGAGAGCTCGGCGGGTTGTTAAAGAAAGTAAAAAGAATTCATGGAAAACTTATATATCAAAATTAAACTCGAGAACATCAATCAAAAAGACATGGGAAATGGTCCGCAAAATAAGTGGAAAAAACACCTCTTCCACTCCTTCTTACCTTCTAACACCAGATGGTAATGAAGTAAAAAACAAACAAGAAATATCTAACATCATAGCGGACACAATAACCATGAATTCTTCCACTGCTAATTATACTGAAAAGTTTCAAAGACATAAACAGATTACTGAAAGAACAAAACTTAATTTTAGGTCAAACAACGAAGAAAATTATAATGTTCCTTCTACTTTAGAAGAATTGAAAGAATCTTTGAAACTCTGCAAGGACACTGCAGTAGGACCAGACGATGTTCATTACCAACTACTTGAACATCTTCCAGAAGAGTCCTTGTATGTCTTATTAGACATATCCGGACTCATGGAGAGAGGCTACCATCATCCCTATCCCAAAGTCCGGAAAAGACCCAACCAACCCGTCGAGCTACAGGCCCATCGCTCTCACGAGCTGTCTCTGTAAAACCATGGAGCGAATCGTTAACAAGCGTCTTATGTGGTACTTGGAAACTAATAATATAATAAATAAACATCAATCTGGCTTTAGAAAAGGCCGATGTACCACAGACAACCTTGTTAAGTTAGAGTCTTATATTAGGGATGCATTTTTAAAGGGGGACCATGTCGTGTCTGTGTTTTTCGATCTTGAGAAAGCATATGACACGACATGGAAATATGGGATTTTAAAAGATCTACAAGAAGCTGGTCTTCGAGGTAATATGCCACTATTTATACAAATTTTTTTAAATGATAGATCTTTTAAGGTAAGAATTAGTACATCACTTTCGGACCAACATGGTCAGGAAATGGGGGTCCCACAGGGCAGCATTCTTTCTGTCACACTTTTCAATTTAAAGATCAATAGCATCACAAAAGTTCTTAAACCTGAAATAGAAAAATCACTTTATGTAGACGATTTCCTTGTATCTTACCGATCCAGCAGTATGACCACCATAGAACGCCAGCTACAAATCAACCTTAACAAAATTCAGAAATGGGCAGACGAAAATGGTTTCAAATTTTCCACTACAAAAACAGTTTGTGTACATTTTTGTCAAAGAAGGGGCCTTCACCCTGACCCAGAACTAACCATCAATGAAAATCCCGTCCCTGTTGTGGAAGAAACCAAATTCTTAGGTATCATATTTGGATTCAAAACTTAATTTTAAATCCCATATTAATTACATCAGGAATAAATGTCTCAAGGCAATGAATCTTCTTAAAGTAATGTCCAAGCTGGACTGGGGAGCTGACAGGCAGGTCCTGCTCAGGCTCTA
Organism: Urechis unicinctus; assembly: GCA_034190875.2. Taxonomy (NCBI): domain Eukaryota; kingdom Metazoa; phylum Annelida; class Polychaeta; order Xenopneusta; family Urechidae; genus Urechis; species Urechis unicinctus. The sequence continues at coordinate 13,898,325 of CM067348.1, forward strand.
CCGGTCCTTGATAAGATCAAAGCTTGACTATGGCTGCATTGTTTACGGTGCAGCTCGAAAGTCTTATCTAAAACGACTGGACATAGTCCAGAATCAGGCTCTTAGGATTTGCCTTGGGGCATTTCGAACATCACCCATTGAAAGCCTCCACACTGAAGCCAATGAAATGCCTATTCATTTAAGAAGAAACAAACTGGCCCTTCAATATGCACTTAAAATAAAAAGCAATCCAGATCACCCTGCCTATGATATTATCTTCCACCCCAAATACCAAGTAATATATGAAAAACCTAATGCCAAACCTAATGTCATAATTCAATTAATACAATTCCAATAATTTGCTAATAGGTTTAATTTTTACCCTTGTTTGTAACCTTGACTTCTTATCAAATTTCGTACTCGTATATACCCCTCCTTAAGTAGGCACCATATAACACACTAGTGTTGGTGTGCCGTTAAACCCTATACTTACCTTACCTTACCGAAGTTACCGCAATAAGGATGACATTGGGCCTTATTGCTCACCATCCCAATGCGGATTTTACAATTTTTAGTGATTCTTTATCTGCCCTGGAGGCAATTGGGAATAAGTTGTTATCGTGCCATATTGTTGTAGATATTTTAGAAAATCTTCCTCGTTTATCCATGCTGGGGAAAAATGTTGAGTTTGTCTGGGTACCTAGTCACATAGGTATCCCAGGCAACGAAAGAGCCGATAGGACTGCAAAAGAAGCCCTACATGAGCCAGTGTCTGAAACCAAGATTCCCTTTACAGACTTAAAACCGCAGGTCGTCAAACTTTTTAAACAGAAATGGCAGGACCAGTGGGATGAATCCATTCCAAACAAACTTTACGAAATTTAGCCTCAAGTTGGGGAGTAGCCACAGTGCTGCAGACAGAGAGAGAGAGCAGAAGAGAGGAGGTTATTCTTGCTCGCGCTCGTATAGGACACACCTATACAACTCATGCCTTTCTACTAAGGGATGAGCCCATCCCTGAATGTATTCCTTGTACCTACCTACCTACCCTGAATGTGCACCTACACCGTCAAGCACATTCTCATCGAATGTGCTGATTTGATTTTGATCCGATCGCTTCTTCCGGGTTCAAACCCTTTCAGAATTGTTTGAAAGGGTGAATCCATCCAAGATACTTGGATTCATAAGAGAGATTGGACTTTTCTATAGATTTTAGACCACACAATTCTCAAATTATTATACATTATTCAATTCATATAATTCAATTAATACTAATGGGTTTAATTTTTAGTTAGTTTTAACCTTTGACTCCTTGTTATCCTTTCGTACTCGTATTTACCCCTCCTTAAGTAGGCACCATATAACACACTAGTGTTGGTGTGCCGTTAAACCCTATACTTACTTTACTTACCGTTAAACCCTATACTTACCTTACCTTACTAAAACGCAGGTATACGCTGAACTAGGCATTTTTTTAAACAATTAGGTCGTTTACATTGCGTTTTCATAACATGTTGGACGTATGAATTACGTTTTCATAACTTATCATAACATAACAAGAGATCGCAGTATCAACATCACCATTAACATTAATATATATTAATTTATTGTGATTACAAATTATTGAATTTACCTGTATTTTTGCCTTGTATTTTACTGATCAATTGTCATAATTGCAGGAGAAGACAACTATTGCAAGCACACAGGGGGGACCTCGAGGCTGCCTGTGCAGATATCGTGTTTGATGACGACAGCACGCCCTCCACTGACCCCTCCTCATCCTCACAGCACAATGGCAAGTGTGACCAGTTGCTGCAGTTAATCCCAAAGAGTGCAGACGAGTACGGGGAGCTCCTCAAAGGTCTCACACAACCTCCAATGTCTTCTGAACTGAATGATCTCGATACCATGGCACAAAATCGATCGCATAGAGAAAACCACGTCATAGACCCGCAGATAATATTCCTATTTTGTTTGTTTGAAGTTAGTGAACAACTGCCACGATTGGCTTCATGATTGAATTTCTTTCCGAGAAAACATCCCATCGCAAACTGATCCTAATGACCGCGTAATGAAATGCGCCTTAACAAGACTCCAACCAGCAGCACTGGATAAGATCAAGGTCATTGGATTAGAGTCATATTGTTGCCTTATAAACTTCAAAATGTTGTAGCTGATGTGTACTGAGAACCTTCGCATCCTACACTATTGAGTCGACGTGCCGTTAAACCTTATACTTACCATTACTTCTACGACGTGTTTTGTTCGCGAAATGGCAAAACGGTTTCTCCTTGCGCCTGTGCTAATGCCTACGATTGTGGTTGAAGATTGTGTGTGGTAATACCTCATAAGCTATGATGGTTGGATATGGTGTCCAGCAATATGTCCCTAGCTGCAGCTGACCATGGAACATAACTAGATCATATTTATTTTAACCGTAAAGTTAATGCTACGAGTGATGTACATGGTGTTTATTATTCTGATCATGACTTATGCTCATCACATCAGTTGATTTCGTATTAAATGAAGGTAATAAATAACACTTATGTATTAAACATATTTGGCAATTATTGCAACAATTGTTTTTTTATCAATCTGATCAAATAATGTATGATTGATAGTTTAATTGATATTTTTTTTTGCAATAATTATCTATGTTTTATATCTGATAGTTATCAAATGAGATGTGAACCTATAAACTAAGTACATTTCTATTCAATTTATTTGATTATTCGATAACAACGAGAACTAATGATCGACCGCTGCCGGACCCTATTAGAGGGAAGCATGACGCATGGAATGTCGCCAATACAGGATGTATCATCAGCTTCATTGGGAAGCCACTCCACGTGGATACCAGTGGTAGAATAGCATACAAAACCACAACAACTAACACAACCGAAGCTATCAGGAATAACGATGCAATGTACATTGTGTCAAAGAGATACTTCGTGCTGTAAAATAAAACATTGAGATATTGATTGATTAATACGATGGTTTTTACTAAAACAACCTTTTTGATACAAAACACCTGTTTGCCTTGACATGAATGAATGGATGTTTTAAAAGAAAAGAGAACATTTGTAAAAACTGGACTACAATAGGAAGTGTCAATCAAGCTCTGAACCAACACACATATTGGAGATGGCTGTCCAAGCGCTGCATTTAACTTGACGGATGATTGATTGCACAATGATTAATTTATAGAAAAATGTGTACATTTTCTACTGCATTTATATTTTCTCTGTGTGGTCTATGTGATGAGATCCCAGTCGATAATTACATTGGAAAACTACTTGCTTAATTAGAATTGATCGTAATATATATTATGTGCATGTTTTCGGAGCTCATTTAACTAGAGATCAAATGTCAATGTTTGACTTTGATGTCTGATAATATAACTGTTTCTACCCTAATCCCGTCCCTGTTGTGGAAGAAACTAAATTCTTAGGTATCATATTTAATTCAAAACTTAACTTTAAATCCCATATTAATTACATAAGGAATAAATGCCTCAAGGCAATGAATCTTCTAAAAGTAGTGTCCAAACTGGACTGGGGAGCTGACAGGCAGGTCCTGCTCAGGCTCTACCGGTCCTTGATAAGATCAAAGCTTGACTATGGCTGCATCGTTTACGGTGCAGCTCGAAAGTCTTATCTAAAACGACTGGACATAGTCCAGAATCAGGCACTGAGGATTTGCCTTGGGGCATTTCGAACCTCACCCATTGAAAGCCTCCACACTGAAGCCAATGAAATGCCTATCCATCTAAGAAGAAACAAACTGGCACTTCAATATGCACTTAAAATAAAAAGCAATCCAGATCACCCTGCCTATGACATTATCTTCCACCCCAAATACCAAGTAATATATGAAAATAAACCTAATGCCATACCACCTCTTGGCATCCGTATTCAAGAATTGCTAAACAACATATCCAATAATCAAGACATTATTGCTCCAAACAAAATTCCCGAAACACCACCCTGGCAATTGAACATACCAACAATAGACACATCCCTTACCAAATATGATAAATTAAATGCAAATGACCTCTTGATGAAATTTAATTAACTAAAAGAACATCACAAAGACAAAATACTTATTTATACTGATGGATCCAAAGATGCAAACCGTGTGGGCGCTGGAGTCGTGTTCGGACCTCAGACCCACAAGGAAAGACTGCCTGGTGCAGCATCTGTTTTACAGCCGAAGTTACCGAAATAAGGATGGCATTGGGCTTTATTGCTCACCATCCCAATGCGGATTTTACAATTTTTAGTGATTCTTTATCTGCCCTGGTGGCAATTGGGAATTATCATGCCATATTGTTGTAGATATTTTAGAAAATCTTACTCGTTTATCCATGCTGGGGGAAAATGTTGAGTTTGTCTGGGTACCCAGTCACATAGGTATCCCAGGCAACGAAAGAGCCAATAGGACTGCAAAAGAAGCCCTACATGAGCCTGTGTCTGAATCCAAGATTCCCTTTACAGACTTAAAACCGCAGGTCGTCAAACTTTTTAAACAAAAATGGCAGGACCAGTGGGATGAATCCATTCCTAACAAATTTTACGAAATCCAGCCTCGACTTGGGGAGTGGCCACACAGCTGCAGAGAGAGCCGAAGAGAAGAGGTCGTTCTTGCTCGCGCTCGTATAGGACACACCTATACAACTCATGCCTTTCTACTAAGGGATGAGCCCATCCCTGAATGTATTCCTTGTCAATGCACCTACACCGTCAAGCACATTCTCGAATGTGCTGATTTGATTTTGATCCGAAATCGCTTCTTCCGGGTTCAAACCCTTTCAGAATTGTTTGAAAGGGTGAATCCATCCAAGATATCGTAAAAGAAATTGGACTTTTTTATAGATTTTAGATCATACAATTCTCATTAGTTCAATATAGTTCAAATTAATATAATACAATTCAATTAATGCTAATAGGTTTAATTTTTAGTGGATTGTAAACCTTCACTTCTTATCCTTTCGTACTCGTATATACCCCTCCTTAAGTAGGCACCATATAACACACTAGTGTTGGTGTGCCGTTAAACCTTATACTTACCTTACCTTACTGTTTCGACCCTTGTCATAAAGGATGAGACATGTTATTCGATGGCACGAGTTGCTGTCATATCTACTGTACCCAACGTACATATTTGCTTATCTGAAAATGTGGCGTTAGACAAATTGACCGAGGGATGCTTAATCTACAATACGCGACAGGTGATCATATGTACTAAGAAATAAAGGAGGTGCTATCCGCTTCCTTCACTTTTACATTCACTTTTCCCCCATGAGTGATCTCATCATTTTTAATGGCATGACGATCATCAGGGATGAAAGTCCTTCGGATATACCCGAAATTCCGGGTTTCGCGCCCGCCGAAAATTAAATAATTTTCGAAGTAAAGTTTTCCGGGTTTTGTCATTTTTCTTCGTTCCGGTTTCCAAGTTCATATTTTCTAATGACCGAGTTCCCGTTTTGCAGGAACCCATCATGGCGGGTGCCTTCGGCACTTGCTGCTCCGCGATCGGTAATGTCCGCCGTTATCCTTGTATTCCCATTGATGTAGTGTGGGGAAAATTTTCAGGGTTTTTTTAAACAGGCCACTTTCATCCCTGATCATTCACTTTCCCCTCATGAGTGATCTGTAATGGCATTACGATGTTCCATTCACAATTCCAATTGTTAATATTAATATATCAAGAAGAACGAATAGCTTGAATTACAATGTATTCCTGTGATGTACTAACAATCAATATTCGCTAAGACTGGCCAACCACACTTGAGGAATTAAGATTGTCCTATTTTGAACCCAAATGGTGAATATTGCGTCGAACTATATTTTTCTAAACTCGCTATGATGATATCATTATCAAACGTAGTTGAGAGACGGAACATTCAATTATATGCCGTAGATTATGCAAATCTTTTTAAAAAGGTCGACATGATAACTGTTTAAGCGCTAGTGTTTCCTGTTATTGTATTTCGGTAGTGTTGCATGCAGATTGGTATATGTTTGCCATATGCTTGGGACGTTTAAAACGAATCGACCATAATCATGAGCGGTTTGTTCGGTTTCACAGCTTAAAGTTTAAATTTTATTATCTACCGCTCCAGTATGACCTATTAACATTTGGGTGGATGCGTGTGTTTTAGGTTGATATTTGTATGAGAAAGAGAGTGAGACTATACGTCTTTGTTAAACGTCACTGTATCCTCCTGCATGTCGTAAGAGGCGTCTTATAGGGAGAACCCGTTGGCCATGGGTTGCGACTCGTGTCGGTGGAAGATAGGATCCTGGTGGTTGAGTGGAGCGCTCCTTGTGACAGCATATCTGCAACACTCCACTTTGGCCCGGATTTCGCCTAGACAAGAGGCTGGAATGGCCTGGTCCAGTTAATCAGTTGGTTGTGACTTGAATAATCGTCTTCATTACCATTTCTCTCTTACATCTTCTTCATGTTACTCGTCCGCATCTATTTCAATTATCTTTCTTTTCTCCATCTATCCTTAAAAGCGGCTGCATAATCATGTCAATAGTTTTCATATTATTAATCAATCCTTATGGAGTTATCCAGTGCCAAGACCACAGACACTGCGGTTATCAGAAGATCATGGTTGAATTATCATCGCAGCTTTTAACAGAGGTGCACCGGATAACAAATTTTAAAAAGATGACGTTCTAGACCTATAGGCACTTTCATTTTAACATTAAATGCATTAAAGCTCCCTTCAAGTCCCAAAGTTGGTTAATCTTAATGAACTATACATCCCAAACCCCCTGTATTGCCTTACCCGGCCACAGCAAAAGTAAATGCAACAGAAAAATGACATGTGCTCGTTATGGGTAAAGTGTTCAAATGCTGTCTGCTGTGTCAACTGCAAAAGTACTCGCGAACTTGCCACACTTGGTACAGCAAAATCCGGAAATTGAAATACACACTAAATATATCCTTTTTCTGAGGCGAGGAAGCTGGTACAGTTTCATGGCCGTTATATATATATATTATGAGCGCACATATGCTAAGGCCTTATGTTAGATGTATGGAGGCTGGTGATAAACGGCAGCTGGAAGCCCATTATGGAGGTCAATGTAAAGCGTGAACGACGATACAGGTGAAGTGCTGCTTGAGCGATCGCTTATTTGAAAGCCGGCTTCAAACTACAGTTGAGGCGGTTTATTGTAAAACAATTGTAGAAGATTCCGAATGCAGGATTGAAATTCTCGTGGTGTGGCGTCAGTTGCTGTCGGAGCGACACTGTGACTGGTTTTGTGTCAAACAATCACAATGTTTCAACTATAGCAGTTGTGGTCATAGGCAAAACGCATTGTCAAAACGCAATAATCCTAAATGTAATAACGCAATCCATTGGGGACCGCAAGAGTTTAATAAAAAAACTCTAACAACAGTGAATATAATATATATTAACAGTTCGTTGTGCTATGCCTGTTTTTATCCGTTTTCCGCCGCTTTAAGTATGGACGCAACATTAACAATGGCTATGTTGCAATGCATTGCTGTTTGTTTGATTGTCAATAATGTTGAGTGATATCATATGTACCAGCCCAATACACTTCCAGTATTTGGTTAACAGATTCGTCCACCTCCAATTGGACACCACGACATTATCTGACGCTATTTGCATAGATATGTTTGACTGTATTTGGCGTCTGGCTGATGCAGTTTGCACCAGTTACGAACAAATGAAGGTGATAAGAGAACACGGATACATGCACTGTAGCCATTTGGATGATATTATTAACTAACGAGTTCTTTAAAACGTAGAGTGCATCGGAACCTTATTTTGTAGATGAACTGAGAATGATGTTCTTATGGAGATAAGGGGAATGACAATGACTAATAACGCCATTGTTATAACGGGCTCACGAGGCAGCCTGAAGTCGCTGTTGACACAGGTCGTTTGTTATTGCATATCCAATCCCTTTGTGTCACGTGGGAGCTCATCATCATGACAAGCGAGCAGCCATTACCAAACAGAAGCTTTAGTGTGTGAGGATCGTAACAGCAAAAAGAGTTGTGAATTACCACGACATTTCATGGCTGGGAGCAATCGGACTAACTGTATGAGGGTGGGAGCCGTACGCTGCAGCGACACTCTATCATTAATGTTCTCTTTGAATGCCCTTATACATGCAGTATAACAGAATAGTTTACTAGCCAAGATAGGTTCAGCCAGTACACTTAACTCGCCCAAACTCGTTTCCAATACACACACACGCACGCACGCACGCACGCACGCACGCACACACACATCCACACCCACACACCAACCCAACCCCCCCCCCACACACACATATATATATATATATATATATATATATATATATATATATCTATATCTATATATATACATATATATATATATTTTTATATATATATAAATATATATATGTATATACATATCTTTAAAAATGTATTTTATATATACATGTATATATATATGCATATATATGTATGTTTATATATATATACACACACATATATACATATATCTATATGTATATATCTTTATTTATATATAAATATCCGTATATATACACACACACATATATATATATATATATATATATATATATATATGTATTAATATATATATGTGTATATATATATATATATATATATATATATATATATATATATATATATATATATATATATATGTGTGTGTGTGTGTGTATATATATGTGTTCGCATTCGAATGGGATGAATAATTGTGTTACTTTACTATCCGATGAATCCGTTCATGATATCAGCACCGTCTTAGAATGCAGGCAGTTGCAACTTTTCCTTTGAATCTCATAGCGTTTCTTGAACGACGTATTTGGCGCTTTCAAAATCAATTTGATCATTTACGGTAAAAGGTAATTGTGGTATTGGGGTTAAGCGTCACTTGCTGCCATGAGGTGATATCTCGATAGGGATGAATGAGGATGATTTTGGCGCTGCGACATCCTCGCCACTGGGACCAAGGTCCATCACGGTACTATTGAGATACTGGGTCCGTCATATAACTTGATCATCAAAATCATGGGGAACCAGTCAGGTTTTTATACCTTGGTATCAAACCCACAATCTGTGTGTCGAAAGGCGACGCAATATACAACTACACCACGGGTACCGGCTGTATCAATGTATGCAATGCAAACAAATAGCATACACTGGGTCCATCCATCACTGGCCTATGGAAAAATAGAAATTTATAAAGTAGTGTTAAAGCTATCATTCCTGTTCGATAGAGCTCGGCTAAGTAGAGCTGTATGATGTTCACAAAATAAACGGACGCCACAATTTCGTGAATTATATTTACCAATCGCCATTTACGAAAGAAGTCTGTCGGGTATTTTGTCATATGAAATGCATTTCAAGCAAACATTAAGTAGTGGCTAATGGATACAGATTAGCATTTGGTAACCGGATACTGCATTCCTGAAACCAAGATCCGTCGCATTGATTTTTATTTGCATGAGCATTTTAAAATAGTAAGAATGTTACAATTGTTCAAGGTTCGATACTATATTGACAGGCATTGCGTTACTTTTTTTGAAAATACAACAATATACGATGGAACCCAAATCTACCCTTCCCCCCCTTAGCGAGATGGCACCGCACTTCAATCATCTGAAATGAACTGTGCCTATTGTAATCAGTCAGGTTGTCATAAAACCTACAACGTGTGAGTTGAATGGCGAAGCAGCCATCGATAACGCGGGATGGGAGCGGCCGTCAGAAATGTTTTTGGCAAAGCATTGATGGTGGAGAGTTGATGATGTGCTGCCATCAAAAATTGTTTTATGTGCTTCCAGCAACACGAATTGGGTTACTAATTAGCTGAGCAGGGTAAATCAATCACCTAAACTAGCAAAAAAATGATTCCTCAATTAAGAGTACTCTAAACACAATCGAGCTAACGTTATTGTTCCGTTATTATCATGATGGAATAGCTCTTAATAGAAACACTTCCTCCCCTCGTTACACCCATCAGCTGATGCTGCGATGCCTGTTAGTCTGAAACAATAGACGCTACTTGGATCATCGTAGGTGGACCTCATTTCCTGTTCGTGAGTTTGAAAGGACATTGGATCGAGCCCTAGCATTTTAGTGCGAGACCGCTCATTCCTCATCCACAGAAATAATGTAATTACAGACCATCAATGTAAAACCAATTATATTTTATCTGCTCGACGGCGAATATTAGCACTTTGCAGTCACGAGTGAGCGCAAGCAGTATGGATGTCAGTATCAAAAGATTCATTAACGAAACAAAAGAGGTCAATGATGACAGGTCACTCATTAACGTAGTCATATGATTTTTGAAAATTAAGTTAGCGTCTAAGTTACCCATACTTGCGCTACCACATATGACCACCCCCTCCCCTCCCTCTTAAGTTTCATTCAGACTCAGAGAACATGATACCTTTGTAAAAAGGGTGGTTTCACAGCTGGAGATCAGGATATCGAGCTTGTGTTTCTTCGTGGGAGCATTCTGTAGGTTTCATTTAGCCGAACGTGGCAAGGGTGGCATGTGGAAAATATATTACACTGATCAGAAGTAGAGCCTATAAAGAGAATATAAGTTACCACATTGACAACACTGCATTTGTTATCGGGAAGTCACTTGATATATCCTTCGTGCTAAATAGAAATCCACACAACGGTTACAACATGATCCTAATCGTAGAAGTTGCCGCTTTGCTTGCAGTTCTGCCATCAAGTAAGTCATTCGTGCACTGGTATATTGCTAGATATCCAACGACACCCTAGCATATGCTGTCTGCTATTGCGGGCTGTTATACGTTGTTCTATCTTAAGTTATGTGCAAGGAGCAACTCGTCCATCGTTGGCATCAGCACGGAATGGAAACATATGGTGACGCTAACGCGTTATGCAACTCTAATGGCTCAAGTTTAGTTCTGCCTACGAACAATAGGGAGGCGTACGCACTGAGGATGTACATATTAAGTCACAGCCTTTACTCTGTGTGGCTCGGAATGCAGATTGTCCCCACGTTTTGGCACAAAGAACCTGGTGAATTGTTATATCGCCTTCTTTCATTACAGCTATTTCTTCTTTTGGAACGTCATGGCCATACAGTACAACTTAACAATAGTGGTAAAATCATTAATCATTTAAAGAGATGCAAATAAAAGGCTGATGTATAAATGTCAGACGGCCAACCTCTCCTGGATCAGGGCTGCTACTCTGTCGGCGATATCAACCAGCTGCCAGGGACAACAAACATCGAGGGATCCAGGAGATTGGAGAATTATACCATGTGTAGGGCATTCTGTGTGGCGCGGAACCGAAAATTTGTTGGAATACAGGTAAAACATGTAGCATACCATATGCTATTGTCATCTCTTGCAGTGCAATATGCAGCACTACAGTACGATGGGTTTGTCTAATACCAAATAAATGGCGTGGAATATGTCAAATAGGGCTGTACCTCATGGAACTCCAGCGTTGTATGCATGTGTATCCAAGAGCCCCCCGTACAGAAGCGCCTGTCTGAAGCACAATGCCAACAAAACAGCAGCTCACCAGCTTTGAAGTGCGGATCATGGGAGAGTGGCACTGTGAGGATTCATGCGACAGGTATCAACATACACCAAGCGTATTGTTATATATTGTCTTCCCTAGTTATGTGATATGGTAATAAACATGTGTTGCTGAAGGGGCTGCCGCTAACGCGAGATGGACATGGAGTGACAGCAAGTTGAATGCATCCTCTCTCTGTGCTGCCACTGGGGGGAAGGGTGATGTTTTCTTGACCGCATTGGACTGTAGTGAACGAGCCTTCTTTACATGTGACGTCGAGGGTAGGCAGCGTTGCAACAACAAATGCAGCTCGTTGAAATATGTAACCAATACATGTCACTTATTATCACCGGGGAAACAGATGACCTTGGATAGAAAAATATCCGACGTAAAAGATCATTTACTTCTCCTGGTTTTGCTTTAAAAATGCAAAACCATTTTTCGTTTTGGCTACTGCAGTGTCAGATAAAGAGCAAGTCACATGGTTCGAGGCTAGCAATTTATGTCACCAATATGGTGGTCATATATCTGCGAAAGGATCCGGCTGGTCTGACATAACAGCATGGGCGATGCAAACCTGTACGTGGTTTGTATATTTTATATAAAATTAATCCTAAAAATACTTTATACGGTCCATTGTTATTTTCATTGACAGCCGTTGCCGTCTTACAGTGTTACATTACCTACATCTGTACGTCATATTATTTACAGCTAGGATAGAGCAAACTGTCGATTTCACCAAATGGGCTCGAGGACATCCGGACGACACCAGGGGCATGTGTATTTCCTTTACATATGATGGCTTCTGGAGAACGGCCAACTGCTCGCACAAATTACAAGCTGTGTGTGTTAAAGGTGTTGTATATATTACATGGTCTATATCGCAGCCTGTGTTAAACCAGTCATCAAACCTTTAACAAGGCATTATAACATGTACAGAAAGAACACATGTTTTGCTATTGTCTGACATATTATTCAAGCATTGTACCTGTAAATGGACCACGATAAATAGTCGACACATAAGAACTAAAAGGCGGCAGACACTTAATTCCTGTCTGCGACATCCAGCGTGAATCTACTTAAGTGAATCCGGTTTCTGCTATAGGTTTTGGTTCCAAAGATCCGACGACCAAAGCTCCAGTGCAACCCACGAATGCCCATCTTACAGGTAGAATAACACATGCAATCCATAAACCCAAATATAAAGATGGCGGAAGGTTGCAATGGATGATACCATACGCTATCTCGCTTTCAATTTAAAAATATAATTTGTTGATTGAATTTTGTAATTCGAACATTGTGTGGCATAGAATTTGCATTGGGATCCATAAGTGTCGCAGCTGGAATGGCAGTTGGGATTCTTATCAATAAGTAAGTCATTCGACATGAGTCACCTTTAATTGGTAAATATCCTTTCTTAAATAATATTTGCAAATAAATCTAAACAAACATTCACGTCCTATTTAAGGCGAATTCGTTGTTGTAAGAAGTCAAAAAGAAAACCTGCTCGTCGCCTCAAAGAGACAACTGCGCAACCCGAACCAGGCAATGTCCTTTTTACGGCATCTGGTCGGTCATATCCAAACCTTCCGTTCAACCAAAACCTACATCCCAACAATAGAAGCCCAGGGTTAGATTTCCCTCGGTCGGTGAATGACATCAGATATAGCTTTGCCTATGAACAAATTCCCGTTGATGCAAGTAACGCTAAGTTGAATGAACCACGACCCGAAAAGCAAGGCATCAGTCTTGATGTCACTTATGGTGATGAAATATCGCCGACTTGTCCACAAATAATAATAGCACAAAGTTCGCATACGAAACCAATGACCAGATCGGCCTCCTGCCCGGTGAGCATGTGTTTCCAAACAATGCCTAATATGACGTCAGAACCATCGAGAGAGAAGAGTAAACCACGCGTGGATAAGGGAGAGGTGTCACCGAACGACCAGCCGCTCTATCCTGCCCAATGTAAGAAGCGCCAGGAAGGTAAAAGCAGAGCAAAGCATTGCGCTGCTTTAACAGATGAGACCGAACTGAACCAGTACTGTTCGCATGAACGCATGGTGCGATCAAGTTCTTTGTGGGCTATCAGGAGTAGCGGCATCGCTCATAACACAGGCTGTGTTATCCGTGATAACTCTCTGTATTGTTCCACAAAGCTATGATACTTCTGTTTAAGTCATCGTTTATCATGTATATCACTTATTGTATTGACATTAGTACAAATATTGTGGTATGATATCTCCAGAAAGCGAGAGCGCTGATTGTTCATAACTTGCCTCGCAGTAATTGTATTTTGCTATTGAACAGTTTGCATTTTAATGTTATTCTTGTGTAAATATTATACATATATTTTACCTATACCCAGACAGTGTCCCCCAGAGGCGTTAGTATAGATCATTTATAGCACACCCAAACATACTTGTGTTCAGTTTGCGCTAAAAAAATACCTGCCTGTTAAGATTGCTGGGCGTTCACCAGATAAGTGGACGTTCCAACATCCCCCGGTTCAAAAGAAGCCAATGGAGTTTTTTGTAATATTCCATAATTTATCATTTCAGGAAGGTAGATATTGCTAATGGATTTGCGTCAACATTTGATAACATAATGCTGCACTCCTAGAAACCAAATTTTGCCACGGGACGTGATGTTGCATGAACATCCATGATTCCAAAACAATAAGGATTATATTTCTACTGCAATTACGTCCGGATTTAGGCTTATATTGAAAGAAGTTGCATTGACTTGAGCCAATAGTGTGGTTATACCCCTATTCCGAGATGGCAATCGTTTGGTAGAATGAGGGTTTTTGGTTCTTGCTGCCTTCCATGCCCGACGGGATGCCTCGTTGAAAATAGTGTATGGGTGTTTTGGTATAACACGTATAAACCTCATGCTGATTGAGAATGTTAGCACGTTTCACCACATGTGGTATAAAGATCTGAACCGCTTGCTGTATGAATAAACACACATGTTCTTCTTCTATGCCACTGAGAAACTGCTCCGGGCGCACAATCCTGAGTGCACGGGGATAGAGAAGGCTGCTGTGCGAGTTGACATGTTGGAAGAAGAGAAGAACATATTATCCTTCCAGAAGTGGTACAAGCAACTGGCATTACCGTATGGTATCTTTACCGACTTTGATGTGCTCAGCGTGAAGCTTCCAGGCCCTGCACTTGATTCTCCTTACAACACGCACAATACAGAGGAACATGACCCATGCGGTTACGGCTAAGCAATAACCCAGAAGCCTTTACAGTGACTGATAAGCATGAACCTGACTGGGTAAAGCGCCGCCTCCTAATGCGTAAGGGAGTGTACCCTTATGAAATCATGGACGGCTGGGATAAGTTCAATGCCTCGCTGCCGCCGATCCAGGAGTTCTACAGCAAGCTGTCTGAGCATGGTATATCTGCTGCAGACTATAAACATGCACAGATGGTGTGCGACTTGTTCGGGTGTAGAAACATGGGCAATTACCATGACGTACCTGCGCACAGACGTGCTGCTCCTGGCTGATGTGTTTGAGATATTCTGCAAGACCTGCCTGAAGCGGTATGGGCTGGACCCAGCCAACAACTTCACCCGCCCGGGTCGCGCTGCTTAAGAGCACTGGTGTGGAGCTAGAGTAACTCACCTTCTTTGACAAACACATGTTCATTTAGAGTGTGCCTGCGCGTTGAGATAAGCAGGGTGTCGCATCACCATGCTTAGGCCAACAACCCGTACATGGAAGGCTCCGAGAAGGATAAGCCAGCTAGCTACATCCAGTATGCCAACAACCTGTTTGGACGGATGATGGGCTAGCCCCTACCCACTGATGCTTAGAGGGCTCACTCTCGACAAAATTTATTAACACACCACCTGTATACAGCACGCTTCCATGTACATTTTTCTGGTTTAATTGGGGACTAGGTTGCTTCGACCAATAAGCCAATTTCGATAACAGTCGCATTGCGTCAATCCCAGAGACGGTGGATATTTTCGTTAATTTTATCTGACGATGAGCTTGCTGTCAATGCTCACCACATATGCCCTCTTAGCGCAGCTTTAATCTCTGTTAATTGGTCAACCAGTACGGCAAATAATAAGCAGTATCCCAAATAATTAGTCTTTGGAACAAATCGCAGTCGTTTATAGCCCCATTTTATTTGAACAAAAAAACAGTACGTTAGGTCAACGGTGAATATCAATATTTGAAAGAAATCAAAAGCCGTATATTGTAGTTAACAAATGTGTCCTGCATCATGAGTTCTCCGCGGGTCCGGTTTGGCAACCTACACTCAGCAACACAGCAAGATCAAGTACAAAGACCCCTACACAACCCTATTTATCCAATGTGACCTGCGAACATCAGCAGCCAGTTGGTCTGATGCTGTTTCTAGGAACTCATATTACGGAATAAGCCGATATATATGTTCCCAACTTCACTTTGTGGATGCACTGTTGAGAGGGACAGTTCAACTATACCAGTGAAGTAGACATGAACTTTTATCCAAAACGATCCATATTCGATAACCTCGTTCTTATTTTCATATCACAATTTGTCACTTTGATTAAACAGCCCGATTGTTAATATCAATTATACCTCATGATACATAGATTTTATCATTTGCACTAGGTCCACTAACAAGACTATACTATAGTTAATAATGCATGTCAGTAACTTCATCAAATTGTAGCATTTAATGAAATAAGCTAATTATGAAATGTGAGCCGCATATATTTATCAAATAACAATATTGGGTTAAAATGCTATGAACAATGTATCGAACCACTATATGAATGAAAGAATATAATATGTGACAGCACATGCGCTCGGTTCCCAATGCCAAGCTTCCGAGCACCGAGCCAAGTTCGTCGGTATTCGGGAGCTAGGAATCCGGAACCGAACTGTATGACAGAACCCTGCGAGTCAACAATAAGTATTACATAAAGTGTCTCTAATCGATCTCTTCCATTCAAATATGCGTCATACGAATAAATCTCAATACAAACTTAATATAAACCTCCTTCAGCTTATTTTGTATAGACTTCCCCGGCTTCAGTTATGTGCTGTACTTTCGTAGGCAATTAATAGCACTTATAATCGCCATAAGTATCACGATAGCAAATACTGTCATCTCTGTAACACTTATAGACATTGTAGATTGAATAAAGTAAATGATTGCAGCCAGTCCAACCAGCAGTCCAACAATCGAGAGTGCCATTAAAGCCTGACCAAGACTCTGAGCCGAGTCTTTGTCACCAGACGAGGCGCGATCCGAAGCCACCACTGAAGCAACAAACACTGGTGAACTAAACTCTTGAATACAGGCCTGAATCACTTCCTGCAGTAACTAACGTCAATTATGTGTTAGACATTTTGCACAACATTATAGGAAATGTTGTAAGAGATGGCGGTTGATGTGCCCCATTCACATGTTTGTTACATCAAAGAGCTGGGCTTATTATGACATAATCCCTAACGTTCGAACCAATCATGGAACGGGGTTTATAGACAAACATATCGGAATTAGCAATCGTGGCCACAGTCAAACAGGCAATAGCTAAGGACAACAAAAAGGCCCTAGACCTAGAGTTGCTTTTGGCATGATAAATTATGATGATATAAATATATAAGCGAGTTTCCTAGGGTCCATCACAAATTCACGATGTTGGGTACCAGTTAACATTCCCCTGCTTAAGCACTTTTTGTGCTTCTAGACCATCACAATTTACAGGTACTCCCATTGACAATAAAACATAATAATGTATACTGGTCCTTTTGATATTGATAGCAGAGTTTATTAGCTACAGAGCCTGAAATTTAACCACATGGGTACCCTGTAAATTCGTTGTTAAAATGTGCTACCTTGATGCATTGGATTCACACATTCCTTCATAGTGTTTGTGACCTTTAACGTCTATTTAATGTCACTGCAAGCCTAAAGGTCCCACCGCACTATATACTTGACCTTAAAGAAGTTGCTGTATAAAATCAGATTTAAAATTTGCTTTGAGATTAACATTTCATAAGATAATTTACCACAGTTTTACCAGTATCGACACAAAGGTCAACAGTCAGAAAAGTGGATCTTTTGATACAAAGGAGACGTTGATATATGAATGTGGGCCGCAAGATTGCTAGAACAAAATGTTTGTGAACTCCTGAGAAAAGGCAAATAAGAAGTACTGCAGAACTGCAGAGCTGACAAAAGTCACTTTTTCCAAGCTCGCAATTAGTGGTAGACTTCAGGTGCTGGGGTTAACCTTGCATATATTGAATAAACCCTCAGTCAATATTCAGAAAGCTATTGTGGATGAATATTATATTCTGTATTTCAATAACTAAAATATTGATTTTGTCGCATCATACAATCGTTTTGTTAGAAGATGAATGTTTTTCTTTGGGACTATCAGGTATTGCGTTTTTGGCATCACACATTAAACGACAATTATAATTATCTGTCAATATTTGACCTCCCGATAATAACACGAAAAGACAAAGGTGACTGAATTCACTTACAGGCCAGGATAAATGCGGTCAGCCCACACAGGCATCCACAGCACCAGTACACAACGCACGAGAACACGATGTGGCCCACGAAGGACTGGGTCGGGCCACTTTGATTCTTAACCACCACCACAGTGTTGGCAGGCCGTTGTGGACCTCCAAATTTCTGAGGGGGTTGTTGTGCAACAGGCTGGTAGCCTCCAGTTGTATGTTAATCAAAATAAACCACTTCGGTGGAACTTAATAAACGATGAAAGCAGAAACATTACATGGGAACGGTACACCGTGATAGGCCTTGGCCTTCCTCACATTCCTCTCTTTTAACACCACAGAAAGGAACACAAGAATCTCAAAAACACATATTAGGAAGTACAATGGATACATAAAGGTAGACAATATTGACAGAATATAACCTATTACAATATAGCTTTGAGGTCAAAGTGTTTCGCATTATGTCATAAATAAGCAGTTCTTGTGTTAGCCTAATTGATCAAACAAGAACCCCATCAGACTTACCACAATAACCCTGGGGGGCGGATTGTTGGGGGGATCATTTATTCCAAAGCTCTAGCTAGTGTGTTGATATCGTGTAAATCTACAAAATTATGTATGGAAGAGATATGTATATGCCGGTAAAATTACAGAGAACGATGGTATTTCAGATTTAACGAGGTACAGCAGAGAGATTATAGTACATTGGCGCGTGTTGTGAACAAAGCGATATATCTCCATAATGACTAAACTTTTACCTAGCATTCCATTTAATAGTGATTAGTTGTTTAAATTCTTTACAGCGCCGAGAATGAACAACATTTTGGTAACCTTTGTTAATTATTCTGCCTGATTTAGTGCATCTTGCTCAATCTATGCTTGGATATCTGATAAGTAGAATCAAAATGGCAAGCATTCCCTGTCAAATTGTCAGTAAATCACGGAAAATATCCTTGCTAAGAATGTCAATCGAAGCTATGAATATATTTCTATGCACTAGTTTTGACTTGCTGGTCAATACCGAAAATTCTCCCCTGTAATGCTTTATCATCATCATTTTGCTACCATACATTAACGGGATGGAGGGCATTAAATGCTGTTTCGTGGAAGTTATATTACTGGTTGGTGTCAGAGTAGATGTATACGCTGGTGTATTATACTTGGTATTCCATTATGTTTCATCACTAACCATAGAGGAAATGAAGCAAATGTTAGTAAATGCCTTTCTGAAAACTTATTTACCGATAACGAAGATTTATTTTTTGGTTAATTGGTTTTTATCTTTTTCAAATGGCAGCATGTATATATGCATGTATGTATGTATGCATGTATGTATGTATGTGTGTATGTATGTATGTATGTGTATGTATGTATGTATGTATGCATGTATGTATGTATGTATGTATGTATGTATGCACGTATATATGTATGCATGTATATGTATGTATGTGAGTATGTGAGTATATATGTATGTATGTATGTATGTATGTATGTATGTATGTATGTATGTATGTATGTATGTATGTAGGAATGTAGGTATGTGTGTATGTATGTATGCATGTATGAATAAGTGAATGAATGTCTGTCTGTATAAATCGAGCCCTGTTGGTAACCTCGGCTATTTAGTCGGCTTTTGTTATTTCATATTTTTGTGCGGGGACCTGATTTTTAACAAAATATTGCACACAGAAGACCCTACAATTCGGCCATTCGAAACAGCAGAATAACATATTTAAACGTCCAGGTTTGAACACTTTGTATTGGTAAGATATACAGCCCGACTTCGGCAAATGACTTGACTGAAGCCTTATTTTGTCCTAACAAGTCTGTTAACGCCCTGTCTTGTTAAATAAGAAGTTTTCATATCATCGGACAACTATCACTATAGCTGCGAGAGCAATTTATTCGTGGCTTCAATAGTATGTGTCACAGGAAGGAGTGTACGAGGCAGGATTTTTTTCCTCTCCTTCAGGGCTTGGGTTTGCGAGTGTTTCTGTGTGCGTGCACACGCACGATTGAAATGTGCACCCACCATAGCAGGAAAACCGCTCAACCTCAACCTCACGAAACATGGTGGGAGCCATTCCCATTTATTCAAAAGAGCTAGATTGTGTCGAGGAATTATATCTAATTGGGCAATACCAACACTAGCTTCAATGATGCCAATATAATTTTTTAATGCATTGATTAACTGTCTTTTGACCATATGTACCAGTTGAGATTGATTAATCCGTTTCCAAATCCATATCTCGGCGTGCATTAATATAATCATCAACTCCTTTTTGTTAGTGCTAGTTGGATGTTTTCCCTCAATATTTCAAGTTTGTGATTATGATTTAAGGATGACTCCCCCGCCCATTCCCCACGCCCACCCCGACTGGCAATGGTCTAATAAGCACCCGGGAGTGTCGACTTGTTGACCTAACAAAAATGTTTTGGGGCTCTCATACTCTCAGGTCAGCTTCCTGTTTGACACATTCGTGCATATTTCACCAGCAACGCTTCATTGAGACCTCGAGTTGAGGAGAGACGTGCGTACTCAGTACAGATATAACACAGCGTCAAATTTCTGTACGTAAGTATACTATTTCTTGATTCGCTTGGTTGGCTAAAATTTTACACCCTACTTTTGATTAAATTAGTGTCATTTTAAGGAAATGGAGATACATAATTACATGTGCGTCGCTATATTAAAGAAAGAGCTAGAGGAATATTTGGTGGGGGTTCCAAACACCAAACTTTCACCAGACTAAATCTCATATTAAAATCTTTCAATTTGCGAAATAAACAACGTTCTGCCGCCTTGTGGTGTTGGCAAAGAGTTTATAGCTATGCTCAGAGGGCATATGTGAAAACCCCACCTGTGACCAGCGTGATGCTATTTCATCACGCTATAAAAGAAACGCTTTGGTTCACAGATGACGTCTTCACATATTTCCTCGGGCAGTCGGCTTGAGTGGTCTTGGCGTAGCTATAAACTCTTTCATCGCGCGGCCGAGACTATGAAGGTGTCAACTCCGCTACTGATTGTATTGCGGAAATCACAGTAGCGCTTGAATCTGTGTTCAATGTGGTAATCCAGTCTAGGTTCTATCTCTGCAGGTAATTTTACTCTTGATTTGGTTGCTATCCCAGGAACAAATTCATTTGATTGGTCGAGGTGACCATGCCCCCAAAATATTCAATGACTTCAATGTGAACGTCTTGTTCTAGCGTATTTTTAAATTCTCTGTTTAATTTGGACTCTTGGTCGCCTCGACCAATCCGATGACTCCACATCTTTAACAGACGCCGCGCCCCGAGGCGTCGAATCGACAGTCCCACGTGCTTTGTTGATTTCATGGTATGGTCGCCTGATAACGGGGCTGCATTTCGTGTCATTTCAGAAGCACCACATAGCCTAGCGTAGCTATAAACTCATTGCTCGAGACCATCACATGTCCCTGACAAGCCAGGCCAGTCTTAATGCGCATCGATATCGATAGTTCGTCACGGATACGTCCCTTGAGCTAGCAATAATACCCTTTTGTACCTTTTAAGATATATTCCGGAAACCAGGACGTAGATATAGGGCGTAACCCAAAACATTACCTTTCACTACAGGTAAGCGTACCTGAGCCGTGCTGCGTAGTCAGCCAAAAAAGCACTGTTCGCTTGGTTCTTTGCCAAATAACGGAGTTTGTCAACCAAACGCAGCATGGTTGGTTATATATATATATATATTGTCATAAAACTCATCTGCCAATCGATGTATATACGTCGTAACTATTCTGCATCCACAGAAACATTCGATTCCACCTAAAACTGATCGACTTCGTCTTATCACATGACGAACCATCCCTGACTATCTACCACTAATTATCTGCAGCTACAAAGCGAGTGGAGATATATACAGACAGACAGACAAATTGAACGACAGCAGTGAACAAGTAAGATCATTTTTAGCGGTTTTAACACACACTGCCACGTGATCATGCAACATCCGCCTCCGAACTTCGATCACGAAGTCTATGCAAAATGAGCCCTGACGATCTGCAGCGTTGTATAGATTGTAACAAGATACATCATTCCAAATAAGCAGTATATTATGTTATTCTTTTTGTCAGGATTTGTCTTGCTTGAGAAACGGACCCGCAAGCGAGTGCAGTACCAGCTATAACTGCCAACCATACCCCGACGGTCAGATGAATCCTGCCTATCAAGGTCACGCCAATATATATATATATATATATATATATATATATATATATATATATATATATATAGATATATATATATATATATAGATAGATATATATATATATATATATTATATATATATTTATATATATAAATATTAATATACATATATATATTTATATATATATATTATATATATATATATATATATATATATATATATATGTGGGTGTGTATATATATATAAGTATTCCTTTATATATATATATTTATATGTATATATATATGTTTATTCATATATGTACATATATATATATATTTATACATATTTACTCACATATGGTGATGGGTTGGTGATTGGACTAGCTTGCTTTCTTTACGTAATTGTTGTCTTCGTGGTTTTTGCGTACTTGTTCACCAAGGCAATAACTGATATCGGAACAATGTGATTGATATCATTTCGGCTACTCTTATTGTGACGACGGAAGGTGGTGTAATTATAGAAGCGACTGCTATTAATCAGACGCCGTCATGATGCGCAGTAGTGCAAGCGATTGGGGACGTTAATAGTAGTAGGGGGGCAAGATGAAGTAAATAAAGTATTGAAAATAGAAGATCAGTTACATTGGTGATTTTCAGAGATATATGAACGCTACGTGATGTTATTCTAACCTTACACTGATATTTACAATATTTTATTAGATTCTCATTTAATTATTTGCTTATTTTGTGGTTAAGAATGAGAAGCATAGCTCTGATCATTTATTAGGATATATATGGCGTGCGAAGGTGCTGGCGTGATGATAGCGTATGTTATCTTAGTAGCTTTTTGTACCTGAGGGAATGCTGGCATATGTCGTTTGTTAATATAAAAAATTATAACATTAATGATACTGATTGATTAACCAATATGTTTTTACAATAATGTATGTTTGTGGTTGTCCAGATTTTTGTTTTTCAAGAACGATTATACAACAAACATTTCTTTTACAAGGCTACACTTCTTATTAATGGTTTATTAACTAGTTTATATTACTGACCTTAGTTTAACAAATCATTGTGTTCATGCATTATCTCATTTGGAGCAATAATAAAATGGGAAATAATTATGGCGGACTGATTCAACCAAACCTGTGGTACATGCAACAAAGTAAGTAATTTTATCAACCTGCTTGGGTTGATTGAATATATCGTATTTTGAGGTATTGGCTGCTGCCCATTTTCACAAGCTCGAGGTATTTGTGTACACAGTGGTCGGTCAAGCATAATCTGTAATTTATTGGCATTCGAAGGTATCCGGTTACAATGTGCTTCATAATGTTCGTTATGTGTGTGTTAGTTTTAGTAAACCTAGAAGGTAGGTTCAAAAGTTCGAGTGCTACATCACATTGTGATAGTGTATCCTGCCACCAGTGTTAGGGGTAGCAGATCTATCAGGTTGTGAAAAGGCGTGTACAATTGCATGGTTTTGGACTACAGTAAAATATGCCACAGACAGAGTTTGTTGAGCTAATGGAAGACATTTGTTAACAGGTTTCAATCAGTGACAGATAAACGCGAGTGGTTAAACGCATTAACAGGCTGGCATATAGTTAAGGGATAGCTGTTTAGTCACAGACAGAACAGAAGAGAGATAGAGATTTACAGTATTCCCTTTGGAAGGAAACTTTGTTCGTGTAATGTTGAAAGATAAATGACTCACACATGTGAATGGCTGAATTCTGTCTTTATTTAGTATTATTTACATGTTTTGGGTCGTTAACAACTAGCATAAGTCACTAGGTTACGAAAATCATGTATTACAAGACATATTGTTCTCTGATGTTATATGCTCCATCGTGCTCTGGTGTCATTAACATTATTGTGCTCCGCTGTTACATAACATTTTGTGATCTTGTGTAATATGCCCTATTGTGCTCTGTTGGTATATGGTAAATTGTGCTCTGGTGTGATATGCCCTATTGAGCTTTGGTGTTATATGCCCTATTCTGCTCTTGTGTTACATTCACTGATGTACGGTGGTGTTATATGCCTTTTGGTGATTTGGTGATATATTCCCTATTGTACTCTGGTCTTGTAAGCTCTATTGCGCTCTGGTATCATATGCCCTTTTGTGGTCTGGTTCAATATGCCCTATTTTGCTCTGATGTTATATGCCCTTTTGCGCTTTTGTGTTATATACTCTGTTGTTTTGTGGTGCTATATGCCCATTTGTGCTCTGGTGTTATATACTCTGTTGTTTTGTGGTGCTATATGCCCATTTGAGCTCTGGTGTTATATGCCTTTTTTGTCTGCTATAATATGCCCTATTGTGCTCTGGTGTTATATGCCCTCTTCTGCTCTGGTGTTATATGCCCTATTGAATTATGGTGTTGTATTCCATGTGGTGATTAGGTGTTATATTCCTTACTACGCTCTGGTGTTATAAGCCCTATTGTGCTTTGGTGTTATGTGCCTTATTGTGCTCTCGTGTTCTATGCCCTATTGAGCTCTGGTGTTATATGTCATATTGTGCTTTGGTGTTTTATGCGCTATTGTGCTCTGGTGATGCACTATTATGCTTTTGAGCAGCGTGTTCTTTCTTGTTACCAGAAAGTTACTTATGTTACCATAATTGCTTTATATCATTGACTGACGACCGAGATGATAGAGTTGGGCTGCTGATGTTGTTTGGCAGTATTATGGAACATGCATTGTCACACAATTGTACGCTATCTACCATTGACGCTGAATCAACAGCACAAACGTGTATAAGTTCCTTACTGTGGCGCAGAGAATCCTCAGGCACATTATATTTAACCGTTATGAGATGTAACACACCATTCTATTTATGATAAACTTAATAAGCGGACCGTTATGATCTGTGAATGATAGCTTGTGTTAACAAATGAATAGAACTTGAACCAACTTTAGAATTAATACGGCGTAAATTTAAGTCAATTGAACAAATTAACTCAAATAGCCTTTCCTCATAAGACCCCACCTAGTCAAAAACGATGAAGGGAAACTCTCTGCGTATGCGTGCCAAATGAAAGAGCCATGATTGTTTCTGAGAATATCTATCTATTAGGACACTGGCGTAAATATTACTTCAGCGAACAAATGAACGGACAACTTTATTTACACTTCTCGTTCTTTATTCTGTTAATTCAGTCGTTTCCTAATTCGAAACCCCGACACACACTTATCATAACCTCGGCACTCTTTTTGATAAACAACCCACTCTCCTCGAAAACATGTCAGACCGATGACAAACACATTATGACACCATAAACCGTCCTACCTACCCTCAGAACCCTGGTCTAAACGTCAGATGTCGGATCTGGGCCGAACTTATAACATGACAGAATGTGACAGATTCAACACAACAGAAAAACATCCCACTACGAATAAACATTTAGGCAATTCCCACCAAAACATCGTAATCATAATGTATCATTCTGTAACATCCCCCTTCTTGGGAAAAGGAAATCACTGTTCACTGTTGTAGCGCCATAATGTTCATAAGTAACACATACTATCATAATGTCCATAAAGTCACACTTGGAACATACACAATTCAAGAACTATTGAAAACACTAACATCACTAGTAAACGAATTAACTATGGTGGGGCCAGAGGTTACTAGCACATAGCCCACATACTTCAACTGGTCTTTACCACCAATTGTACATGTCACACAATACACACTACTGCAAATTGTAGTCACTGTACTTAGCAGGTAGCCTGACGTTGCGCCCACTCCTTGTGCGCGCTGGTGACCTTGGTGGAGCCGTGACTTGCTTGGGCACTTGGGGCTCCACTGGTGGTGCTGCTGGTCGCTGCACTTGCACCTCATCTCGTGGGACTGGCACAATATACTCGGAGACTGTCTCCGGCATGACAACAGGTGGTGGCTCCTTGGTGCTCATTAAATCCCTGCGGTTCCTGCGTAGCACCTGGCCGTGTCCATCTGTGATCTGGTAGGAACGTGGCTCGCCGCACCTCTGTGTGACCACGGCTGGTTCCCACTCACTCCCCCGATGTACTCTGACCACTTCCTGATCTCGGAGGCTCGACAGCGGCTTCGCTGTTCGGTCGTAGTATTTCTCCTGGCGCTGCTGACGCTCCTGCAGCTCCTGCTTGGACCCTACTATCTTAGGCTTCAGCATATCTGGATGCGTCGGCAACTTGTCACGCAACATTCTGTTCATCAGCAACTGTGCTGGTGAATACTGAAGTCCTGAAATGGGCGAGTTACGATACTCTAGCAACGCCAAATACATGTCCTTTCCTTCAAGGCTTGCCTTTCTTAGCAACTGCTTCAGGGTTTGCACTGTCCTCTCACTGAGGCCATTAGACTGTGCATACGTAGGGCTTGATGTCGTCACCTTGATCCCCCAGGATTGCCCAAACTCCCTGAACTCTCTGCTCCCATATGGCATGTTATCACACATCACTTCCTCTGGTATGCCATGCCTAGCATAAATACTTTTCATGTGCCTAACGACAGAGCTGGCCGTTTTGTCATCTAGCAGTGCAATTTCTGCATACTTAGAGTAGTAATCTACTACCACCAAATAGTCACGGCCTTGGAATGTCATAATGTCTGAACCAACCTTTTGCCATGGCCTGTCAAGTGCCGGATGTGGCATCATAGGTTCACTCTGCTGCTTCCTGCGATACTGTAAACAAATCGTACACTTGGCCACCATATTATCAATATCCTTGGGCATCCCAGGCCAGTAGATAACCGCTCTGGCCCTCTCCTCTCCAAGGTGACCCTCGTGTATCCTTGCTAGCATCTCCTTGCGTAGACTCTGTGGCACAATTATCTTCTGACTTTTGAACAGAATTCCTTCCAATTCATACAGCTCATCTCGGATATTCCAGTACTCCACTAGACGCTGGTCCACTGCCGATTTGGCATCAGGCCATCCTGACCTGATAGTTTGCTTCAGCGCCAAAAGCTCTTCATCAGTAAGAGTACCCTGTCTGATCTCCTCGAGCCGCTGGTCTGACGCTGGAAGTGTAGACATGAATGCGCAAACCATTATCTCCGCCTCTTCAGCCACTCCATCAATAGGCTTGCCTTTAAGAGGTTGTGACGCTCGGGACAGGGTGTCTGCCACATACATTTCCTTGCCTGGTGTATACTGCACATGCAGTGTGTACTTCTGCAGCTGCAACATCATGCGCTGCAAACGTGGAGATGCCCTGCTCATAGGCTTGCGAAGTATTATTTCCAATGGCTTGTGATCCGAGAGCACTGTTGTCTCCTTCCCATAGATGTAACAGTGGAACTTTGCACATGCAAAGCATATCGCCAACAACTCCTTCTCTATCTGCGCGTAGTTGACCTCAGCACTTGTGAGTGTACGTGATGCATATGCGATGGGCTGCCCGCCCTGCATCAGACATGCCCCCAGTCCCGACTGGGAAGCATCCGCTTGTATCGTACACGTCTGATTCACGTCGTAGTACTGTAACACCGGGGCTGATATCAGTGCTGATTTTACAGCATCCACCGCTGCCTGATGTTCTGGCTGCCACACAAATGCAGCACCCTCTTTCAGCAATCCTCTCAGTGGTGCTGTGATATCGGACTCGTTGGGAATGTACTGGGTCAGGTACTTCACCATTCCCAACAGGCGCTGTAACGCTTGCTTGTCCACCGGGGCGGCCATCTTGGCTATGGCCTCGACTTTGACTGGGTCGGGCCTGAGCCCTGCTGCTGAGATAATGTCGCCCATGTACATCACCTCGCTGACCTTGTACTGGATCTTGCCTGGGCTGAACCTGACATTCTTGTCTCGCGCCCTGTCCAGCACTCTCAGAAAAGCATCATCATGCTCATCATCATTCTCTCCAGCAATGATGAGGTCATCAGCAATAACATATACATTGCTGATGTCACCAAATGTCTGATCATTTCTCTGCTGTAGAACCTCACTAGCAGAACAAATCCCGAACGGCATCCTAAGGAACCTTTTGCGTCCCCATGGAGTGTTAAACGTGCAGTAGTAGCTGGACTTTTCTCCTAGCACCACGTGCCAGTATGCATCCTTCATATCTATAACAGTGAAGATCTTCTTACCAGCCAACCTGCTGCGCACATCATTGGGTGTGGGGATGACGTACCTCTGCCTCTTAATAGCTTCATTTAGAGGCTTGGGATCTAGGCAGATCCGTATGGTCCCGTCCTTCTTGTCTGTAATCACCAAGTTGTTTACCCAATCTGTGGGTTCCTCCACGCCTGCGATGACTCCCGCTCGTTCTAACTTTTCCAGTGCCGTTTTCAGCTTCTCTCGACGGGCGTATGGCACTGTACGGCTGGGCTGAACCACAGGTATGGCATCCTGTTTCAGCTCTATGTTGTACTTCTGGCTATATTGCCCCAATCCATGAAACACATCCTGATATACATTCAGGATTTCCTCCTTGGAACTTGGTGCTCGCTGAGCTACGTCGACACGTTTGACCAGACTGAGGTCCTCACATGCCTCTCTGCCAAGGATGTTTAGTTTCTCACTGGTAACATAGAATAGCATCGTCTGCTCCTTGTCCTTGACCTTGACATCAAGGAAGGCAGCCCCCTGTGGCCGTATCCTGCCCTGACCGATGCCCTCCAGGGTGGTCTTGGTCTGAGCCAACTGCTCCAGTTTCTGCCCTGCCTGCAGGTATGCCTCACACGAGATGACATTAGCATCTGCTCCTGTGTCCAACTTCATAGACACCACCGTGCCGTCGATGACCACGTCCTCATGCCACCGTGATGTCAGATCACCTATATATAGCTGACCAACAAATAAGTTCTGTGACACTACTTCTTCTACCTGTGACACTTGGACTGCTTTAGGTTTTGGTTGCCCAGCCTTACACTTTTGTGCAAAATGGTGTAACTGCTTGCACCTTGCACATGTCTTGCCATATGCCGGGCACTTCCCTTTAGGATGATCCTTACCACAATATTCACAATCCTTTACCATGACTGGTGTGGAACTCTTTGGCTTTGTAGATTGGCCTTGTTGTTTGCCCTTGTTCCAGGTTCTGTTCTTGGACCTACGCACCTCGTGTACCTGGGCAGCACCGGCTGATGCTGGTGATGACATGGCCTGCATCTGGACCTTGCTGGTCTCTGCAGCTCTACATATTTCCGGGCTTTATCTAGGGTTAACTTTGGCTCCCTCAGAAGTCTCTCCTTTACTCTGGTATCCCTTAGCCCAAATACGACTTTATCTCGTATTATCAAGTCTCTCTGGTCACCATACTCACAGGATGGGGCTTTGGTCTTTAGGTCTGTGACCCACTGGTCAAAGGGCTCTTCCTTCATCTGATCCCTTTGCCAGAACTTGTACCTTTCAAATACCACATTTTTCCTAGGCTCACAGTACAAGTCAAACTTCTCAAGCACTTTTTTATACTCCTTGATATCATCAGCTGGATCATACACAAATGTAGCATGAATCTCTTGGGCCTCTGCCCCAGCCACATGCAACAAAATTGCTACTTGGGTCTCACCCTCCTTCTTATTCAGTTCTGTAGCCTTGTAGTAGGTGACAAACTGCTGTTTCCATTTATACCAGGTGGCACTGACATTACCTTGTGAGAAGTTCATTGGGGGAGGGGGTTTTAAGCCATCCATTCTCACTGTTCCTTATGCTGCAATCCAGAGATTAAACTCACAAATCATGTGACAGATCAACACAACCACTACGAATAAACATTTATGCGATTTCCACACATGTAATCATGTTCATTCTGTAACACAGAATGAATAAACGAACCACCCACCCATGACAATATGAAAAACATATATAGCGTCCACGTTCACATGTTAAGGTGATATTGCAGCTTGGAACCCATGTTACCCATTGCAGCTTGGGTCAAAAATATCAGACGCTAGAATAATCATGCATGATAGCAGAATGTGTAAACAACCCAACGTTCTTTAAATCTGCTCATGCTCGTAATGATAAAAACATATTGTCACGTGATACATTGTTCATGACACATTGTTTAAATTCTGTTACAAAATGAGCAATGATCCGCATCTACAGCTGGGAATATTCATTAACCAATGACAGAGATATTTCACTGGTCATTCATTTCTAAAAGATAGTAGTCCTCCAGATCGATTATCGAAATTGACTGTCCGTGTAGTTAGAGCTCTTAAAGTTACATTTGATGAAATACATCTCTTCCACTTGTATTTCATACTTATAAACCATTTAATTCACCTTTACATGTTTCAACGCTCTAAGATATCAACTGTCAAGTAATATTCTATTAATATGCATGGAGCTGACCCGGGCCGCTAACACAATAACCCTCCAGGCACTTCAAACATGATTCAGCATGCTCACACTCAGCCATTTGTGCTTCACGTATTGTTTGCTGTCAAGTGTTTGAGTCTTTGCTTGCATGTAAATCAACACGTGGTAGATTATCATTATGTAAGTTTTATATTTATGATCAACAACACAAGAATTACGGAAATCTCGTTTACGATACTACTGACCATAACTTATAGGACGGAAA
Source organism: Urechis unicinctus (assembly GCA_034190875.2). Taxonomy (NCBI): domain Eukaryota; kingdom Metazoa; phylum Annelida; class Polychaeta; order Xenopneusta; family Urechidae; genus Urechis; species Urechis unicinctus. The sequence goes on from CM067348.1 coordinate 13,929,061, forward strand.
TGTTTCGTTTCGTTGCAAAACCATTTCGAAGAAAAGTTAATGCCGGGTGCAATAATGCATAAACTGTGTATACTGTTTATATATGCATGATGTATTCCTCAAATGTAACTCGATTGTTTGCCTTCTGCACACACATATGGGAACGCTCTGACGTACAATCGGGCTGGTATGCATTTAAACTCATTGACCTCAACTTGATCGTGAATTTATTATGCTTTTTATTGCGACTTGACGTGTGTATCAGTGGTCCCGGAAAAGTTGACTGCTTGAATTGCTTTATAGCTTAACTCGAAAGCTTGAGTCACCCCCTGTGTTTAATGTAGTTATCTCGGTACTTCGTGTCTATTCATGCCCCTATGGTCTATCTGGAGATCTGAAAGGTTTGTATGCTATGGTTTGTGCCTCTTCATAGACCATCGATTCATTACACTCGTTGTACAGGTAAGAGGTACTTGCGACAAGGAGTGTTTGTATACCGGGTTCAATTGCTTATTTGGCGAAGAGCGGTGAGTGGTCTTAGCACCAATATCCCAGCTATAGAGACTGTTCTGCTGATATGTTATCCTGGAGTGTTTAAAATACGATGCAATAAAAAAAAACATTTGTCTCAAAATACACCGCTTTTTCTCAAACCAGGTGGGGTTACTAGTACTGTTATGTGCGCATGCCTTGCTAGGCGCCTGGATGCAACATCGATGCTGAGTACAATAGAATCATACTGATGATGCTAAATTACTAAATATGAATAAATTATCAGAAGATTAATGCACAATCCCACCAACCTTAATAAATTAGTAGTTATACGTATGTGTAGCTGCGCATGTTTTGATTTGGGTGACGTCAAAGACGCTCATTGGTTACCAGGTTTCACACATGGCGCCCAGTTGAGATATATCCAAGCGGATATATACCTACGTAGTTATTCTCAAGTACTACTATAGGTGCATATTGCGGTGTAACAAATATTGCCAAACATCTGACTACTAGATTAAGGTGGGTAAATGATACACTATTGCTGAATAATTGCTTATTTGATTAAAAGTATTCTCTCAGTACTAAACTCAAATGCGATCGATGATATGTATATATATAATGTATTCAGCATATACGCATAATCTTCAGTTGTATCATAACAATATGGTGTATATCTCAATACCATGTGTTATATTCTAGGATAATACGCACGCCAATCTGACCATACATTAATGAGTAGATGCTGCACAGCTGTTATTTAGAAGTAAATGTTTCCTTACACCTACAGTGGCAATGATAAGCATAGTGTGAAGTAGGGACAGACAAAGCAGGGCTGATACATCGGGGGCGGTGGGAGAGGGCTGAGACAAATTTTCAACCCCTTGACTGACTTTTGTAGTTGTTCTTCCTCATCTAAACTATCACAAGTTCGAGTTATTGATTTAGCTAAGCCATTGTGCCATTACTGTCTATTTGCCATTATTGCTCTGTATGCAATCTTTTGCGGCACTATTAGTTCTTTAACTAACACGAAGTCGAAGACTTTTAAAGAGAGATTGACTTAGTTCAAATAATGATAACAAGTGATCATCCTAACTGCTCTTTGCTGCAATATTTATATACTTTGCATCATCTGCAATGCAACATAAATCAAGTGTGGTAGCAGTAGTCCATTGTAGATAGTCAAGCGTGTCTTGACAAGCAGACAAACCTTAATTCTATTGAAAATATGCAACAGATTTGTCAGCTGGGCGATTATATGCATATATGTAAATACATATATATTAATGTTTATATAGATATATTTATGTATATATATATATTCATATGTGTGAATATTTAAATATATAAATCGGAAATATCGGCATTTTACTTTTAACAGACGCTTGTTTTGTAAAGCTATCTGTTTGCAATGAAAATAACTCCCATCAGATAATGTGAGTGATTATGAAAAGTTGTCTGTTGCAATGAGACTCGACACTCATTTGAAAAGAATAAATAAGAATGCAAGCACTCTCGGGGTATCGAACTGTTCACCATCAATAAGTTTGTATTAATAACCAATGTACCGTGAATTTATAATCCCCCCACACACGAAAACGTGCTAGTTGTAAGGTCCCAATAAAACTTGTGTTGATTGTTAAACAGGGCTTACCCGTCTCCGCTGTTCTATACAACTAAAACTGGTTAAACTGTGCGTTTAATCCGGTTATTTTACGCACAGTGGTTCACGTCTAGCTGTGCGACACCAATTTTTCGCCACCAAGTGAGTGGTCTGTATATGTTAGAAAGACGAAACCGAGAGCTATTGTACTTAGAATAAGCGCCTATAATTCTAATGATTAAACAAACGTAAGTGGTCTTTCGTGAAGGACTACCAAAAATATCGTCTGTACTTAACCTCGCTGGTTATATTCAAACTCGCGAGGCCAAATTATGCACCAATCCTTCAGGAAAGGAATCGACTGATAAATGATTCATCACTGTAGACACAACTCAATTGACAGAAACCTTCTAAAATCAATCACATAACATAAATACTACACACACTTCTTACAATGTGAACTTCTTTGTGGCAGAATGGGCGAGAATTTCTATGTAGAAGCGAAACAGGAAAACCGGTCAACTTGAACAGCAACGTCTGTTGCAAAAGCTGATGGAGGGGGGGGGGGGGGCACATGTGTGAGCGCTTACCACTAAACACTAGCTCTTTTGAACCAAGTGGAACTTGCGCCCCCAACAAGGGAGTATGCGATCGACTGTTGGTCTGTTGGGATACTAAATACAGCCTGGTTTTGTCAGTTAAGTCCGGTCTTATATCAACAAACGATGAGCTTAGAATATTCTTCGACCATGTATTTATGTAGGGGTTGAATAAAAACTTGACGTGCATCGACATTATAGTCATATTTTGTACAAATTTCCTCGAAAATATATTTCTGTATGCATGCCCATAGCCTGGTTCTAATCATGGCAAGCGAGGTCGGGGAACATAGCATATAGGGGATCGTTCTATATGTACATGATCTGGTGAGTGGGGTGGTGTTATATTTGCATAATCAGAGGGAGGGGGTTGTGCTGGGAGCTGTAGAGATTGGGGTGTGGGTGTCCTCTTAAGCACTTGGAACTTAACCCTAACTATTTGGCTTATGGCCAGTTTAAAATGAGTACATTTGCATGTATCCAATGGTTTTGAAAATACAAACACTGGCTTCCTGGTTCACTGGCACGTAGCTCCTAGACTTGACAAACATCCCGTTGAACAAGTATCGGCATAGTTAATCCCAATTGTGAGCTGTGGTGATACGTGTTTCAGCGTGATTTCGAGTGGAGAAGATATACAAGATCTCTGTCGAATCAATTACGGCATTACTTTCTGTAAGTGTTTATGCTATATCAAAATGCTTGCTGATTGAGTAAAAGGTTACAATATATAGCAGCAGATGGTATGAAGAGAGAGTTTTTACCTAAGTGCCGTCTGTTCAAAGGACGTGGTAATGGATTATATGGTATTGGGACGAATGGAAATATTTGAAAATGTTAACCTACTCCGGTGATGTTGTAAACGCCGTTATCTCTATATTTGCATGTAAATAGTAAGTCCTCTCTAAAAATTCACCAATGTAGAATAGATTACTTGTCCATGATTTTCCATATTAGCAAGCACCAGGGTTTTAAAAAGTATATACATATAACTAATCTAGGGTTGCAAAGCTGCTGTTTATTTGTTGGTCGTAGTTAATATATTTGTATGGCATGTTTGTGATATTCCGCATTCGATGGCGCTTCAAGCACATCGTTGTTTATAACTACAATGAACTATTTAACGAGGAAGAAAATCATGTTTGGCTGTGTGGGTTCATTAGGCCATAGGCCATACAAAATCAATAAGAGGTTGTCAGGGTTTGGTCAAACTATTGCAATCTGCGTATTCTACTGCATCGTTGATTACTTTTGTTGGAGGTTGGGTTGCTATGTTGCTTCCTAAGGACGGTTTGCTATAGCTGTTGATATTCCTCGTGATATAGACATAACATAGCAGTCACCATTTTCTGCAAATGGTCCCCACTTCCATCTTAATAACTGAATAAGGCTCGAATGAATTCAGCACAAGTAGAGACGAGTATATTAAAAATTCTCATAAAAACAAATCCCCTCGAAGCGCGTCATCACTTCAGAGTAAATTAACATGGATATATCACGTATGGTCCTCAAACAAAGTCTAGAAACCAGGATGTAAAACTTCCTGGGATTCAAAGAAAACTCTCTACAGATCAACGTACCTGTACCAAACTGCACAGTTCCCAATGTTACACTTGTTAACAAAGAATCCTCAGTAGTTTAAGTCATGGCAAATACATAATGAATGGCAAATAATGCTTCAGAATTATAATGAATCGACAAATTAATCGAATAAAACTTAATTTCTAGTGAATCATTCCTGGATTTGTCATCCACTTTACGAACAGAGAGAGAGAACCAAAGGAGTAATCACTTACCACATTGGTAAAGGTCAAAACGTTGCGCTCTCTGATAATCATGCAAAAACTGGTGTGAACTTCAATTGATAAGTGCATTTACCGGTTGATGTGTCGATAATTTACAAACAGCCATCCAGTTACACTCCTACACGCACACCACACACACACACACACACACACACACACACACACACACACACACACACACACACACACACACACACACACACACACACACACACACACACACACACACACACACACGCACGCACACACACGCACACATGCACACACACATACACACACATAAACAGCTACACACACACACACATATATATATATATATATTTATATATGTATATACATATATGAGTATATATATATACATACACATATATATATATATATATTATATATCTATATATATATATATATATATATATGTATATACATATATATATATATATATATATATATATATATATATATATGTTTTTGGGTACGACACTTACAAGCTGGTTAATGACTGCACATAGTTAAAAGGCCCCTTTGTTATATACCTATTCTGTTTTGCAGGATTCGTTTTGTGTGGAGTTTGCCGTGCCAATAAGAGATATGGAGCTACAACAAGACCCCGATTTTGCCAAGCAACCACCCCCTCAGTACCAAGCACCACATCAAGGCATGATAAATCCAACCCTCCCATGTCAACCTATGGCCGGGAGTGAGTGATTCGGACGCTATTGCCAGATATCGTACATCCTTGTACACCGGAATAAATTAATTTACATATATGTACATATATACATATATATGTATATAAGTATATATATATATATACATATATATATATATATATATATATATATATATATATATATATTTATATATATATATGTTTATATATATACATATATATATATGTTTTTATATGAATATATGTATTTATGTATATATATGTACATTTGTATATATATAAATATATTCACCTACATAAATATGTATAAGTGTATTGAATATATATATATATATATAGAGATAAATATATATATATTTATATAATACATATATACACATATATATGTGTATATATATGTATATATATGTATATATGTATATATATATATATATATATATATATATATATCTATATATATATATATATATATATATATATATATATATATATATATATATATATATATATTTTGCGAGATAGAGGGATACTGAGAGAGTGTGTGTGATAGAGATAGACTGAGAGATAGACCAACAGGCAGAGGAAAAATGGATTTTGTCCTTTATGTGCACTAGCGTTCAAAGAAGATATTGACATTTGTTTAGGTAGTGGATACCCCATCGTTCAGCAGCCTCCCCAGTATTTTGGAGTGCCTCAGCAACAACAACAACAACAACAGGCTATCAACAACACTGTTGTAGTGGCGTCACAGCACAATACCCCTGCACGCTCCTTTGTGGGTCATATCGTGTTCGCATGTCTCGTGTTCTGGTGCTGCGGATGCCTATGCGGGCTGGTCGCATTCATCCTAGCGGGTAAGTCATCCTTTTCTCATTGTCACTTGGCATCAATTAGACCCACCAGTCAACCAAGTTTCTTGCACAAACTGCGATTGCTTTCTTCTTTCATTATATATTTTCTAAAAACAGTGATATTGACAAAAAATCACATGAGAGTGATTACTGGTGATCATAATTCAGATAAAACTATTTCAGAAACATATATTGAATATCATACATCATCGTGTTCATCTTTATGTGTCTAAGGGTCAGATTTAAAATTAAGCTATTCGTGAATATATCTACTAGAGATTCCCGCCGAATCATCGGTATGAGGATTGTTGGTGATTCCCATAAGGATTGTGATGAAGAGTATTGAAAATGTGAAAACGATTGTTGATAGTTTCAATGTTATTTGTAAAATTCATAACACTGATTGACTAGAACTTTAGCTATAGTTTAAGTTCGCACATTACGATGTTAACGATTTCCAACATATTACTTGATGAAATAAACCTTAATAAATATTATGCAAAAACATATTTGTGAATATTATTAATACTTAATTCTTTGATAAAACATTTAGCAGTTTGAAAGGAATAATATCTCAGGCCACCAGTGTTTGTGCTTACAGTTGTGGCTTCGGATTGCGCCTCGTCTGGTGACGACAGAACTGCTCGGAGTCTTGGCCACGCTTCAATGGCATTCTCCATCATCGGACTGCTGATTGGACTGGCTCTGATTATCTACCTTATAGTAGTCTATGCAATTCTTGTGGATGATCTGACGGATTATGAAAAAACTGGTTGCTATTATGATAGCATTTACGGTTACTATAGGTGCTACCGCGATAACAGCCGTTGCTATAGGGATGTTTATGGCTACTATAGGTGCTATTAATCGAACAAGATTTCAGCTGACGCAATTGAATAAACATGAAGACAGAGCAGGGTGAAGGAAAATTTTGTATAATTAACACAGTGCTTCGATGATACGATTAATTGGTTTGTGGTTGGTAGAGAGATATATGGACGGTAATTGGTAGCGTTCTGTTGTGTATGATATCACCTCAATTATGATCAAATGTTAATATTAATTATCATTAATGACATCATAAATATAATCATATTTGCTTATTCTAATTGACGCTACAGCTCAGTGATGATGAAGAAATTAGTGTTGTAAAATTAATGTAGTTTATGTATATAAATAGTAAATGACCTGTACAACTGTGGATTAAACATTTCAAAGCAAGATACTGATGAGGTACTAAAATGTGTGGTGTCAATAAAAGTGTGATATGTGAGCAATATACATTTGTAATATAAATACTTGGTGTGAGTAAATAGATATGTCATACATAGGCACAATTTGTGAGCTCCCCCCCACCCACACATAAATATTATATATATATATATATATATATATATAGATATATATATATATATATATATATATATATATATATATATATATATATATATATATATAAATATATATATATATATATATATATATATATATATATATATATATATATCTATATTTATATATATATATATATATATATATATATATATACTATATATATATATATTGAGTTATATACAGTGTCCTGTTTGTAAGTGGTCATAGTGTCTTCTGGTGTCAGTATCTAAATATTGTTAAGTGCTGTCCTCAAAAGACCCATGCTGATAAGGAATTCCCACAGATCAACTTGATGACCCGGCTTTTCTGACAATGAAATGTTCATAGTATTTCAGGAACAATCCATGAAATTTCATTAACATATTTTATGAATATTCTACATAATGAATTAAAATATTCAGAAACGTTAAATGAACACATTTGTAAAGAAATATTCACGAATGTTCATTGTTAAACAAGCTATAAATAATCCGGTCTAATCATGTCACGAAGCAAGACTCACTCAATGAATAATTAGTAATACTCATAGATAATGGTCATATAAGCATCCTGGACAATTGTACAGCTAGAATATCTAGACTTTGCTTGCTTATGCACGCTCTTCGTTATAGTACTGTTACTCACTGCCTGTAGTTGCTGGAGTGGGGACTAATCAGAGAAATAACCCGAGTCCTGAAGTAGAGTTGCTTATTTGGTTTATTTAGATTTCAACAATGAAGCTCCCTGGAATCTCGCGGTCCGAATCGTTTCTCTGACTAGATGAATCACTCTGACTAACCCATCTGGACTCCTTATAAAGGGTCCCGCGATAGGCCAGGCTAAAACAATCCCCACGTGTGATGTAACTGTGAGGACTGAAATCAGGTTACACCCCTCCCAAAGAGTGTGCTGATAACCTGGGCGCTGTGGGGGAGGCTTTTTAAGAACGTATGAGCCAAAATAGTATTATAACACAATTGATGAACTACCATGAACTTGAAAGGCCATTTTTTGTAATGAAATTCACGAATAATTTGTAAGAACGTATGAGCCAAAACATTACCATGAATAATGATTTTTTATTCATATTCACGAATAATCATTGTTGACCATGCAACGAATAATGAAGTCTATTCAGGTCAAGACGCAAGACTTAATACATGAATATTCAGTTATATACATTGATAAAAGTCACATAAGCAGCCCTGAGTGTTCATGAGCTACCATGGACATTAAATGGCCACTTTCCAAATGACAAATAATGATGAGTCTTGGTCCATTGCGTTAGATATATATCCATGGTTATTCACATATATGACAGGATGTACCACACATGCTTCATGAATCATGCCACTGAATAACCATGAACAAATGTGATTATCAATTTCTTGCCCTTGAATATCCGTGAATTCTTAAGATACCGGACCCAAATGACTACAAACATTCATGGGATTTCCATCACTGAGCAGCAGTGCCTGATGAACGGAATGAAACAGATAGAAAAATATATAAAGTACTATCTTATTTTAACTATACCATGAGAAAGCTCAACAAGTCCGAATATACAAACATTGGCATACTTAAAAAAACACAGTTTAAAAGTAAACAAACTTAAATCTCGAATTAAAGTTGGATTTAACAAGACACATGGATAACAAACAAAGGACTACAACATGATATTTTCAGGTTGTTAACACAAATACTACTAAGTATATCATTGCACTTTTCAATCTAAAATATGATAAACATGTCAAATATAACTGGCAGGACCAGATTATTCAATTACTAAAGAACAACTATATTCACACACATCATTGTCTTATTATTCAGCAATTTGATATATATTAAAGAAAGTGGGCAACTCAAGATGACAGGGGTTGCACAGAGAGTCATTTCCCTATGCGATATTCATACACAGCTGATGCGCTTCTCATTATCTTATAACTTGCACAAATATCGCATAGGAAGCTGCATTCTTACATATCTTTGTGTTATCATCATAAGGACTTTTATTACATAACATAAGGAATAGTATGGAGATATCCTGTCTGGACTAAATTATCTCAATCCATGAACAGATGTCAAATTGATAGATACAAGACAGAAACAAGATAGGCCAAACTCAAGTTAAAGATCAAAGAATTATTTGGATCTTACAGATTTTATGCCATTTTGAATTTGTTCATTGATTCAGCCAAAATTGCACACTCGCTGCCAAATGTCTCAGTTAACGAAAACTTGAGGAGACTTGTTCTCCTCTCGTCCATCATAGGATGGGATGAACCCCACTGATTCCCAGTTCTGCCGGTGATGCATTGGTCACGTATGTAGTCCTCGTCAAAAAGAGGAAACATAGGGATCTTGCAAGCGGAATATTTATTTCATTTTTGATAATGTCCCTCAACTCTCCCTTTGTTTTCGCTTGTGCCCAAGTCTGTCAAAATCTGTGTCCATAGAGGCGATGGGCTTCGTGAGCATTATATTTCTCAGCTCACATCTAGAGTGGTTTAAATGTCGACTGAAACAAAACCGCATGTGCTCGACTAATTATGTAAAAATCAGACCAGGTTATAGTTCATTCAGTTTATTGGGCGAGCAGTATGATAGCACTTTCCCAAACGAGAACTTCGTTATAACCCATGGCTGAGGATGAATGAGTTTGTTTAATTTAGTAACATTCTGGCTGCAAAGCTATTGCTCCAGAAAGTCTGGAGACCAGAAAAGAGCATTATACCAATAACCATACCCACGATTTCACCCCATGTTGTGTCAAGCAAGCGCTGATGATAATTAACGAGTAATACAGGGCAAAAGTCTGGCGAGTGCCCTACTCCACCTTTGCATTATACAACAAACACATCCCGAGCCTTTGCCTTAGAGCGTGGCGCCAAAGCAAAAAACGATTGGGTATCGATTTATTATATATATCATAAAGTTGCTCATACTTAACCATTCTTTTATTCAAACGATCAAGTGGTTGAGTACCTGGAGTGGCTAGGCAGTCTTCCTCATCCTTAGGAGTATACATTATGCTATAAGGTGAGTTTAAAATCCAACCAGGAACACCTTGTTGAAACAAGTTAGAACACTTAGAATCTAAATTGAAATGCATTTGGATTTCTACACAGCATACTGTCTTCAAAACCCACAGAAATTGAATTATCAAGAAGCTTTAGCATTTAATTAGTTCCAACTCGGTCATTCATCGAGGAGGGATCACGGGGTCCACGAGAAATTATGTATACTAATTGCATTTATACACAGACAATAGTTATGTTACGCCGGTTTAGTCCAGTCAGGACTTCTTGGACCCTTGCGCGACTGTAGATACATTGTATGGAGTGCTGTAATATTCAATATCATAGATATCATAAAAACAAATTGCATTGGTCCAATGTTCTTTTTCGATGTTCACAAACAACACAAATGAAACCAAGAATTGCGCCTAATATCTCTAAATTCGAAGCAAATTTTACAAACAAACTGGCACATCCAAACAAAATCTGTGAATGGCCTCGCTTTCTTAACCAGCGCATGAGCGTTGCGAAATAGCGCTCGCATTCTGCCAACATCGTTGCGATGCAGAGTTTACAGGGCCAGACTTTTCATGATCCTTGCAAATTCCATCTTGTAGCTACCTTACACAAATCGTCCTTGACGTTGACTTTCTTTGACGGCAAACGATCTACAACAGAACAGAACATCACGTCCTTCTCATACCTGTTATAGAGCCCCTCCACGGCAGGAAATGGTTACTCCCGTTCTTCCCTCGTGGGTGCTTGAACACGTGAATTCCGCTCTCTGCATTGCATATTAGCCTGCGAAGTGCATAACCTAGCCTTTATTTCAGTTCTTATTCATACCAGTCACAGATTATACATGGTAAAACGAATAAATGAATTCAAATAAGAATGCCATTACGCGATGGAAAATCGGTTTTATAAAATTTGTCAACAGGCAGGAAATGGGAAGTCTGGTTGATTTGTGGCTGCCAAGCAACCGTTCAGGTCAGATGTTTCATGTTGTATTTAAATATGTGAGGCTGCCATTAGATGGCTTGGCAGGGAGTCCCATTATATCCTCCTGCGTGCCATAAGAGATGACTAATAGGGGCCAACCTGCTCGCAATGGGCTGCGACTCTGATCGGTGGGTAAAGGGTTCCATTGAGTGGAGGGGTCCTTGCAAGGGCCATATCTACAACGCACTACTCCGGCCTGGGTATCGCCTAAACGAGAAGCTGAAAATGCCGGTCTACACGTCTATAACTTGCGTTGCGATTACTCGCGAATCTGCATAACTCGCGTTCACGTCTTGGATCCCCTTTTTAGCCCAAAACAGCGAAATAAAAAAAAATACAACATTCGTTTTCATTCCGCATCCACATAGCAATCCTACACACACAAATATGACGGATGACGCGCCAGGCTAGTTTCACTCTGTCCGCTAGGGGCGCTACTTTCGCCCCAAATTCGCTTACTCACGCTTTCATTTAACTCGCGGCTCCAATTTATGAACCAGGATTGGCATGCGTTATCGGGGTAGACCTGTTATTGATTTGCTCATGTTCATGAGTACAAGTAATGCATATTTCTTACTACAATATCGGCTGTTTATTAAATGTGTTGATAATATGGGCCCTAAGTAACCCATTGTGATGGATTACTTTTGATTATGGATGACGTGATAAGCTCCACGTCTCGTGGTGTCATTACAGGGGGTTTGAATTCCTTTCTCCCAAATCATCCCAACTTTTCTGTGCCTGTCGAGGTGAATACAGATCGGTTTCTTTTATTTGCATCTTTCAGTGATATGTTTGTGGGGGGCAATTTCTATCATTTTAGTTCTGCTGTTCAGTTGAGATTATCATGTTCCTTTGCTTCGTCATCTGTCTGTCTGCCCATCCATCGGTTGGTCATCCACGTCAGCAGGTTACCTTATTAAAGGTAAAATACAATTATTTTTTTTTATGTTCTATGCTCTAAAAGAGTATCGTAACCATAATAAAGAGACTGCGCATTTTTCTTTTAGAAAAATGATTTTAAAATATACATTTTCCACGTCGAATCTGTCAAGATATAGCTCGGTAAATTCGTGAATTTCTGACGTCACACGCGCTGTTTGCGAATATTCCTCGCCATCTTTATCCTTCATGGTTGGTTGACAGCGTGTGACTTACTTTTCTTTCTTCACGGTCTGGATAATTTCTTGGTGTGGATTATGCCTTATTGTTGCACGTTCGGTTGTCGGAACAATGAGAAGTCAGGCGTGAGTTGTTTTCGATTTCCGAAAGACAGCAAAATGCACTGCATATGGGTGACGAAAGTCAAGCGTAAAGACTGGAAGCCGACCCTTACGATAGTTCTATGTTGTGATCATTTCGAGAATGGCGCTTATGAGACTGACCAAGAGCTGCTCAAAAGTCTAGAATTTCGTAAGAAACCTAGGCTACGAAATGAAGCTATACCGACTCTCTTTAGCCACGTTGGAGTCGATGACAGTCAAACTAAGCGACGGAGAGCCTCAGAGAAAAGGCATCAACAACAGGTGAGATCCGTTGGCTGAACCTTTAGGCTAGTCTTGACCTGTTGACTTATACTTATTGAGATCTTGATGAATTTATCACCAAGTTGCCAGTATATCAATCCAGCTTATTCTCGTCATGCAGGTAGTAAATGAAATGGTATTGGCAGCTCAGGGGACATAAAAATCTGTATTGATATATGCGTGAATCATAAATAGGATCGAAGCCACACAAAGAGTCTCCTAAAAGACATTGTCAGGCTCTCCCCATCAGAGCAGACATCAAGCCTAGAATCGTTTCACAAGGTGGTCATATTCTCCGCACCAAAGAGTGTTCACTATCCCTATGCCACCATAGAGGCCAGGAAATACCAATGAAATAACGTACTTTGAAATTCCTGTGTGTATATTTTAATTGGGGTTGTATGGAAGTTTAGCACATTTGTGTTGTGACAGCTTTAATGTTCTTTGTAGATTGTTCAACCTCAAGCTGTCCTTTTTGGTAGCAATAGTGGTGGCTAACTTACTCATTGGTAGAGGCCTCATCTCCAACAGGTGTTTGAATAAATTCAAATTTGGACGCTTCCAGCTCATGTTTGTTCAGGCCGTTTGCCAGGAACCCGGGATGCTTGGTGATGCATGGCCATCACTCTCACTCTCTCCAAAACTTCTGCAGCACACACTCTCTCTGGCTAGGTTCATTGGAATACAGTGTTGACAGCTACACCTAAGTTAGAGAAATAATTACAGACTGTCATTGTAATTTGAAATTTGCGTTACAATGAATGAATGTAAAATAATAAATACTTGATATACTGCATGCAAAAATTTGTCCACAATATTAAATGTGCTGAAGGTACATTGACAAAGCTACATTTACTTTTTGTTGTAGTAGTTAGGTCTGTCAACATACAGAATGTGCAATTATTTTAGGTAACTTATACTAACGATTATTTTTTACCAGTAAACATAGTTCAATAAAACTTGGGAAGGGTATTCTATACTACGCATTCGTCGAGATCTTTATGGGATTCTGCATCCGAAGCGGACTCTGTGTCAGAGCTCCCGGTGTCATTTCCGAGTCTGACTTGGATGATTTAACTCCCGCCCGCCCGTATTGGCTCAAATAAATAGCCAATTTTATGCGATGGGGCCACGTATTCTTAATTGAAAGACGACATAGCTTCATATTAATATGGTGTAATCTTAAAAGCTAAAAGTCGCTTTTCGCTGTGCTCACTCGCTCGCTGTCAAATTCTCTTGGAGGCCGTGCAGCGAGTGTGTGACGTCATGCAACCTGCCCATAGCTGGCAAACTGAGGCAAAATGGCATCGAGAAGATGGCTTCGTATTTTCTTCCGAGTGGGACTTTATCGGTAGATTTTTAGCGCTTTAGCATGCCAGTGCAATGAATTATGGGTCCCCGTTAGTTAATGAGTTATTAATCTCCGTATTGAAACACATAATAAAGAAATAATGAAAATCGTTGCATTTGACCTTTAAGCAAGTTAAGAGAAAGGCGCCTCGGACGCCCCCCCCCCCCCCCCCACCTCGGGGCCGAGGTGGTTCTGGCTCTGCCAGTTTGTAGGTAAACTAATTTGCCCATAGGCCGATGTGTTTACAACGTTCGCGGCTATCCACCTCTTTGAATCAAAGGGAGAGAGGGATACTTGCCAACAAGCTCCTCTAGGCGTTCCACTCGCTCCATAAGTTCATCGTTTTCAACCTCTAGATCTCTCACCATGTCCTTCAGTTCCACAAGGTCATCGTAATTAGTCTCCATATCAACCACAACATTACACAGTTCGTCCTTCAGAACTATTTGATCGTCTTTCAGATAATCTATATCTAACTTCAACTCTTTTACACAACCTTCAAGTTCAGCAACAGTGTTCATTTTTATACCTTATACCCTCGTTTATTCAATACATCGGTATATACAGTGTACAAATGTCCGCGCAATTAAAATTATTCTATGTATTGAGGCGGGTCAATATCATTCACAGTCCGCTCAATGGTAACGAAGCGCCCAATTTTTGTCTGATACCTTCCAATGCTTCGTCTTTTCCGCGTTGGATCAGCGCGTTTTTTTTCATCAATTGAAACAGTCTGGTGCGCTTTTACAGATCTAGCCTTAATTTTGCCCTTCGTTTTGGTATATTTTGTGACCTCGCCTAAAACAAGTTTAAACTCATGATCCAAGATATTACCATCTTCAAGTGCTGTCGATGCAATGTCAGCAATGGTATCCAATTAAAATTATTCTATGTATTGAGGCGGGTCAATATCATTCACAGTTCGCTCAATGGTAACGAAGCGCCCAATTTTTGTCTGATATCTGCCAATGCTTCGTCTTTTCCACGTTATTTCAAATTGAAACAGTCTGGTGCGCTTTTACAGATCTAGCCTTAATTTCGCCCTTCATTTTGGTATATTTTGTGAGTTTAAACTCATGATCCAAGATATTAATATCTTCAAGTGATGTCGATGCAATGTCAGCAATGGTATTCAATTTGCTCTGCGCTAGAATGCGAATCTGATCGTGTTTTATCACCTTAATGGTTAGTCGCCGACTGATGAATTTTCCAGCAACTCCAAGAAGCCCACAAGCGGCTCCAGTAACACCCAACACTGTGGCAATAGGAATGACAACTACTGTAGACATAATACCTACACCAATTGCGCCAAGACGCATACCAACAGTAATTAAATCAGTGTCTACTGCGTCAACTGAGTTCACTGCACGCCTATATTTCTTGTACAATATTTGTCAATTTCTTTCTCAAGGTATTGCTTCTTGAGACTGATCTCATTCAACCGATAGGAGTGCCCTGGATTCTCATCAGGTAGCTCCGTGTACAACGGTGCCGTCGGAATGGTTGTTTGTTGTTTCATACTGTAGTTGTATACATAAGTCTATATGTCAAGTTCAATTAGGAGTGATACTATTGACTTTAATGCCTGGGAAGCACTACCACGTGTTCTGAAACTGATTTGGTCACATGCAGCCAACTGGAGATGTGTGGTAAGCACTCGGATGCCCACATAATCATTCCTATGTTTGGTTATATATGCTGCTTTGTTGGATACGATTAACAACAATAGTTATAACTAGAAGGGCATTTTGCAAGGACACAGCCTCACCGCTTTGAACATTTGTCAGAGTTTGATACATAGCACTATGGGTAAACAAGCCTTTAGATTCAATAGAAATGAAACATACAAACCGGGCCCGCTGTGCCCATCCCATATAGCAGCTGAGCAGCTGACACATCTCCTCATCCAGGTGCAAGCGGGTGACAATACAGAGGCGTTCAAGGTGGAGTTCTCCATCCTGTTTGAGAACTACTTGGTGCCAAACATAAGCGACGATAAACTTGTAGTTGGCTTGAGAACAAACCACATGCAATACTGGTAGAAACAGGTAAAAATTGCAGTGGTGTATTTGTTAGACCATCTACACCATTCGGAGACTTCTAAACGAAATGAGGGTAGCACTATTGGATGACGCTACATGGTCAGTCACTGATAATACCTTTGACAAGAGAATATACCATGAACTCGGTTATCTGCCATGAGTTTGGTGTTGCTGAAAATACCGATTGTAGGATAAAAGGTGGAAACCAGGGCCTCGGGCGAGTCTACTTCACCGACCCCGAGACACACTTAGTACAGCTAATAATTCATTATGAAAACACCCACTTGTACAAATCCCTCAGGCAAACCTTTGACAAATTAACAGGCGGCTTTGTTTTTCAGGGTGGCAAGCTACATATTGATTATATAAAGCAAGACCAAGAGGGTGCAAGCACCGCCTGGAGTACCTACATACTGGAACAATCTAAGGGATTCACAGCCCAAGGTATCACACAGATTAACGACAGTATTCGAACCTATGCTTGGGTAATTCTCGGTGTTCAGGCGCAGACTCTCTCAGGGATACTAGGTACAGGCACATCTTTTGACACCCAAAACCCGTTCCAGGCTAATATTGAGAATGCTATCAACCCACAAGTTGACATTCCCTCTTCTATCAGCAGGTATCGAAACCTGTTCCAGAATGCTTCCTCATAGGTTGATTATGTGTTTGGAACGGGCTTTAATGTGGCTTTAATGAGCCTCACCGTTGGAAAAGCTGTTGGTAATAACAATCTGATTACCATCGCATCTGACAGGCAGCAGATCGGCAGCAACACTGATGTTAACGTGGATGCTTCAATTTCAAATGGAGGAAGCTTTGACACCCCGCCTGATGATATAGGCAGCCCCTCTCTACTTATCCCGAACTGCGGTCCTGATAGTCTACCCCCCGTAGGAAAGGTGCACGAGGATGATAAAACAACTCTTATTGTAGGAGTAATCGCAAAAGGCTTAGTTGTGCTTTGGCTTGGTACGTAGTAGGTGTCGGAGTTTAAGGAGGATAACTTCCCCCACCGCCACAACTGCGGCTCATGCATGCTCTGCTATCCAACCAGCCACCTTTGCAGCAGACTTAAGCAGCCTTGATACAATGAAGCCAATAATTCCTAGAAGGGCAGCTGCTGCCTTTCCGGCTAGGCCCTTCAGGACGTTTGCCAAGAGCCAAGAAGTTAAGCTGTTTTTTACACCGGGATTGTCAGCTGGTGTTGGTGTTGGTGCAAGGGTGGCACTAGTGCTGCCTCCACCCGTCAAAGCAAGTACCAGGGTCGAGATTGCCAATCCAATCGCAGTAAGGATGGTGGCGATTCTAACCCCCTGCTCCTGGAACAGGGTGCGTACACGCTCAGCTAGCGTTGTCGCCTCGTTAAGAAGTTGATCGTTTCCCTGATGTGGTTGATTTGGGTACGCAGCATTTTTCGGTTTACAGAGGCAACTTCTAGTCTTACTTGTCTTTCTTCCCACAGCTCTGCAACCTCATTCGCTTCATGCTCGACTATCCCCACTCCTGTCCTCATTCGCTTCATGCTTGACTATCCCCCCTCCTGTCCTCCTCCAGCTTTGTCATTTTAGCTTCCTGCTGTTTTATCTTCCCATCTAGTTCGCTTAGCCGCGCTAGGTTGTTGACCAGTTCACCCCTCTAGGTCTACATGGCCTTATCAAGCCCTATAAGCTCTCTGAATGAATTCGCTGTCTGTCTGTATACCTAGGTCTTCTATAGCGTTATAAACGCCCTCTATGAAGCTTATTTCATTTACACTACTTTGCTATGTCAAGGCTTCGAAGATATTCATTTCTAAATTCTCAGCGGCTTAGCCGCTGCTTGGTCAACTTATTGTAGGGCTTTCGTTGCCTTTGTGAATAGTTGAGGGGTCACTCCAAGAGCCCGAGCAAGCTGTGTACAACCGTGCTTTGTTAAACTACTAGGCGAGAGGAATTTGCTGGGATTGGTCTTCCATGTCAGAAGCTTCCACCCTCGGCCCCTCTTAACCCAAAAGGTCACCTTCTTTAGACGATCTAAACTCCAGAGTGACCTGCGGCCCATGCTTGGACACTGCCTTCTTCCACCTCGTAAGACATTTGTTTCTTCTTGGGATCCCGCCTTATCTTCTGTTAACCCAGCAGGCATTTCAGTATTAGCCCATGATGGACTAGTTGTATTTGACACATCTTAAGTTTCATCAATGAAGTTAGTCTCCTCATTATTAATTAAGCTAGTCTCATCCCTCTCCCCTCCAATAGCCACCTCCTTCTATGCGGCATCAAATGTTGGGTTCTCATAGTCTGCCATATTATATTAACGATAAATTTGCTATTATTTAACATGACGAGTACTTACGGACGCAAACTAAATCCATACCGCCCAGGGGCGTAGGTGGGCCTATTACGATTTTTAAAAACTATAGATCCAATATGGTGCGATTCATTTTTAGAAACGATGTGTAGGCCCGGGCCTACCGTGCCTGTTGGAGCTACGCCGATGCTGCCGGGTATGCAAGCTACATGGATTAAATGGCGTGCGACCGTCTGTAGTTATTACAAACAATCCAAGCACTATTGACCATAGCCAGACGTCATTGTTCCAGGGACAGCACAGCTGGCCTTTACAATCACACTGACCTAAACCGATGATAACTGCAGCGTTGTGCAAAGCCAGGGTGGCGCCGTGGGTAAGAAATCAAGATTTCTGGCAATGAGGTCATGTCTATTCATGACAGCGATGAGTACCGCTTTAACCACGACTTGTGGCAAACAGCACAGGAGAGACAGGGCCTCCAGTATCAGGGCATTGACACATTGGATGACAGAAACGCAAGAGACAAGAGGCAGGAGACAAGAATGAGACCGAGGAAGAAAACAAGGCCGTAGCCGATATTTACAGTAACAGGTTCTACGTTCTGCTTGATTTTGAACTCCTCGAGATCCACATGCCATTCTACCAGAGTGCAAAACTGCTGCTGAAGACTGATCAACCAACTGCATATGCCTCCCATTGAAGCGATGTTGGCTCTGACAGCAGCCGCTGCCTCAGTTACTAGTTTAGGTATCTCTAGGTTTAGGTATCTGCGTAGTAGTGTCCTACCGACGTTGGGTTCAGCAATGTATTAGACTCTCGAAGCGTATACGTATATTCATGGATCCTGATACTTGTACAGGCCACCATTAGCCCAGTGGCCACAAAATCTGACCGAGCGGAACCCAAAGGTGACATGTCTTATAAGAGAGATAGACTTGCTGCTGTCATAGCTGGGGGTCAGGTCCGTCAGTACCTTGGTGAGCAGGGCCTTACAGTTGACCTGGTTGAATTATTGCCTGATGAGGAGATCACAAAGCTGTATGTGAAATACGAGGCGCTAGCATGACGCACACTATAGGTACGGCAGTGCTAGAGCTATACTCAGATATTGCTAGTATGTTTCTACCAATCCCACCAGAACACCAGCCAAAGCTAATTACACACCTCGAGGCCGACCCCTTTGTTGGGCACGCGCTGAGCACTACTTCATGTGAGCTATATCATACGCTATGGAATGTTCTTAGCTCCGCTTACCGTGCCTTTAACAACAGTTAAGCACTGTCAATTTGGAAAAACAAGCACCGAATCAAAAGAGACCGGAAAAGGAAGACACTACTACTTGCGGGCTAAAGTATGTGCTTTACTCCACTATAGCATGTGCTTAGCAATTGCTGTCGATTGGACAAACAAATGTAGTTAGTAAACATGGAAGAAACAAAACACGATTCAAGGGGAGACAACACCGGTAGAGATAACATCAGTGAACATTGAGCGACCTAAAAAACGGCAAACGGGTTGCGGCAAGACGAAAGGGTGCAGCAGCTCAAAGAGTCAATCAGAATAAGCTTCTGAAAGAGCTCAGTGAGGCTGAGGCCACGCTTACAGACGCTAGAGACGACGCTGTCAAGCCAACATCAACGGGCAAGCCTCCGCAAAGTGGGCTTGGCCAACATGGGCTTCGCCTTTGGTTGTCAGCGGCGTTGGGGTGTTTAGACTAGCATGGTATTGGTACAGGCACAAACTAGTAGCCTCACGCCCCAAACAGGTTGTGGTACAAAAGACTCCGAACGCTGATTTTTATATGGAATCAGATGACAACGCCAACTACTGATGGAAAAATGCTCGTCAACGTGCTGCACCACGGTGCTGTTGTTTTTTTCCGGTATATCAATAGGTTATGCCAAGCTTGCTAAGATGGCTCTGGGTGGGGCTCTGTCGCGTCTTGAATTCTCGCCACGCCGTTTGAGAGGCGAATATTAATTATACCACACCTTCCCCTTCACTTGTTATTGATACTGGATAGAAAGGGTACCCCCTCATAAGTATACATACATGCATATACACACAAAACGCATGCACGCCACCTTTATCTCCTTCCCTTCAGCTCCAGGTAAGATTTACAATATTTCGGTGAATCTGGAAACAGTCAACGCACGACCCTTGGTGGTACAGGGGGAGTCCCAGGGCGAGACGTCCCGAGATGACATGGACAGCCACAAGTGGGAGTCCACACCTAGATGCCCCATTTCTGTGTATTGGGATTCATACGGGAAGTTTCCCAGCGTCCATTTTGGGTTCACTCAGCTGGTGCGAGGTTTCGGAAGCTCCCAGCTCCAGGCTCTGCGCGCCATCGCCATGTACCTTTTGATGTTAGAAACAGATCGCCATTATTTCTGTTGTCCGTCTCCCAGCCATGTCGGAGAAGTGACTGGTTTGGGGGCGAAGATCACGGCCCTGAACACTTGTCAGCTCTGCGATCTGTGATGGGGGGCATATTGGTTCCGGGGGTGGGAAAGTCTAGAGTGGGGTTCAGCTTCATCATCATAAGGTGGGGGAGGTGGGGGGGGGGCATTCCTACCTCACGAAATAATTGTATTTCACTAACTTGAAATATCATGTGTGATTGTCAGCAGCATAAAGACCCTCTGGCAGTTAGCTTGTGGTAACCAAATGAGATGTATCAGGTGGGTTAGGTCAAGGTCATCCACATGAATGCCGATAGAAGTGGACAGTGACTTACCTAGTGCCACAACCTCAACAATGAGAAAGCTGTATCTGAAAGCCCCCATGCAGTAGCTACGATTCACACTTAAAATTGTCTAAACCTTACGATTCCACTTGTAAGGGTTTCTGAAGCATGATATATCAACATTACCATAAGAGGCTAAGGCAATTAAAGACTATTTCTTTAAAAGTTAATCCATTATTGAAAGGCATGCTGTTAGATACTTCAGTCAAACTCTTGAAACAAACTTACTCACATTACCCTGCCATATTGCAATTAAAACACTATTCATACATATTTGATAACCAATCAATTACAAAAGTTACTTTATTTAATCACTGTATGATTTCATACGGCTATAACTCCACTGGTGATTTACCGTAACCTCAAGCTAATCTTTATCGACTTATCGCTGTTTCCTGTGTTAAAATTTCATTTGTTTATGTAGTCATCTATAACCATCCAACTCTTCTCTACTAACATGTAACGTAACTTAGGTATTATTATACTATACACTATTATCCCTTTAACACTAAAAACAAAGAGAGCAACCAATAAAAAGAATTTCAACAAGTCTTTTTTAATGAACTAAAGCACATACAATACAAACAAATTGATATTCTAAACTCACAAACTACCAAGGAAGCTGCAACATTTGTAAATTACTTAATTTCTC
>CM067348.1:13956070-13961070 GCA_034190875.2 Urechis unicinctus
TATATATACATATATATATATATATATATATATATATATATATATATATATATATATATATATATATATATACATATATATACTATATATATATATACATATATACTATACATATATATACATATATATATATATACTATATATATACCGACTATACATATACATATACTATATATATATACTATACATATACCGACTATATATATATATATATATATATACTATACATATATATACTATATATATACCCACTATACATATATACTATATATATACAACTATACATATACCTACTAAACATATATATATACTATACTATATATATATATATATACTATATATATATATACTATATATATATACTACTATACATATACCGACTATACAAATACCGAATATACATATAACGACCATATATCTACAAATATATATATCCATATATACATACTACGACTGTACATATAACTATATACAATACATATACTATACATATACTATATATATATACCTACTATACATATATACTACTATATAATATACCGACTATACATAATATATCATATACATATAAGACTATATATATATATATATATATATATACTATACATATACCGACTATATATATATATATATACTATACATATATATACTACATATATATATATACATATACATATATACACATATATATATACATATACATATATACATATATATACATATATACTACATACTATACTATATATATATATATATATACTATATATATATATATATATATACATATATATATATATATATATATATACCGACTATATATATATATACTATACATATACTATACATATATATATATATACATATATATATACATATACACTATACATATACTATATATATATACCTATATATATATACCGACTATATATATAACTACTATACATATACCGACTATACAAATACCGACTATACAAATACCGAATATACATATAACGACAATACATATATCTACAAAACATATATCCACTATACATATACCGACTGTACATATAACTTTTATACAATATATATATATATATATATATACATATACATATCCATACATATACTACTATATATAATAATACTACATACATAATACATATAATATATATATATATATATACACATATAACTATATATACATATACATATATATATACTATATATACATATACATATACTATATATACATACCCATATATACCATATATATATATACATATATATACATATATACATATATATATATATATACTATACATATACTATACTATATATATACCGACTATACAAATACCGACTATACATATATATATATATATACTATATATATATACTATATATATACCGACTATATATATACTATACCATATATACCGACTATATATATACCTACTATACATATACCTACTAAACATATACCCACTCTATATATATATACATATACTACTATATAAATACCTACTATACATATAACTACTATGCAGATACCGACTATACAAATACCGAATATACATATATATATACATATACATATAATACATATATCTATATATATATATATATATATACACTATACATATATATATATACGACTATACATATACTACTATACATACTATATATATATATATATATACACTACTATATACTATATATACTACTATACATATACACTATATATATATACGATATATATATATACTATATATATATACATATATATACTATATACATATATACATATACATATATATATACATATACCATATATATATATACCATATATACATATATACATATACATATACTATATACATATACATATATATATATACATATACCTACTATATATATACGACTATACATATATACTATACATATACGACTATACAATATACTACTATATATAATACTATATATATATATATATATATACCCACTATTCATTTACCGACTATATATATATACACACTATACATATACCTACTAAAAATATACCCACTCTACATATACCAACTATACATACCGACTATATATATACCGACTATACATATATATATACTACTATACCGACTATACATATACGACTATACATATAATACTACGAATATACATATAATATATACATATATATAACCATATAATATATATACATATACTATATATATATAATACTATATATATATATACTATATATATATACGACTATACATATATACTATACACATATACTACTATACATATATATATATATATATACATATATATACGACTATACATATATATACTATATATATATATATATATATATATATATATATATATACATATATATATATATATATATATATATATACATATACCATATACATATACATATATATATACTATACATATATATATACTATACATATACTATATATATATATATATATATATACATATATATATATATACATACTACATATACTACTATACATATACGACTATACATATACCTACTATACATATATATACTATATATATATATATATACATACTATACTATACATATATATACTATATATATACCATATACATATACCATATACTATATATACCGACTACATATATATACTATACTATATATATATATATATATACTATACATACTATATACTATATACATATATATATATATACATATACCGACTATACATATACCGATATATATATATACCTACTATACATATATATATACTATATATATATATACTATATATATATACTATATATATATATATATATACATATACCTATATACATATATACTACTATACATATATATATATATATATACTATATATATACATATATACATATATATATATATATATATACATATATATATATATACCGACTATACATATATATACATATACATATATACATATATATACATATATACTATATATATATATACTATATACTATACATATATACATATACCTATATACATATAATACATATATACTATATACTATATATATATATATACATATATACTATACATATACTATACATATACATATATATACTATACATATATATATACTATATATATATATACATATATATATATATATACCGACTATACAATACCGACTATACATATATACCGACTATATATATATACTATATACAAATACATAATATACATATACATATATATATATATACATATATACTATATACTATATATATATACATATATATACTATATATATATATATATATACATATATATATATATACATATACATATACTATATACATATATACTACTATATATATACTATATATATATATATATACATATATATATATATATATACATATATATATATATACATATATATATATATATATATATATATATACCGATATATACATATATACATACATATATATACATATATATATATATATATACCTATACATATATACTATACTATACATATATATACTATATATATATACTATACATATACCGACTATACATATACCGACTATATATATATACTATATATATATATATATATATATATATATACCGACTATACATATACCATATACATATATATATATATAACTATACATATACTACTACACATATATACTATATATATACATATATACATACTATATAATACCGACTATACATATATACTAACTATATATATATACTATATATACAATACTATACATATATATATATATATACATATATATACTATATATATATATACTATATATATATATATATATACATATATACTATACATATACTATACTATACATATATATATATATATATATATATACTATACATATATACTATACATATATACTATATACATATACATACTATATATATATATACTATATATATATATATATATATATACTATACATATATACTATATATATATATATATATATATATATATATATATATATATATATATACTATACATATATATATACATATACTATATATATACGATATATATATATATATATATATATATATATATATACTATATATATATACTATATATATATATACTATACTATATATATATATATATATATATATATATATATATATACTATATATACCTATATATATATATATATACTATATATATACTATATATATACCGACTATATATATATACTATACATATACCGACTATACACATATACCGACTATATACCTACTATATATATATACTATATATATATAACATATACTATACATATACCTATATATATACGACTACATATATATATATATATATATATACTATACATATACTACTATATATATATACTATATATATATATACTATACATATATATATATATATACTATATACATATATATATATATATATACTATATATATATATATACTATATATATATATATACATATATATATATATATATACATATATATATATATATACATATACATATACATACTATATATATATATATATATACATATACATATATATATATATATATACTATATATATACTATACATATATACTATATATATATATATACTATACATATATACACTATACATATATATATATATATATATACATATACATATATACATATATACATATATATATATATACATATATACTATACATATATATATATATACATATACTACATATACCTACTATACATATACTATACTATACAATATACGACTATACATATATATATACATATACCGACTATATATACCGACTATATATATATATACATATACATATATACATATATACTATATATACTATATATATATACTATATATACCACTATACATATACCGACTATATACATATATATATACTATACATATATATATACATATATATATATATATA
>CM067348.1:13972868-14019033 GCA_034190875.2 Urechis unicinctus
CATAATAAATTCACGATCAAGTTGAGGTCAATGAGTTTAAATGCATACCAGCCCAATTGTACGTCAGAGCGTTCCCATATGTGTGTGCAGAAGGCAAACAATCGATTTACATTTGAGGAATACATCATGCATATATAAACAGTATACACAGTTCATGCATTATTGCAACCGGCATTAACTGTCTTCAAAATGGTTTTGCAACGAAACGAAACATTTCCGTCCTATAAGTTATGGTCAGTAGTATCGTAAACGAGATTTCCGTAATTTTTGTGTTGTTGATCATAAATATAAAACTTACATAATGATAATCTACCACGTGTTGATTTACATGCAAGCAAAGACTCAAACACTTGACAGCAAACAATACGTGAAGCACAAATGGCTGAGTGTGAGCATGCTGAATCATGTTTGAAGTGCCTGGAGGGTTATTGTGTTAGCGGCCCGGGTCAGCTCCATGCATATTAATAGAATATTACTTGACAGTTGATATCTTAGAGCGTTGAAACATGTAAAGGCGAATTAAATGGTTTATAAGTATGAAATACAAGTGGAAGAGATGTATTTCATCAAATGTAACTTTAAGAGCTCTAACTACACGGACAGTCAATTTCGATAATCGATCTGGAGGACCACTATCTTTTAGAAATGAATGACCAACGACTCGTGTGTAATATGCTCTGTCATTGGTTAATGAATATTCCCAGCTGTAGATGCGGATCATTGCTCATTTTGTAACAGAATGTAACAATGTACACGCCAATCATGAGCAGATTTAATTTGAACCCAAGCTGCAATATCTAACATGTGACGATATATGTTTTCATCATTACGAACATGACATTGTGCGTGGATTGATTGACCAGCTATCAATATTGATTGCCTAACACCTTGGTGCAGAGTTGGCCGTCCTACAATCTGACAAATTTAGTCAAGAACGTTGGGTTGTTTACACATTCTGCTATCATGCATGATTATTCTAGCGTCTGATATGTTTGGCCCACGCTTTACTGGGTGGGTGGGTTCCGTTATGCTTATTCATTCTGTCATGTTATAAGTTCGGCCCAGATCTGACATCTGACGTTTAGACCAGGGTTCTGAGGGTAGGTAGGACGGTTTATGGTGTCATAATGTGTTTGCCTTCGGTCTGCCATGTTTTCGAGGAGAGTGGGTTGTTTATCAAAAAGAGTGCCGAGGTTATGATAAGTGTGTGTCGGGGTTTCGAATTAGGAAACGACTTAATTAACAGAATAAACAACGAGAAGTGTATATAAAGTTGTCCGTTCATTTGTTCGTTGAAGTAATATTTACGCCACTGTCCTAATAGATAGATATTCTCAGAAACAATCATGGCTCTATCATTTGGCACGCATACGCAGAGAGTTTCCCATCTTCGTTTTTGACTAGGTGGGGTCTTATGAGGAAAGGCTATTTGAGTTAATTTGTTCAGTTGACTTAAATTTACGCCGTATTAATTCTTAAGTTGGTTCAAGTTCTATTCATTTGTTAACACAAGCTATCATTCACAGATCATAACGGTCCGCTTATTAAGTTTATCATAAATAGAATGGTGTGTTACATCTCATAACGGTTAAATATAATGTGCCTGAGGATTCTCTGCGCCACAGTAAGGAACTTATACACGTTTGTGCTGTTGATGTGATTCAGCGTCAATGGTAGATAGCGTACAATTGTGTGACAATGCATGTTCCATAATACTGCCAAACAACATCAGCAGCCCAACTCCATCATCTCGGTCGTCAGTCAATGATATAAAGCAATTATGGTAACATAAGTAACTTTCTGGTAACAGGAATACGCTGCTCAAAAGCATAATAGTGCATCACCAGAGCACAATAGCGCATAAAACACCAAAGCACAATATGACATATAACACCAGAGCGCAATAGGGCATAGAACACGAGAGCACAATAAGGCACATAACACCAAAGCACAATAGGGCTTATAACGCCAGGGCGTAGTAGGGAATATAACACCTAATCACCACATGGCATAGTTCAATAGGGCACATAACACCAGAGCAGAAGAGGGCATGTAACACCAGAGCACAATATGGCATATTATAGCAGACAAAAAAGGCATATAACACCAGAGCTCAAATGGGCATATAGCACCACAAAACAACAGAGTATATAACACCAGAGCACAAATGGGCATATAGCACCTCAAAACAACAGAGTATATAACACAAAAGCGCAAAAGGGCATATAACATCAGAGCAAAATAGGGTATATTGAACCAGGCCACAAAAGGGCATATGATACCAGAGCGCAATTGAGCTTACAAGAGTACAATAGGGAATATAACACCAAATCACCAAAAGGCATACAACACCACCGTACATCAGTGAATGTAACACAAGAGCAGAATAGGGCATATAACACCAAAGCTCAATAGGGCATATCACACCAGAGCACAATTTAGCATATACCAACAGAGCACAATAGGGCATATTACACAAGATCACAAAATGGTATTTAACAGCGGAGCACAATAATGTTAATGACACCAGAGCACGATGGAGCATATAACATCAGAGAGCAATATGTCTTGTAATACATGATTTTCGTAACCTAGTGACTTATGCTAGTTGTTAACGACCCAAAACATGTAAATAATACTAAATAAAGACAGAATTCAGCCTTTCACATGTGTGAGTCATTTGTCTTTCAACATTACACGAACAAAGTTTCCTTCCAAAGGCAATACTGTAAATCTCTATCTCTCTTCGGTTCTGTCTGTGACTATACAGCTATCCCTTAACTATATGCCAGCCTGTCAATGCGTTTAACCACTCGCGTTTATCTGTCACTGATTGAAACCTGCTAACAATGTCTTCCATTAGCTCAACAAACTCTGTCTGTGGCATCTTTTACTGTAGTCCAAAACCATGCAATCGTACACGCCTTTTCACAACCTGATAGATCTGCTACCCCTAACACTGGTGGCAGGATACACTATCACAATGTGATGTAGCACTCGAACTTTTGAACCTACCTTCTAGGTTTACTAAAACTAACACACACATAACGAACATTATGAAGCACATTGTAACCGGATACCTTCGAATGCCAATACATTACAGATTATGCTTGACCGACCACTGTGTGCACAAATACCTCGAGCAGCCAATACCTCAAAATACGATATATTCAATCAACCCAAGCAGGTTGATATAATTACTTACACCAAAACGCTTTGTTGCATGTACCACAGGTTTGGTTAAATTATTCCGTGGTACAATAAAATTTAAGACAGCCATAATTATTTCCCATTTTATTATTGCTCCAAATGAGATAATGCATGAACACAATGATTGGATTGTTAAACTAAGGTCAGTAATATAAACTAGTTAATAAACCATTAATAAGAAGTGTAGCCTTGTAAAAGAAATGTTTGTTGTATAATCGTACTTGAAAAACAAAAATCTGGACAACCACAAACATACATTATTGTAAAAACATATTGGTTAATCAATCAGTATCATTTATGTAATAATTTTTTATATTAACAAACGACATATGCCAGCATTCCCTCAGGTACAAAAAGCTACTAAGATGACATACGCTATCATCACGCCAGCACCTTCGCACGCCATATATATCCTGATAAATGATTAGAGCTATGCTTCTCATTCTTAACCACAAAGTAAGCAAATAATTAAATGAGAATCTAATAAAATATTGTAAATATCAGTGTAAGGTTAGAATAACATCACGTAGCGTTCATATATCTCGGCAAATCACCTATGTAACTGATCTTCTATGTTCGATACTTTATTTACTTCATCTTGCCCCCCTTCTACTATTAACGTCCCAAATCGCTTGCACTACTGCGCATCATGACGGCGTCTGCTTAATAGCAGTCGCTTCTATAATTACACCACCTTCCGTCGTCACAATAAGAGTAACCGAAATGATATCAATCACATTGTTCCGATATCAGTTATTGCCTTGGTGAATAAGTACCCAAAAACTACGAAGACTACAATTACATAAAGAAAGCAAGCTAGTCCAATCACCAAACCGACGACCGAGAACATCATTGAAGCGCAACCACAATGCCTTGCCGAGTCTTTGTCACCGGATGAGGCACGGTCCATCGCCACCACTGAAAAATATATATTGCTCTCTGCATGTTGTGATGTTGTTTTATGTCGTATAAATTATTCACAAAGCACCATGGCCATTGGTTATTGGTCCTAGTAATGCGTTTGTTATCATCATGTGAATGTGTCCGGAAATGTACATTGAAAACACATTTGTTAACTGATTGGGCCTAGAATACATGCATAATTACAAGGCATCTAAACCGGTACAAACGTTATAAATATTGATCGCATTAATACAAACAATCCAATCCATTTGAACTACAAATAGTTGAGAGATACTTACAGACATCTAAAGGAAAGTACGAAGACTTGTCTCAGTCCAGTGACTCGTAGATAAACATGAGAAGAGAAATTTTGGCCAATTTACTTGCTCAAATAGTCGTCGTTCTTTTTTCTGTTTACATAACCACATGACTGCGCACACGTGGACTCATCGATGACGTTAGAATGCCTCAATTTCACTTCGAGTCAGGCTCAGCGACTACAGGGGGTTGTGCTAGACTTACATGCCACCGAATTCATCACTAAATGCTGATTGTTGTCAAACAGTGATCCTCTTTGAGTTCCCGCTACGCAAGACAAAGATTAATAATATTATAAGCATAAAAGGTATTCGCTGCCATTTGAAAAGGATAAAATCCAAAATGTTGTTTATCCTCGGCTTGATTTGTTTCATAGATTATACCATTGGTTATTTTGTAACTTTTATTATAGGTTAACCATAAGTTGTTGCTGAATTATTTATCGGCACTCGAAAGCACGCTGCTGCTGTGGGACAAGGCCGAAGCGATTCGCTGAACAAGCTGAGGCCGTGGAAATTTCTCACTCTCTTTGGTGGCAGTGGTTCCGGAGGGGGAACATTAGTATAATACTGGTTGATAATAATCACGTGATTTTTGTAACAACTAAACAATATGGCAGGGAGTTCGGGTAAAAATGGGATGATTTATTAATCATTAATTTCGCAAGTATACTGACAAATCTCGCACGATACAGTATTTAACACGAGTGGACATTTGATTTATCTTGCAGGAAAATTCATTTATCTTGAGTGATTCAGTTCATTCCGCGAGATAATTGCACGTTTGGGATACTATCCGCGTACATCTCGGCGAAGAAATCGCTCCGTGTGCGATTGTTCGCCGATACGGATGTATCCTAGTGCTCCTAGTGCACCGATATGAGGCTTGTCAATTAAGGCGATTCTTATTGTGTACGTTATGGGTGGCCAAACGACGCCCATATCTTCGAAAGGGCTTTACCAAGTCAAAAAGATTTGCTTAACATTTTTAAGTTTCGTACACGAACAAACCTTGGAGACAGACACATTTCGGTAGGGCTTAATTGCTTAACTCAAATAATATTTCTTAACTTAAGAACAGCCCTACGTCCTGTGTTCTTATCCTCGTACAACTCGTACAACTCGCGCTTGGCTTGACATGTTGGCCTAGTTTTATATAACGGTGTTACATTGTACCTTATATCGAATGTAAGAGAGATCAGGTGCATACAACATATATACTCTAACATAGTATGGTACACTAATTTGGAATCCCAGTAAAACAACAGACGCAGTCGACATTGCAAAACAACTCTGATCTATGGATGGTTCTCGGCGTGACAAACTCTACGGATCATGTTGTGCACGCTGTCGTGGAAAATCGAAGTGCATCAAGGGCCTTAACAAGTCATCTAAAATTGGAAATTAAACCATTCCCCTGTGAACTCGATTTCTCAGGACACGGGCACGGAGCACTAACGACGTTTTATTAAATTGTTAGGTTTTGTGAGAATAAAGGAAAGTAGCCTTTCCTAAGGTTTAGAACTGTTTACGCGCAGAATGTTTGAGCACGAAAAAGGCTGGTTAAGAAATATCTATCGGTCCACCATGTGTTCGCCAGAGCGAATAGTTTTATATTCATGTATATATGCATATATATACATATATATTTATACATATATATATGTATACATATATATATATATATATATATATATATATATATATATATATATATATATAGATATATTATATATATATATATATATAGATATATATATATATATATATATATATACATATATATATCTATATATATATATATATATATATATATATATATATATATATATATATATATATATATCTATATATATATATATATATATATATATATATACATGTATATGTGTTAAAAACAAATATACAGATCGGTAAGAGGAGAAAAACAGCAGGGCTACCCTCAGCAGCCTGCCTATGGATCCCCTAACAACCTGCGCCCCAGGGTTATCGTGGTAAGTCTCATTGGGTTCTTGTTTGATCAATTAGGCTAACACAACAACAGCTTATTTGTGACATAATACGAAACACTTTGATAAGAATTGACATCTCATTTCTTCTTTTAATTTGAGACAACTCAAAGCTTTATTGCGGTTATATTCAATCAATATTGTCCTCCTGTCTGTATCCACTGTTAATCAGAATATATGTTTTTTTAAAGGCTTGTATGACTTTCTGTGGTGTTGAAAGAGAGGAATGTGAAGAAGGTCAAGGCCTATCACGGTGTACCATTCCCATGTGATGTTTCTGCTTTCATCTTTATAAAGTTCAACTTACGTGTACACACAGCTGAAGGCTACCAGCCTGTTGCACAACAACCTGCTCACTGTGGTGGTGGTCAGAATCAAAGTGGCCCGACCCAGTCCTTCGTGGGCTACATCGTGTTCTCGTACGTCGTGTACGGTGCTGTAGATGCCTGTGTGTGCTGATCTCATTTATCCTGGCCAGTAAGTGAATTGAGTCACCTTTGTCTTTTCTTGCCATCATCGGGAGTTAGAGCAAATAAATTTGTAGTTAGTGTGTGATCCCAAAAGCGTAATACCTGATCATCCCCAAGAAAAACATTTATCTTTTAACAAAACGATTGTGTCTAAATGTTTCATACGACAAAATCGATATTTTTGTTATTGAAATACAAGAATGTTATATTTATCCACGATAGCTTTCTGAATATTGACTGAGGGTTATTCGATATATGCAAGGTTAAGCCCAGCACCTGAAGTCTACCACTAATTGCGAGCTTGGTAAAAGTGGGTTTTGTCAACTCTGCAGTTCTGTAGAACTTCTTATTTGCCTTTTCTCAGGAGTTCACACACATTTAGTTCTAGCAATCTTGCGGCCCACATTCATATATCAACCTCTCTTTTGTATCAAAAGATCCACTTTTCTGACTGTTGACCTTTGTGTCGATACTGGTAAAACTGTGGTAAATTATCTTATGAAATGTTAATCTCATAGCAAATTTTAAATCTGATTTTATACAGCAACTTCTTTAAGGTCAAGTATATAGTGCAGTGGGACCTTTAGGCTTGCAGTGACATTAAATAGACGTTAAAGGTCACAAACACTATGAAGGAATGTGTGAATCCAATGCATCAAGGTAGCACATTTTAACAACGAATTTACAGGTCACCCATGTGGTTAAATTTCAGACTCTGTAGCTAGTTAACTCTGCTATCAATATCAAAAGGACCAGTATACATGTTGTGATTATGTTTTATTGTCAATGGGAGTACCTATAAATTGTGATGGTCTAGAAGCATAAAAAGTGCTTAAGCAGGGGAATGTTAACTGGTACCCAACATCGTGAATTTGTGGTGGACCCTAGGAATCTCGCTTATATATTTATATCATCCTAATTTATCATGCCAAAAGCAACTCTAGGTATAGGGCCTTTTTGTTGTCCTTAGCTGTTGCCTATTTGACTGTGGCCACGATTGCTAATTCTGATATGGTTGTCTATAAACCCCTATCCATGATTGGTTAGAACGTTTGGGATTATGTCATAATAAGCCCAGCTGAATGTGAATGGGGCACATTAACCGCCATCTCTTACAACATCTCCTACAATGTTGTGCAAAATGTCTAACACGTTATTGACTGTAGTTACTGCAGGAAGTGATTCAGGCCTGTATTCAAGAGTTCAGTTCACCAGTGTTTGTTGTTTCGGTGAAGGAGGTTTATGTTAAGTTTGTATTGAGATTAGTTCGTATGAACATATTTGAACGGAAGAGATCGATTAGAGACACTTTATGTAATACTTATTGTTGACTCGCAGGGTTCTGCCACACAGTTCGGTTCCGGATTCCTAGCTCCCGAATGTCGACGAACGTGGCTCGGCGCTCGGAAGCTTGGCATTGGGAACCGATCGCATGTGCTGTCACATATTATATTCTTTCATTCATATAGTGGTACGATACATTGTTCATAGCATTTTAACCCAATATTGTTATTTAATAAATGTATGCGGCTCCCATTTCATAATTAGCTTATTTCATTAAATGCTACAATTTGATGAAGTAACTGACATGCATTATTAACTATAGTATAGTCTTGTTAGTGGACCTAGTGCAAATGATAAAATCTATGTGTCGTGATATTAACAATCGGATTGTTTAATCAAAGTGACAAATTGTGACATGAAAATAAGAGCGCGGATATCGAATATGGATTGTTATGGATAAAAGTTCATGTCTACTTTAACGGTATAGTAGACCTGTCCCTCTCAACAGTGCATCCACAAAGTGAAGTTGGGAACATAAATATCGGCTTATTCCGTAATATGAGTTCCAACAGCATCAGACCAACTGGCTGCTGATTTTCGCAGGTCAGATTAGACATAATGTGTAGGGTCTTTGTACTTGATCTTGCTGTGTTGCTGAGTGTAGGTGCCGAACCGGACCCGCGGAGAACTCATGATGCAGGACACATTTGTTAACTAAAATATACGGATTTCTTTCAAATATTGATATTCACCGTTGACCTAACGTACTGGTTTTTTGTTCAAATCAAATCGGGCTATAAACGACTGCGATTTGTTCCAAAGACTAATTGTTTGGGATACTGCTGCCGTACTGGTTGATGATTAACAGAGATTAAAGCTGCGCTAAGAGGGCATATGTTGTGAGCATTGACAGCAAGCTCATCGTCAGATAAAATTAACGAAAATATCCACCGTCTCTGGGATTGACGCAATGCGACTGTTATCGAAATTGGCTTATTGGTCGAAGGAACCTAGTCCCCAATTAAACCAGAAAAATTTATGTGGAAGCGTGCTGTATACAGGTGGTGTGTTAATAAATTTTTCGAGAGTGAGCCCTCTAAGCATCAGTGGGTAGGGGCTAGCTCATCACCCGCCCAAACAGGTTGTTGGCATACTGGATGTAGCTAGCTGGAGCCTTCCATGTACGGGTTGTTGGCCTAAGCATGGTGATGCGACACCCAGCTTATCCCAACGCGCAGGCACACTCTCAATGAACATGTGTTTGTCAAAGAAGGTGAGTTACTCTAGCTCCACACCAGTGCTCTTAAGCAGTGCGTCTCATGACAGACCCGGGCGGGTGTAGTTGTTGGCTGGGTCCAGCCCATACCGCTTCAGGCAGGTCATGCATAATATATCAAACACATCAGCCAGGAGCGCAGGTACGTCATTGCCCATGTTTCTACACCCGAACAAGTCGCACACCATCTGCAGCAGATATACCATGCTCAGACAGCTTGCTGTAGAACTCCTGGATCGGCGGCAGCGATCTTATCCCAGCCGTCCATGATTTCATATGGGGTACACTCCCTTACGCATTAGGTCAAGTGCAGGGCCTGGAAGCTTCACGCTGAGCACATCAAAGTCGGTATAGACACCATACGGTAATGCCAGTTGCTTGTACCACTTCTGGGAGGATAATATGTTCTTCTCTTCTTCCAACATGTCAACTCGCACAGCAGCCTTCCCTATCCCCGTGCACTCAGGATTGTGCGCCCGGAGCAGTTTCTCAGTGGCATAGAAGAACTTTATCCCACATGTAGTGAAACGTGCTAACATTCTCAATCAGCACGAGGTTTATACGTGGAATATCAGCAGTTTGTTTACTGTTGTGGTGTTTGGTAGTGGGAACACAGCTTCCCACCCCTTCCAAGCCAAAGACGTTCAGGGCTAGGTTAGGCACATGCTTGTCTACCTTCTCAGCTGCGACACTGGTGATAGATACTCTATGCCTTTACCCTACAGCAGGGTTAAAGGGATACTTCGGTGAATAATCATATGGCGTTTTATTTGATAAAGCTATCGAAATTAAGTCGGTTCGAATGCAATTAACCCGATTTTTTACTATATTTAAGCTTAAATAAAGCATAAGCTTTTGGAAAAGAATCCTTTGGTCGTGCATTTTTGACGACGCTGTTGGGTCAACCGCGCAAGTCTCTTTTACTGGCTGTTTTCCTGTTTACCCTGGGCTTGGCTAGAAAGCTACATACTGTCGTCGTAGTTTTTCTAATTAGTGCTCAGCAACATGATGCATTGGAGACTATCCAACTGTAAGTCGGACATTTTGCGTTTTATATTTTAGTTCTGATCAATATAAATAATTCCCTCTATAAAAAGCTATAAACTGCTCTAAGATTATTATCACGGTTATACTATTTATGCTTTCTCGATATTTCCTTATAAGCAATTTATCGGGTTTTTCTCTGGCTTGTAGAATATTTTAGATTTTAAGATCTATGCAATTGTTGGCACGCATATTGGATGTTATCATGGTGGATGACCACTGGTAGGAGGAGTCCCTGAATGTGATAAACGTTAAGTGAGCTTGATTGAAATCAAATCAAATTTGAACTAAATATATCTCACAACCCCCTGATGAAGAGCTTCATAAATCCTGGTCATGAATGCCGCTTGACTTGTCCCACAGGGGAATGACTTCACCCCGCCTCGGTTCACACATAGCTTGGATAAAAATACTCAATGACCTGAACATGTCATAACATCCGCTCACTGCTATGTTAATATAGCTGTTAAGACCAAAGACATAGGTGTGCAGAAGTAAGATCCATCACTACATGAACACGACTACGCTTTAAGTAGTGCATCTGCACAAATTGAGCCCCCTGTCCCTTTACTTAGTTCAACACCACGTACGCTAAAACCCAGTGAGGACAGTTTTGTCAGTTATGGGGATGATGCTGCTGATGTGGATGATCCTACCTACGAGGCATCGGAACGAGATTCCAGTGTGTCTGACGGTGAAGGGTTAATTGGATTTGAGAATGGTGAAGGAAAACGAACTGAACCGTAGAAAATTTACTTGTTGCTGGTGGCATTCTGTTCACAGGCGGACAATTTGCTATCTTAAAGGACTTTGCTCTTGAACATACCATTGTTATCAGAATCTATTATCTACAATTTGCAAGAAAACTATTTGTTTCCAGTTGTAGAGGGATGGCACATCATAGAGCAAGATGCCCTGTTTGTCATGTTTTCGGTCTTACTGTGTGACTACTAGGGGATGGGCAAGGTGATTCACCCGGTCATAATGCCTGACACTCACCGTCATGGAAGAAGACACTGGTGATATTCTTACCGCAAAAGTTGTCAGTGTTTGGGAGGTTGCAAATTCGAATGCCATAAAGTTAGCAGGTTTCAGGCGGTGTTTACAGGGGGTCGTTGTGGAAGGTGTGGCCACTGATTGACATTCCTTAATCAGAGCCTTTATGACCTCAGATCAGACATAGCACCAGTTCATAAATGTCCACATAGCAAAGAGTGTCACAAAAGAAATCTCCATGAAAACAGTCGGTCAGTAATCGTCTGTGGTGGAGTTGTGCAACGTGCAATAATGAAGAACAAGAGGTTATAATATTTCATTGTTTAAATCCAAAGATAATTTGTTACATCTATATATAATAAATGTCGGCTTATATAATCGTGTAGACTTTACTATAGATTTCTTCAAATTGCTGTGTATGAGTGTTTATTAATGTCAAATTCATGATTGGAGTAATGGTTGTCAATTCAACATATGGTTGGCATACATTCATGGAACTCTAACAACAAGTTCGATCACTGTGACCATCACTGTGTTTTTCAAAAACCGAAGGCATGCCTGGGTAGTCTGCAAGCTGTATGCTGCCAAGACTTCAAATTTCCAAATCCAGCTGATAGATAGACTTGATCCTTCAGTGGTGTCTGTCATGGAGTTTCCTTTTCCCGATCTCCCCAGCAATGTAGGTTCTTTGCACAGAGCAAAGCCAAAAAGCAGGATGCTGTTGCAAATTTTAGATCTAGATTCAGCTAACATTTTTAGACTATTCTTTCAATCGTTGATCTTATCAAATTCATGTCATATGGTATACTTGTTATCACTGATGGTAAATTTGCCAATATGAGTAACATGAGTTTAGCCTTAAGCACTACACAAGCATGTTGTGTGTCGTTCAAAAGGAATCAAACCTTATACTCAATGCTTATCCATTTTGTTACAGGGCCTTTTGAGAGTGTCTGTGGTGAGTGATTCTATTTCTTTCTTAATGCAACTATAAGTTCAAAGAGCATTGCCACGGTTATCCCGGGTGCCGAACTGCCAATATTTGTTTTCACTCACATCCTGCAACTTGTTATTACTTGATACGATTATATTTAGGGGCATATGTGTTAGTTTATAAGTAAACGGGGTGTTTAACTTTGTTTTTACCACGTCATGCAAGTTATATGTTGGGTGTGTAAATATTTCTTTGACTACATGATGTGTTTGTAAGTATTTATTGATTTGTGCGTGACAGAGTGGGTATGTTGTAATTATTTTTGTTTACACAGCAAGTTAGGGTTATGCTATTATTGTGTTACATTGTTATTGGCATGGAAGAGTAACTAAGTTATGACATATGTGTATATAGTATATATGAGTGACTGAAAGTGTGTGCATGTGAGTGGATTATCTTTCAGTTTGCTAAGTACTAGCATAGTTATGTTGGGGTGATATGATTTATTAAAATAATTTATCTGTTACCCTTGACAAAATGCATCAAAAAATCATCAAAGTTGCTTTTAATACAAAACATAGTCATAATTCCATGTCTTGAGCATGATAACTAATTTGAAAAACAACCATATGATTTAAGGAACTCAATAACAAGTAAGATTTTATGGATTGTATTATTAAACTTTCATTTCACTTCTGTAGTTAAATACCCTGGCTTGAGTATCTACCTTGACCAGGTGCCAAGGCTCAGCTTTTTACAAAATGGTACTCCTGATAATTTATTTGTGACAGTTGGGACAGATACTGTTATGTTCAAACAAGTACTTTGTTTACCATTTGCTTGAATGCAATTATTATATAATTTGCTAATAAATGTCTTAAAATAGTAGAATAAATGTAAATGTAGATATCTATCAGCAAATTGTGAGCATAACTTTTTCAGGTTAAAAATATTCCCCCCGCACAATTTCTCAATAATTTATAATGATATTTTTACGTACAGTAAGAATCATTGAGTGCTTTAATCTAGGTTCGGGTTCCCAAAACCTCTGTGGTGTCCCTTTTATAGAAATATTTTATCTGCAGTATGTCATCATTAATTATGCATAGTGTTTTTAGGAATTGCAGGTAATAATAAGGAAAACAGCTAAATATAACAATATGCGTTCGATGGTCATACACATTGGATTAATGTCAGCATGGACAGCATCAACCTAATTATAAGTTTTTAATGGATGTAGGAAGGAAGCCCATTCTATTCGAAACATAAATATATATTTTCTGTTGTAAATTACAGACATTTTTTCTTTTGCAGCCTAGAAAACCACTCAGTCGATCGTTCCGCAGATAGAAGTTTTAACTCCACGGTGTATTGATGTCCAAAGAGACGCTCAGCAAATGTGCGGTTAAAGCGTTCCAAAATAACCTGGTCTTGATGGACATCCACACAGCCATGCCTTACAGTGACCCCCGGGGGGGCACTTGGCCTTATTCTGGATAGGAGTGTGCCGCGAGACTTCGAAAACCCGTACCCGTCGTACATGGTCAAAATGGCCAAAAGCATACCCCGTCGTACAAGGTATTATGCAAATGTATAACCCGTCGTACAGATTGAAGCTGAAAAACGTACCCCGTCGTACAAGTATGAGGCCCAATAACCCGTCGTACAAGTCGAGAGGCCGAAAAAACATACCCCGTCGCTCGTCACATATATACTACCTCTATACATATAAGTGCCCCCCCCCCCGGGCAGAGACCCCATGTTTGGCCAGCAGCTTGCCAACTGCTCCAATGCAGTCCCGTCCGGGGTCGACCCGAAGTAATTGAGGCCAATGCAGTGGTCCTCACTTGTATATCCTGACATAAATATGCCCGCAGACCCATTAGCAAGGAATTTTTTTTATTATATATATGTGTTTACACAGACCGGAAGAAGTTTCTGTTTGCAACTTCTCAAGCTTAGCATTTCACATTTAAACATAATTTCCATTACATACAGAAATTAGAACTGCAAGTGGGCGATAACACACACCTCACTAACAACAACAACACGAAGGCAAAGGCGATACCTTCACACATCATATCAAACGCGCTTCAAGCTCCATCAAGTTGACACACTATCCATAAATCAATATACTGCTCTACCCGACAAGTCGAAAAAAACCATATGTGGAGAATTCGCGAGCTCTTCATGCTAATTAAAACGGGGTCGTGACACATTACATAAACTGATATTACAAAAAACTCAAAGTTACTGCAAGCAAATAGCAAAATATACTTCATCAATGAAACATGAGCAAAGGTGCTTACAAAGTGCACAAATACCTAACTGAGAGACCAACAAACAAACAAACCAAAACACCCATACACTATTTACAACGAGGCATCCCGTCGGGCATAGAAGGCAGCAAGAACCAAAAACCCTCATTCTACCACTCGATTGCCATCTCGGAATAGGGGTATAACCACACTATTGGTACAATGGCTCAAGTCAATGCAACTTCTGTCAATATAAGCCTAAATCCGGACGTAATTGCAGTAGAAATATAATCCTTATTGTTTTGGAATCATGGATGTTCATGCAACATC
Source organism: Urechis unicinctus (assembly GCA_034190875.2). Classification (NCBI taxonomy): domain Eukaryota; kingdom Metazoa; phylum Annelida; class Polychaeta; order Xenopneusta; family Urechidae; genus Urechis; species Urechis unicinctus. The sequence continues at coordinate 13,987,900 of CM067348.1, forward strand.
ACGTCCTGTGGCAAAATTTGGTTTCTGGGAGTGCAGCATTATGTTATCAAATGTTGACGCAAATCCATTAGCAATATCTACCTTCCTGAAATGATAAATTATGGAATATTGCAAAAAAAACTCCATTGGCTTCTTTTGAACCGGGGGATCTTGGAACGTCCCGCTTATCTGGTGAACGCCCCGCAATCTACAGGCAGGTATTTTTTTAGCGCAAACTGAACACAAGTATGTTTGGGTGTCCTATAAATGATCTATACTAACGCCTCTGGGGGACACTGTCTGGGTATAGGTAAAATATATGTCTAATATTTACACAAGAATAACATTAAAATGCAAACTGTTCAATAGCAAAATACAATTACTGCGAGGCAAGTTATGAACCATCAGCGCCCTCGCTTTCTGGAGATATCATACCACAATATTTGTACTAATGTCAATACAATAAGTGATATACATGATAAACGATGACTTAAACAGAAGTATCATAGCTTTGTGGAACAATACAGAGAGTTATCACGGATAACACAGCTTGCGTTATGAGCGATGCCGATACTCCTCATAGCCCACAAAGAACTTGATCGCACCATGCGTTCATGCGAACAGTACTGGTTCAGTTCGGTCTCATCTGTTAAAGCAGCGCAATGCTTTGCTCTGCTTTTACCTTCCTGACGCTTCTTACATTAGGCAGGATAGAGCGGCTGGTCGTTCGGTGACACCTCTCCCTTATCAACACGTGGTTTACTCTTCTCACTTGATGGTTCAGACGTCATATTAGGCATTGTTTGGATACACATGCTCACCGGGCAGGAGGCCGATCGGGTCATTGGTTTGGTACGCGAACTTGGTGCTATTATTATTTGTGGACAAGTCGGCGATATTTCATCACCATGAGTGACATCAAGACTGATGCCTTGCTTTTCGGGTCGTGGTTCATTCAATTAAGCGTTACTTGCATCAGCGGGAATTTCTTCATAGGCAAAGCTATATCTGATGTCATTCGCCGACCGAGGGAAATCTAACCCTGGGCTTCTATTGTTGGGATGTAGGTGTTGGTTGAACGGAAGGTTTTGATATGACCGACCAGATGCCGTAAAAAGGACATTGCCTGGTTCGGGTTGCGCAGTTGTCTCTTTGAGGCGACGAGCAGGTTTTCTTTTTGACTTCTTACAACAACGACTTCGCCTTAAATAGGACGTGAATGTTTGTTTAGATTTATTTGCAAATATTATTTAAGAAAGGATATTTACCAATTAAAAGTGACTCATGTCGAATGACTTACTTATTGATAAGAATCCCAACTGCGATTCCAGCTGCGACACTTAAGGATCCCAATGCAAATTCTACGCCACACAATGTTCGAATTACAAAATTCAATCAACAAATTATATTTCTAAATTGAAAGCGAGATGGCGTATGGTATCATCCATTGCAACCTTCCTCCCTCTTTATATTTGGGTTTATGGATTGCATGTGTTATTCTACCTGTAAGATGGACATTCGTGGGTTGCATTGGAGCTTTGGTCGTCGGATCTTTGGAACCAAAACCTATAGCATTAACCGGATTCACTTAAGTAGATTCACGCTGGATGTCGCAGACAGGAATTAAGTGTCTGCCGCCTTTTTGTTCTTATGTGACGACTATTTATCGTGGTCCATTTACAGATACAATGCTTGAAGAATATGTCAGACAATAGCAAAACATGTGTTCTTTCTGTACATGTCATAATGTCTTGTTAAAGCTTTGAAGACTGGTTTAACACAGGCTGCGATATAGACCATGTAATATATACAACACCTTTTACACACACAGCTTGTAATTTGCGAGTGCAGTTGGCCGTTCTCCAAAAGCCATCATATTGAAAGGAAATACACGTGCCCCTGGTGTCATCCGGATGTCCTCGAGCCCAGTTGGTGAAATCGACAGTTTGCTCCATCTTAGCTGTAAATAATATGACGTACAGATGTAGGTAATGTAACACTGTAAGACGGCAACGGCTGTCAATGAAAATAACAATGGACCGTATAAATTATTTCTAGGATTAATTTTATATAAAATATACAAACCACGTACAGGTTTGCATCGCCCATGCTGTTATGTCAGACCAGCCGGATCCTTTCGAAAACATATGGCCAAGTCGGCGGCATTCATTGCTAGCCTCAAACCATGTGACTGGTTCTTTACCAGTGACTGCAGAACCTAGAGGATAACAATGAGGTTGTTTGATTTTATTTGCTGTAAGCAAAACGAATATATGATTTTGTACTCGATGACCACGTTTACAGCACATGTAATTTTTCATTATACGTCCGATTTTTTGCTTAGGTTATCTGCTGTTTAAATAACAAACATTGGCTACATATTTCAGCGAGCTGTATTTGTTGCAGTAACGCTGCCTACCCTCGACGTCACATCTAAAGTAGGCTCGCTCACTACAGTCGTATGCGGTCAAGAAACCATCACCCTTCCCCCCAGTGACAGCACAGAGAGAGGATGCATTCAACTTGCTGTCACTCCATGTCCATCTCGTGTCAGCGGCAGCCCCTTCAGCAACACATGTTTATTACCATATTACATAACTAGGGAAGACAATATATAACAATACGCTTGGTGTATGTTGATACCTGTCGCATGAATCCTCACAGTGCCACTCTCCCATGATCCGCACTTCAACGCTGGTGAGCTGCTGTTTTGTTGGCAATGTGCTTCAGACAGGCGCTTCTCTACAGGGGGCTCTTGGATACACATGCATACAACGCTGGAGTTCCATGGGGAACAGCCCTATTTGACATATTTCACGCCATTTATTTGGTATTAGACAAACCCATCGTACTGTAGTGCTGCATATTGCATTGCAATAGTTGATCTGTGGATGACAATAGCATATGCTATGCTACATGTTTTACCTGTATTCCAACAAATTGTCTCTTCCGCGCCTCACAGAATGTCCTACACGTGGTATAATTCTTCAATCGCCTGAATCTCTCGATGTTTGTTGTCCCTGGCAGCTCGTTGATATCGTCGACAGAGTAGCAGCCCTGATCCAGGAGAGGTTGGCCGTCTGACATTTATACATCAGCCTTTTATTTGCATCTCTTTTAATAATTAATGATTTTACCACTATTGTTAAGTTGTACTGTATGGCCATGACGCTCCAAAAGAAGAAATAGCTGTAATGAAAGAAGGCGATATAACAATTCACCAGGTTCTTTGTGCCAAAACGTGGGGACAATCTGCATTCCGAGCCACACATGGTAAAGGCTGTGACTTGATATGTACATCCTCAGTGAGTACGCCTCCCCCTCGTTCGTAGGCAGAACTAAACTTGAGCCATTAGAGTTGCATAACGCGTTAGCGTCACCATATGTTTCCATTCCATGCTGATGCCAACGATCACTGAGTTGCTCCTTGCACATAACTTAGATAGAACAACGTATAACAGCCCGCAATAGCATACAGCATATGCTGGAGTGTCGTTGGATATCTAGCAATATACCAGTGCACGAATGACTTACTTGATGACAGAACTGCAAGCAAAGCGGCAACTTCTACGATTATGATCATGTTGTAACCGTTGTGTGGATTTCTATTTAGCACGAAGAATACATCAAGTGACTTCCCGATAACAAATGCAGTGTTGTCAATGTGGTAACTTATATTCTCTTTATGGGCTCTACTTCTGATCAGTGTAATATATTTTCCACATGCTACCCTTGCCACGTTCGGCTAAATGAAACATACAGAATGCTCCCACGAAGAAACACAAGCTCGATATCCTGATGTACATCTCCAGCTGTGAAACCACCCTTTTTACAAAGGTATCATGTTCTCTGAGTCTGAATGAAACTTAAGAGGGAGGGGAGGGGGTGGTCATATGTGGTAGCGCAAGTATGGGTAACTTAGACGCTAACTTAATTTGCAAAAGTCATATGACACTACGTTAATGAGTGACCTGACCTCATTGACCTCTTTTGTTTCGTTAATGAATCTTTTGATACTGACACCCATACTGCTTGCGCTCATTCGTGACTGCAAAGTGCTAATGTTCGCCGTTGAGCAGATAAAATATAATTGGTTTTACATTGATGGTCTATAATTACATTATTTCTGTGGATGAGGAATGAGCGGTCTCGCACTAAAATGCTAGGGCTCGATCCAATGTCCTTTCAAACTCACGAACAGTAAATGAGGTCCACCTACGATGATCCAAGTAGCGTCTATTGTTTCAGACTCTTAATTGAGGAATAATTTTTTTGCCAGTTTAGGTGATTGATTTACCCTGCTCAGCTAATTAGTAACCCAATTCGTGTTGATGGCAACACATCATCAACTCTCCACCATCAATGCTTTGCCAAAAACATCTCTGACGGTCGCTCCCAGTGGCGTTATCGATGACTACTTCGCCATTCAACTCACACGTTGTAGGTTTTATGACAACCTGACTGATTACAATAGGCACAGTGCATCTCAGATGATTGAAGTGCGGTGCCATCTCGCTAAGGGGGGAAGGGTAGATTTGAGTTCTATCGTATATTGTTGTATTTTCAAAAAAAAAGTAACGCAATGCCTGTCAATATAGTATCGAACCTTAGAACAATTGTAACATTCTTACTATTTTAAAATGTTCATGCAAATCAATGCGACGGATCTTGGTTTCAGGAATGTAGTATCCGGTTACCAAATGCTAATCTGTATCCATTAGCCATTACTTAATGTTCGCTTGAAATGCATTTCATATGACAAAATACCCGACAGACTTCTTTCGTAAATGGCGATTGGTAAATATAATTCACGAAATTGTGGCGTCCGTTTATTTTGTGAACATCATACAGCTCTACTTAGCCGAGTTCTATCGAACAGGAATGATAGCTTTAACACTACTTTATAAATTTCTCTTTTTCCATAGGTCAGTGATGGATGGACCCAGTGTATGCTATTTGTTTACATTGCATACATTGATACAGTCGGTACCCGTGGTGTAGTTGTATATTGCGTCGCCTTTCGACACACAGATTGTGGGTTTGATATCAAGGTATAAAAACCTGATTGGTTCACCATGACTTTGATGATCAAGTTATATGACGGACCCAGTATCTCAATAGTACCGTGATGGACCTTGGTCCCAGTGGCGAGGATGTCGCAGCGCCAAAATCATCCTCATCCATCCCCATCGAGATATCACTTCGTGACAGCAAGTGACGCTTAACCCGAATACCACAATTACCTTTTACCGTAAATGATCAAATTGATTTTGAAAGCGCCAAATACGTCGTTCAAGAAACGCTACGAGATTCAAAGGAAAAGTTGCAATATATATATATATATATATATATATATATATATATATATATATATATATATATATATATATATATATATATATATATATATATATATATATATATATATATATATATGTGTGTGTGTGTGTGTTGTATACGGATATTTATATATAAATAAAGATATATACATATAGGTATATCTATATATATATATATATATATATATATATATATATATATATGTGTGTGTGTATATATATATATATAAACGTACATATATATATATATGTATATTTATATAAATATATATATATATATGCATGTATATATAGATAAAAATATACATATGTATTTATATATATATATATATATATATATATATATATATATATATATATATATATATATATATGTGGGGGTGGGGTTGGTGTGTGGGTGTGGGTGTGTGTGTGTGCGTGTGTGTGTGTGTGTATTGGAAACGAGTTTGGGGGAGTTAAGTGTACTGACTGAAACTATCTTGGCTAGTAAACTATTCTGTTATACAGCATGTATAAGGGCATTCAAAGAGAACATTATTGATAGTGTCGCTGCAGCGTACGGCTCCCACCCTCATACAGTTAGTCCGGTTGCTCCCAGCCATGAAATGTCGTGGTAATTCATAATTCGTTTTGCTGTTACGATCCTCACACACTAAAGCTTCTGTTTGGTAATGGCTGCTCGCTTGTCATGATGATGAGCTCCCACGTGACACAAAGGGATTGGATATGCAATAACAAACGACCTGTGTCAACAGCGACTTCAGGCTGCCTCGTGAGCCCGGTATAACAGTGGCGTTATTAGTCATTGTCATTCCCCTTATCTCCATAAGAACATCATTCTCAGTTCATCTACAAAATAAGGTCCCGATGCACTCTACGTTTTAAAGAACTCGTTAGTTAATAATATCATCCAAATGGCTACAGTGCATGTATCCGTGTTCTCTTATCACCTTCATTTGTTCGTAACTGGTGAAAACTACATCAGCCAGACGCCAAATACAGTCAAACATATCTATGCAAATAGCGTCAGATAATGTCGTGGCGTCCAATTGAAGGTGGACGAATCTGTTAACCAACAAATACTGGAAGTTTATTGGGCTGGTAGATATGATATCACTCAACATTATTGACAATCAAACAAACAGCAATGTATTGCAACATAGTCATTGTTAATGTCGGTTGTTATTGCATATCCAATCCCTGACATGAGTGACATCTATCTTGGATATATCGATTGATGGGGTCAAAAGTAATTAACGACAGCATTGTCAAGCAGTGTATTGTACCCAGGCTGACTATATGAAATAAATGAGCATAAAACTATCAACATATATAAAAATATATATATATAGAGATATATATAGATAGATATATATATATATATATAGAGAGATCTATATATATATATAGAGATATCTATATATATATATATATATATATATAAATGTATATATATAAATATATAAATAAATATATATATACATATATATATATATATATATATGCTCTATATCCTATATATATATATATATATATATATATATATATATATATATATATATATATATATATATATATATATATATATATATATGAATGGTAAATAGAGATATATCATAAATGATGTCAACAATATTTACTGTGAAGTGGCGATTAAATGAGCGCTATATCCTACACACATGTTTGACAGTCACTTTGACGTTTTTTTAAGCATGCTTTACTTTTTTTACGTTGTAAGGCAAGCGAAATCATGCAGCTGTTTTCACTTATGATTTTAAAATGAATGTTAGTGTTCAAAAAGGAGCGCATAATGTAACTGAAACTGCAGAAAGGACGTGTGCTAATTGACTGCGCTAATAGTAACGTTGATTTTTTGTAAACTTTCTAGCGTTTTCTATCGTACTTTGAATGACGAAAAGTGAACTTGCATCAATCCAAGTTAAAAATATGTTAAAATTCTTATTTTTCTTCGAATCATCCTTTGTCGAACTGCACACGACTACTTCAAGAAACTACTCATAGATTATCAATAAATAACAAACACATATCACAAAATTGATTCTGTTCTCAAACAGCCAAAGCCAATATGGACAATAACGGAAAAACCAGGGATCTGAGTGGAACAATCCCATCAGCATCCGTCGCTAGGGATGAGCGTGATGGTGGAGAGTGCCCTATTAGTGCATAGCATTGATGGGTGGGTGTCTAATGTCGAGGAAGTTTGTCAGCACTGTATCTTAACAAATATGTAACATGTATGACATGATTGAATGTGTTATTATTTTGTGCGCGGATGGTAATGATGGGGGAAAAGTGAATGTGAAAGTGAAGGAAGCGGATAGCACCTCCTTTATTTCTTAGTACACATGACCACCTGTCGCGTATTGTAGATTAAGCATCCCTCGGTCAATTTGTCTCTTGCCACATTTTCAGATAAGCAAATATGTACTTGGGTACAGTAGATATGACAGCCAGTGATATTATCAGATATGAAAGTCAAACCACCTTTACCTTTATGTCAACAGAGGTAGCGTGCTTACAGAATAAGCTGTCAATAAAATTGACATAAGTACCGCAGATAATGACCCGCAGACATACAACGACTGGCTTGATGGCGAGATCGATGATCAGTCTCTGCCGCTTAGTGCTATCATCGACGAAGCCACACTTCTGTAACCTCCATTCGTCCCACATATTGATTTAACATCATCGCGGTGCTAAACAATAAGCAAAAACGGTCGTTATCATGCCAGGTGATAAATGTTCAATTGTCTAGATAGATTGCTGTGAAATAAACAGGGAAATTAGGAATGGCCCTGTTTTGAATCTCTTATGTTCCTTTCCAAATGAGGAACAACCCACAAATAGAAACAAGCAGAGCGAGCTCGGTCGACAGATATAGCTTCATGTCGGTGCAAACGGCATCATTTTCAGTCGCAAATTTATTCAAGAGGACTTTATCTGTCAAGTTATCAATCACAGGGGAACAATTTACCAGTATCAACCATATCGTTCCCTTTAAATGCAGAATTGCTAGCATAAACGAGTTGCAATACATAAGCGGCACAAGTGTGTGGTTGCCTATACGTCGATATATTTGTTTGTACTTTTGAATTCCGGCGTAAAGTGCGGATTGTGATCGTTCAATCATCCGCTTATTTTATCAGCTCTAACATAGCTGAACGCATCTGTATGGTCGCTTCTCCAGGTAATCACTTTATTCTTGTGCCTGGGAATATATGTGATTAAATTAGGTGCTCAGCCAAAGCTATCATAATAGAGGGTGAGATTAAATACCATATCCGAAAGGTCACAAAAACTTTGTTATCCCGCCCTATAGAGCTTCCTTATGTGACCATAAAACAGCTTACCCGTCAATAGTTTGCGAACCTGAGGATGGCACGTAAATGCATATGCATATTGTTAATGGATTAAAACAGAGATGGATCTGCGAATGCAAAGTGTAATTAAATGAATCACCGACGACTGTCGCGGGATGGGATAATGATCCTGATTTTGATGCAGATATTGACACCGAGGATAGCGGTATGGATGGTTAAGATGTTTATCACATGTGAGATGTGAGCGATATATGCAAGTTATTTCGATAATGATCAAACATCTTCAGATGGCTCGCTCATACCATTCATTTAATGTGACACTCTGACAATGTTATCAAAGGGTTGTTTTGTCTAACACTGTAATCACAACTACTCGGTTTCGGTGTTTGATGCAACTATCAGAGGTACATAACGCATGTTTACGTTCAAGCATTTCGCATTGCCTCAAATGACCAGGCACACAGGCATTTATTATGTCCCTGTAACCTAGATCTGAATTTCCCTCAGGATATAAGTTTCTGGACTGCACTGGAATCATAAATGCGATGATGCCTGTATCCAAATCTCAATTTCCTTCCATTTTAGAAGTTCCTGGGCAATGCTAGGATTATAATGGGGTGTTGTCTTAACCAGGATCTTAACTTCCCTCTGGATCTGAAGTCAGTGGGATTATTTCATACATCGCAAAAACACACATGTTGTTAAGGTTATCATCGTGGTGACAAAATGATTTATTGTGATTTAATGTTTGCAGCCACACTGATTTTTTATAACTAAAGTGCATCTATAAAGAATGACGATTACGGATAATACTACTACAAAGCGTTCAAAACATAAGTCATTATACACGGCTAATGTCTATTGACATTCGATCCCTGGTAAAATGTGCTGCGAAAATATGCTAAACTACATGCACATAATATATATTACGAACCACAATAATTAAGCTAGTAGTTTCCCAATGTTATTTTCGATTGGGATCTCATCACATAAACCACACGGAGAAAATAGAAATGCATTAGAAAATGTACGCATTTCTATAAATTAGACATTGTTCAATCAATCATGCGTCAAGTAAAATGCAAAGTTTGGACAGCCATCTCCGCTATGTGCGTGTTGGTCATTGGCTAAGGGCTTGATTGACATTTCCTATTGTAGTCCAGTATTACAAGTGTTCTCTTTTCTTTTAATACATCCATTCATTTTCTTCATGTCAAGAAAAAACAGGTGTTTTGTATCAAAAGGGTTGTTTTAGTAAAACTATCGTATTAATCAATATCTCAATGTTTTAATTTGTTGTGAAGTATCTCTTTGACATACTGCACAGTGGTATTGTTATTCCTGATAGCTTTAGATGTGCTAGTTATTGTGGCTTTGCATACAATTCTACCACACTGACTCTGGTATCCATGCGGAGTTTCTTCCCAATGGAGCTGCTGATACATCCGTGTAGGCGACATTCCATGCCTCTTGCTTCCTTCATTCGGGTCCGGCAGAGGTCGATCATAAGTTCTCGTTGTCATCGAATAATCAAATAAATTGAATACAATGTATTTAGTTTATAGGTTCCCATCTCATTTGATAGAACTTTAATAACTATCAGATATAAAACATAAGTAGTTATTACAAAAACATATTAATCATACATTATTTGATCAGTTTGATATAAAAAAACAATTGTAGCAATAATTGCCAAATATGTTTAATGCATAAGTGTTATTTATTACCTTCATTTAATACGAAATCAACTGATGTGATGAACATAAGTCATGATCAGAATAATAAACACAATGTACATCACTCGTAGCATTATCTTTACGGTTGAAATAAATATGATCTAGTTATGTTCCATGGTCAGCTGTAGCTAGGGACATATTGCTGGACACCATATCCAACCATCATAGCTTATGAGGTATTACCACACACAATCTTCAACCACAATCGTAGGCATTAGCACAGGCGCAAGGAGAAACCGTTTTGCCATTTCGCGAACAAAACACGTGGTAGAAGTAATGGTAAGTATAAGGTTTAACGGCACGTCGACTCAATAGTGTAGGATGCGAAGGCTTTCAGTACACATCAGCTACAACCATACGGCATTTGGAAGTTTATAAGGCAGCAATATGACTCTAATCCAATGACCTTGATCTTATCCAGTGCTGCTGGTTGGAGTCTTGTTAAGGCGCATTTCAATACGCGGTCATTAGGATCAGTTTGCGATGGGATGTTTTCTCGGAAAGAAATTCAACATGAAGCCAATCGTGGCAGTTGTTCACTAAGTTCACACAAACAAAATAGAAATATTATCTGCGGGTGTATGACGTGGTTTTCTCTATGTGATCGATCTTTGTGCCATGGTATCGAGATCATTCAGTTCAGAAGACATTGGAGGCTGTGTGGGACCTTTGAGGAGCTGCCCGTACTCGTCTGCACTCTTTTGGATTAACTGCAGCAACTGGCCACGCTTGCCCTTGTGCTGTGAGGATGAGGAGGGGTCAGTGGAGGGCGTGCTGTCGTCATCAAACACGATATCTGCACAGGCAGCCTCGAGGTTCCCCTGTGTGCTTGCAATAGTTGTCTTATCCTGCAATTATGACCAATTGATCAGTAAAATACAAGGCAAAAATACAGGTAAATTCAATAATTTGTAATCACAATAAATTAATATATATTAATGTTAATGGTGATGTTGATACTGCGATGTCTTGTTATGTTATGATAAGTTATGAAAACGTAATTCATACGTCCAACATGTTATGAAAACGCAATGTAAACGACCAAATTGTTTAACAAAATGCCTAGTTCAGCGTATGCCAGCGTTTTTAGTAAGGTAAGGTAAGTATAGGTAAGTATAGGGTTTGTCGGCACACCCACACTCATGTGTTATATGGTGCCAAGAAAGGTTAATAGATAACATTGACCTGATTAAGCAACCGCCTTCTAGGATAAATGAAAATGGAGACGGAAAAGATAACAATGGAAACGATTATCCTAGGGCAAGTCACCACCAGCCGATTGACTGGACCAGGTTATTCTAGTCTCTCGTCTAGGTGAAATCCGGGCCAAAGTGGTGTGTTACAGATACAGCCCTCGTAGAGACCTCTCCACTCAACCACCTGGATCCCATTGTCCATTGACACGAGTCGCAACCCACGGCCAACAGGTGGCCCCCTATTAGTTGCCTCTTACAACGTACAGGAGGATACAGTGGGCCTATTCTACCCCCGGACCCAAAGGGGGACTATTTGGAGCAGTACAATGCGCCTGCTGCTTGATAAAGGAGCATGGGGTGAGGTAAGTACTAACTCATGGGTTAGGAAATTGAGTGAGTGAGAATAGGGTTTAACGGCATACCAACACGTATGTGTTATACGGTGCTTAGAAAGGTTAATAGATAAATTTGACATGATAGAGCAGCCGCCTTTTAGAATGAATGGAAAAAAGAAAGACATACAAGCAGATGATGATGAAAAAGATAAAAATGCAAATAGTATCCTAGCCGATTGATTGGACCCATTCCAGGCCTCTCGTCTAGGCGAAATCCGGGCCTAAGTGGTGTGTTGCAGATATGCCTCTTGCAAGGACCTCTCCAGTGAGTGAGTGAGTGAGAATAGGGTTTAACGGCACAACAACATGTATGTGTTATATGGCGCCTAGAAAGTAAGTATAGGGTATAACGGCACACCAACACTCGTGTTATATGGTGCCAAGAAAGGTTAATAGATAACATTGACCTGATTAAGCAGCCGCCATTTGGGATAAATGAAATGGAGATGGAAATGATAAAAGTGGATACGATTATCATAGGGCAAGTTACCGCAAGCTTATTGACTCCATTCCTGCTTCACGACTAGGCGAACTCCGGGCCATAGTGTGTCGCAGACATGGCCCCCAAAAGATCTCCACTCAACCACCAGGATCCCATAGTCTACCAATACAACTCGCAACCCACGGCCAACAGGTTGCCCCATATTAGTCGAGTCTTACGACATGCAGGGGGATACAGTGGACTTATTCTACCCCCGAGCCCACAGGGGGACTATTGGGTAAGGTAAGGTAAGTATAGGGTTTAAGGGCACACCAACACTAGTGTGTTATATGGTGCCTACTTAAGGAGGGGTAAATACGAGTACGAAAGGATAAGAAGGAGTCAAGGGTTAAAACTAACTAAAAATTAGTATCAATTGAATTATATGAATTGAATTATATATAATAATTTGAGAATTGTATGGTCTAAAATCTATAGAAAAGTCCAATTTCTCTTATGAATCCAAGTATCTTGGATGGATTCACCCTTTCAAATAATTCTGAAAGGGTTTGAACCCGGAAGAAGCGATTTCGGATCAAAATCAAATCAGCACATTCGATGAGAATGTGCTTGACAGTGTAGGCGCATTGACAAGGAATACATTCAGGGATGGGCTCATCCCTTAGTAGAAAGGCATGAGTTGTATAGGTGTGTCCTATACGAGCGCGAGCAAGAACGACCTCTTCTCTTCGGCTCTCTCTGCAGCTGTGTGGCCACTCCCCAAGTTGAGGCTGGATTTCGTAAAGTTTGTTTGGAATGGATTCATCCCACTGATCCTGCCATTTTTGTTTAAAAAGTTTAACGACCTGCGGTTTTAAGTCTGTAAAGGGGACTTTAACCTCAGTCACATTCATGTTGAGGGCTTCCTTGGCAGCTCTGTCTGCCCTTTCATTACCAGGGATACCAACATGGCTTGGTACCCATACAAACAAAATATCCTTGCCACGATCTGTCAATTGAGAATATAAAAGCACAACATTTAAAATAAAACCATTACGTAAATTACTCCCTGTGATTGCCTCCAGGGCAGACAGTGAGTCGGAAAATACAACAAAACGCTTTTTAATGGATTGGGCAATAAGTCCAAGTGCAATGGAAGAGCTTTAAGCTCAGCGTGGAAAATTGACAGTGGAGGTGGTAGGCTCATGTTAAAGATCAAAACTAACGTTTTTTGGCATATCCGATTTGTATGTTTCAAAATGTAGGAAAATATCTTTTAATCTGACCACGGTAGATAATTTTACATTCTCTCAAGTACTGTGGACATAAATCCGCTGAGAATGTGGTGCTCGGGTTTAATTCCGATTGAATTCCCAGAGTCCATTTTGCACCAGTTGGTCGCTAGGAGGCAGGACGCGTGACGTCACGTTTGCGGCTCGTCCCAAAGCAAATTCGAAGGCGGTATTTCGGAAGCTGAGAAAAATTATACGATCCGCAATTTTTTCCCTGCAACTTTCCTTTCTACTGATTGGTATATATTAACATGTCGTCATCAGATGAAGATTATGAAGCCTCATTAGGTGAAATGAGGACTTATGATGTCCGTAGGTATTTATTTGAGCCCACACGATTGCGAATAACAACCGAGTCAGATAATGATGTTGGGAGCTCAGAAACGGATTCCGATTCGGAAAATGAATGCAGCAAAGACGCTTTGACTTTCTGGCCAGTGGAAGTGTGGTAGTTAGAAATTTTTCCTCTCTATTAGTCTAAATGGATTAGCACCGGTAGAAATAACAATTCCGTGTAATGGGGTCTATCTGGCCCACACACCCAAGTCAATAAATTCACCCAGCGCGTTCCCCGAGCGACAGTGACATGTATGATAATATACATAATTGACTTGGGTGCCTGTGAACTGGCCCCTTTCAGAATTTAGACGTCCTGTTAATATATCTCTCATCAGTGTATATTTAAAAGACTAAGTCTACTCTTTTGCTCACAAATAAAGTCAGAATGCTCAGAAGAATTTGTGAATCATGGACAAACATGGACTGCTGGGTCAGCTTTTGTTATGTGAATGATCTAACTTGGAGTTCAAAATGGCTAAAGCTTAATTTGGGCAACCTTTTAGGTGTAGCTGTAACAACTGCGATCAGATGACCATATTGCAGGAATGTGTTTGTTGCCGAAATTACCTGAAGACTCTGGCAACAATAGAAGAGTGGCCATGTATGACCGAACATCCAGGGTTCAAGTCAAACTGCTTGGACTGTTATGTCCTGCTTGCATCGAAATTCGAGTACATACAGATAGATGGACATATAGGGGATGAAGTTAACACAAATGAGTTAGTAATGCCTTTAGTGAAGCACATATAAGAGACACACAGCCACTTCTGGACATGGACAATGTGTATCCCAAGTGTCCATGTTGTGCAATAGATTTGGTAATCACGTTCAGTGCTACATGACAACAAACAGCAAAACCAGCAATACATTGATATCTGGAGTACATAGTTGACAAAAAAATAGAGTTAAAAAAACATTATTTTCATATTTCCCTAAGAAATAATCAATTCTTTTTTGCTCCAGGTTATTCAGATACTTGGCCTATCGCTGTTTCATCTACTGGGTGTAGCACAGATTAGGTAGACATAACAGAGAAAAGTATTGCCATCATGTGTCGTAAACAAAATAAGATCTACATTCCCAGTCCCAGAGGGCCTTTACAGAGGATACCTAGAAAGTAGCTGAGGAGATTTTGTTTGCATGATTGAAGCGGCATCGGTGTGCTCCCACAAGGATGTCCTTTGCTGGCTTTTCAAATTGAGCAGCAATAGGGGGCGGAACACTCCTTTCCGCCAAAAGAACTTTCGCCAGTCTGTAACTGGGATATTTCTCACGAAGCACAAACACTTCAGTAATGAGGTTGTCAACATAATCTGAAGCATAACCAGTTAATAAAAGATTAGTAATAAATTGTCTTTGAATCATTAAATGGAATGTTTGGTCTTTTGTGCCAGTATAATTACCCTATGGGCACGGCAGGAAACTCATAATAAATTTATCTTAATAAATGCCAGCATTACATTATTGTTTAACTCATATTTACATATATTTAACAACAAATCCTGTGATATATACCAACCAAAACAGGCTTTCACCACTGGATCACCCTGTCTGGACTTTGGAAAGGACACTCCCCATTGTGCCTGGCCTTGTTGAGTGACTGCCTGAGCTCTGTTGGAGTTTTCATTAAAATGAAAAACTTGAAAGAGTAATCTGGAAGTAAAGCACCAACAGTAGCATATATAGCCTGGTGGTCTGGCATGCCTATGTGAGCTCACAATACACCAGCATGTAATAACTTTACAAGCACCAACATAAACCCATGTTTTACATCAGGTATTTGCAATATATACCACACTACAGTCACAGAAAAGCTCAATTGAATTACCTTGCTTCCATAGTGGCAAAGGGAAAGTGTACACTCTTGGGCGCGAAGAGAAGATCACCACCTTGTGGAAAGATTCAAAGCTGGATGTCTGCTCAGACGGAGATAATCTGCCAATGTCTTTCAAAAGGTGTTTGCTGTTTACGACCAGGGCCATCCTAGAGCTCAATGCCACTATAAAACCAAAGTTGTTGGTGCTTTATTAGGGCTTATGAGAGAGCACTGATTTTTATAAGCATGCAATACAATTCCACTGTTTACAGGGATTTTCAAAGTAAACTATCACTTACATGTTCATCCATACCACCCTCGTCACTTTCCATGTCGAATATAGACATCCAGGTGACTCAATATACTTACAAGCAAACATGTTTGAACTCCAAACCATTTGTGGGAGCCCTCTACCGGTTCAGTTGAGCTGGCCTCTATCTCAGGCACACCTGTCATCTCGTTTTCACTTTCACTTGAGGCATCAAGCATCTCAGCTCCAGTTAACATTTCATGCAGCACCTAAAACAGAGGCATCGTGTGTTTCAGTGTCAAACAGTTGTACACCAATGATATTTCCCAAAATAGGGATCAAAATCACCTATATCAATATACTTCTATATACAGACTGTCTAATTTGTCCAATGACATCAGTAGTACTCATGTAAATGGACCAATTAAACACAGTATGTAGTGTATCCAAATCCCTAAACAAAAACAGGCAATGTCATGCAAGCATTTTGAGATCACATTGAAACACCAGTTATTGAGCCATGCCCATGGGGCCTTTCTTCACCAGTGATGCCTTAGCCTTAACACGGCCATGTCATTTGGGTCGTATGATTATTCATATAAGAAATAAATTTTGCTGTCAATCTAGCCCTACAAGACGTCTGAGTAGAAATAAATTCATGTTACCGTTACGACCGGAGCTACTGTCAATCAAACACAAAGGCACAACCACGACTGGGAATGAAAATTGAATGGTCCTAGCTATCTTACCTGTTGACGTCGTCTTTTCTCAAAGGCACCTCGACGTCTTACTCGATCCTGGTTCACACCCATGTAATTGAAAATCGTTGGCATGGCACCTTGGCGAAGCCTAGTTTGTTTAGAAAAGCCCAGACTTATGAGCAACTCTGGGTCCGTTTCATAGGCGTCTCTCTCAAAGTGGTCGGAGCAAAGGACAGTTGTTTTGGTCGGCTTCCAATCCTTCCTCTTTCACTTTTTACAATCCAATTCTTGTGCAAGTTTCGGTCTTTCGGGAACCGAAAGAAACTCTTACCCGACCTCTCGTCGTTTCTTCTCCCAACCGACACAACAATAAGGCATAATCCAAACTGTGAGTGTATCAAACCGTGAAGACTTTTTCATAAACCATCAACGAGCCGCGACAACAATGGCGAAGCTTGTTGACATTCGTGATCAGCGAGCGCAGAGCAGCGAACGTGACGTCACGGGCCAAATAATTCCGAACGTTGCCGAGCGGGATGTTCAACGAGTGGAAGAAGAAAACATACACTTTAAAATCCTTTTTTAAAGGAATAGGGTGCTCCAAAGTAACCGCTATTGATATGAATACCATTATTGAAGTTTATTCTTTCGAATTTCGCTTTAAAATAAAATTATGTTTGTGATCTTTAAAAACACATTTCCCCATAATGGCTGCAGCTCCAATTTTATTGTCTTCTTTCGAACCGTCTGTGCAAAGGGCAGAACGGTCCGAATATTTATCCTTTATCTCTCTAAATTGGTGAAGGAAAAAATCAGGCTCGTTAGATCCCTTCGTGTAAGTTGTCAGCGATTTATCCACTGTTGGGGTTTTCAATTGCCATGGGGGAGACCCTGGCACAGTCTCAACCGCCACGGCATTCAAGTTAGAGCATGACCCATCCAGCGATTCTCTGATACGCAGACCGAACGAAGGGATAGCATTCGGCCTACTCTCATAAAAATGGATATTTCCAGGATTAAAAACAGCATCAAATGCAGGATTTTTGGGGTTGGACCTTATGCGTAAGGCATACTGAATGGCAAGCTGCTCCCTTCGAACCCCAAGTGGTGCCTCGTTGGCTTCCACATGTAGACTGGGAATGGGAGAGGTTCTGAAAGCCCCGAGGCAAAGCCTCAGAGCTTGGTTTTGGACAGTTTCCAATTTTCTTAGATATGAGCGACGGGCAGCACCATATATAAAAGAGCCATAGTCCAACTTGGAACGCACTAGTGACCGGTAAAGCCGTAAAAGGACTTTCCGGTCCGCTCCCCAATCAGTATTGGACAGCATCTTTAAAAGATTGATTGCTTTAAAACATTTCTTACGCAGGTAAGAAATGTGAGCTTTAAAATTGAGCTTCCTGTCAAAAATTATTCCAAGAAACTTGGTTTCTTCCACCACAGGAATAACATTGCCATCAAGGGTGAGAACTGGGTCTGGATGGATATTTCTTTTGTTGCAAAAATGCATACAGACAGTTTTTGATTTAGAGAATTTAAATCCGTTTTCATCCGCCCATTTTTGGATGTTATTGAGGCTAAGTTGAAGCTGCCTCTCAATTGTGCTCATATTTTTTGATTTAAAATAAATCAAAAAATCATCCACGTAGAGTGAACAATCCACACCTGGCTTGATGACATTAACTATACTATTAATTTTTATATTAAAAAGTGTAACGGATAAAATACTTCCCTGTGGGACCCCCATCTCCTGATCACAAGTATCAGAAAGGGTGGTGCCAGCACGGACTTTAAAAATTCGGTTCTCAAGAAATTTTGTGATAAAAACAGGCATGCGGCCTTTAAGGCCCACATTGCTCAAATCCGACAGGATTCCATGTTTCCATGTGGTGTCATAGGCCTTCTCCATATCGAAGAAGACCGACACCACATGTTCCCCCCTCACAAAACCGTCACGTATAAAACTTTCAAGACGGACCAGGTGATCCGTCGTGCTACGTGTGTGACGGAAACCGCTCTGGTACCTGGAAATTAGTTGGTTTCTTTCAAGAAACCATACCAGGCGGCTGTTTATCATTTTCTCCATCGTTTTACAGATGCAGCTCGTTAAGGCAATGGGACGATAGTTCGTAGGAATGGTGTTATCCTTCCCTGGCTTGGGTATCGGGATAACTATAGCCTCTCTCCAACCATCTGGGAATGTTCCAGATTCCATTAAAAATGTCTAAAAGTACTTCAAGTGATTCCTCTGGAAGGTGTTTTAAAAATTGATAGTGTACATCATCGGGTCCACTAGCTGTGTCATTCGATTTATGTATCGAATCCTCCAACTCCTTTAGTGTAAAAAAAAGAGTTGTAATTTTCATGGTTATTTGAATTAAAATTAGGAATGTTTCGTTCCCGATGATGTTTAAATTTTTGAAATTTGGTACTATAATTATTGGCAGAGGAATTCTTTTGGAAGGCATCGCCTAGAGTATTGACAATGTCCTTCAAATTGGAGGCTTTGGAACCATCTGGTTTAACCAGATGTGAGAGAGTGTTGTTATTTTCCTTTCCCCTAATCCTACGAACCATGTCCCATGCCTTTTTCGTGGAAGTCTTGCTATTTAATTTGGAAACAAAATTGTGCCAAGACTCACGCTTGCTGTATTTGATGACGCGTCGAGCTTTGGCTCGGTCTACTTTGTACAGGTTTTTGTTGGCCTCGGTGGGTCGCATTTTGAACCTGTACAGTGCCCGTTTGCGCTCTTTGACAGCGTCACGGCATGCATCAGAAAACCATGGTTTATATATCCGTTTAGAATCTGTCGAGGATTTCGGTACATTTTGTGTGGCTATATTAATTATTGATTGTGTAAAAAAGGATACCGGATCTTCATCAATATTTTCTAATGTATCTTTGTTGATAATGTCTCTGCACATAGAAGTAAAATTCGGCCAGTTGGCCTTATGGAGTTTCCATTTGGATACCCGCTCAGCGGGCATAGGCCTATTGATATTTAAAAATATTGGAAAGTGGTCACTTCCACACTGGTCCTGACCAACTTCCCAATCAAATTCCATCAAAAGAGATGGAGAGCAGAGGCTAAGGTCTATGGCAGAGAATGTTCCGGTTCCAGGATGGAGATAAGTTTTAGATTTATTATTTAATATAGCAAGATCATTTTGTATGATGAAAATTTTCTATTTTTTGACCACTGTCGTTGGTGTCCTCACATCCCCATAAATCGCTGTGGGCATTGAAATCGCCAAGCAGCAAAAGTGGGGACGGAAGTTGACTGATCAAATGATCAATGTCTCTCTGTAAAATCTTGTAGCTTGGTGGTAGGTACAGAGAGCACAAAGTGATGGTTTTGTGGAGGGTAATTCTAATGGCTATAGCCTGAAGAGGCGTGTCAAGAGGAATGGGTTCATGGGGGACACCGTCTTTAACAAGCACAGATGCCCCTCCCACAGTCTCTTTGTGATAAAGTTGTTTTATTATACATGGTATACCCTCTCATTGACATTTGATCAGTCTCCTTCAAGAAAGTTTCCTGAAGGCTAACAGCAATAGGTTGATGGTCATACAAAAGAGATTTGAGTTCGTCATAGTTGGACCGAAATCCTCGACAGTTCCATTGGATGATGCTAGGTGACATTGGGGGGATTGGTTGAAGCCCGAGGCTTCCGCCTTGGGCTGTTAGGGGCAGATGTGGGTTTAGAGGGAAGACGGACACTGTCAATGTCCATCTCCTCTAGGCTGCCGTATTTATTATGCAATTTTATGGGATCCTTAGATCCCTTAGGAGGTCTATGATTATGAGTTTTTACTTTAGTTATTACTGTTTCAGTTTTTTTACTAGTCTCAGAGGGTTTTTTGTAAACAGTAGGATGGACAGGAGGACTGCACTGCGTTGACATATCTTTTGCCTTCTTGGTAGTAGTAGCAGGTTTTGGCACATCAATGGTCACCATTTTTGGCTGGGCGCTGCCATTTGGCCACGTGTAGTCGGTCTGGGTGTCGACTGACACTGTGGCCTTTTTGACAGCGCTAGCATAAGAGGGTTTGGTGCCCTGATGTGCCTCCACTATCTTTCGTGCCTCAGGGAACGAGATGTCTCTGGTGTGTCGGATCGTTTGGATTTGTTTTTCCTTGATCCATGTAGGACACAACCTAGAGAATGCTGGGTGGTCCCCTGAGCAATTCATACATTTGGTGGTCTGCCGGCAGTCATCTTCCTTATGGTCCTCCTGTCCACACTTCGCACATGCTGCAGTTCTTTTGCAGGTTGAATTACCATGTCCGTAACGTTGGCACTTGAAGCAGCGCTAGGGATTTGGGATGTAGGGGTCCACGGAGACATTCAAGTATCCGACCTTGACAGCTTTAGGCAATTCAGAGCTGTCAAAGGTCAGGATAACCGTCCCCGTGGCTTGTCGAGTCCCATTGCGGTTCACTGTGATTTTTTTTGCATCGATTACCCTTTGTGGTTTTAACTCGTTAATAATTTCAGAGACCTCGCATTCTTTCAAATCAAAACATCGAATTACTCCTCTTTTGGTGTTGAGGGTTCGGTGAGGGGTGACTTGTATCGGAATGCCCGCGAGAAGTACTGATTTCAGTAGGCAACTCGCGTGGCTGGGTCGATCAACTTCAACAAGCAAGCTGCCAGACTGTATTTTCCTAATGTTTTTGGCGACACCAGCCAACCCCTCAATCCCTTTACTAATTGCAAAAGGACTAAGAGATGTCAAGGGTCTCTCTGGATTAGAAGAAGTTAAAACCAAGAATCTTGGCCATGAGGAGCAAAGATCTTTGTCCGAGTCAGAGTCCGTTTCATTGGGTCTAGTCCGTTTAGAAGATAATCTTTCTTGAGTTTGTTTATGAGCCATGATATTATGATAAAATTTCTTCACTGGTGCTCCCCACCCACCATGGAGCCCAACATGGGGGCGTCAGCGGTGTGCGGCTCAACCAGCGCACATGACGCCAGGGATACACCAGTGTAATACTCAAATTAATAGTAAAAAGCTCAAAGAGCTGTTCACACATCAACTCAATTGACCTGTTAAGCAGCCGCCAGGGATAAATGAAAAAGAAAAGGGAAAAAACCATGTGGATAAGAATGAATGACAAGAAGTGGAATGAAAAAGCAATAAGTAATGAAAACAAATATCCCATGGCATGTCACCACAAGCCGATTGACTGGACCAGGCCATTCCAGCCTCTCGTCTAGGTGAAATCCGGGCCAAAGTGGTGTGTTGCAGATATAGCCCTCGCAAGGACCGCTCCGCTCAACCACCAGGATCCCATCT
The DNA here is from genome assembly GCA_034190875.2 of Urechis unicinctus. NCBI lineage: Eukaryota > Metazoa > Annelida > Polychaeta > Xenopneusta > Urechidae > Urechis > Urechis unicinctus. Next base: position 14,010,006 of record CM067348.1, read on the forward strand.
TCCACCGACACGAGTCGCTACCCACGGCCAACAGGTTGCCCCCTATTGGTCGCCTCTTACGACATGCAGGAGGATACAGTGGGCCTATTCTACCCCCGGACCCACAGGGGGCGGGACTATTGGGAGCAGTAAACAGATACAATGCGCCTACTGCTTGATAAAGGAGCATGGGGTGAGGTAAGTACTAACTCATGGGAAGCCTGACGAGTAAGTAAGCACAGGGGCTGACGGCACACCTACACTGGTGAGTTATATGGTGCCTACAAAGGTGGGGGAAATATTAATACGAAAGGATAAAAAGAAGGCAAGGATTAATACAAACTCAAATCGAACCCACTTATGTGTTGATTGAATGATATAAAATTATTGACCGAGTAAGTGAGTATAGGGTTTAACGGCACACCTACATTAATGTGTCATATGACGCCTCGCAAGGTGGGATGAATATGAAGAGATGAGGTGGACCTGATTGAGCAGCTGCCTTCCAGGATAAATGGAAAAAAAAAAGAGGAAAAACACGTGGATGATTTACAAAATGCAAACGATTATCCTAGGGCCATTCCAGCCTCTCTTCTAGATAAAATCCGGGCCATAGTGGTGTGTTGCAGATATGGCCCTCGTCAAGACCTCCCCACTTAACCAACAGGATCCCATGTGATTTGTTGCATATCGGCTTATTGCCCCGTTAGGTTGTCACATGACTTTCTAATTACTTCCTTTGCCGATAGGGGCGATTATCACTTGATTGCTTCTTGTGACGCTGTCGCCATCATAGCTCACACGATTTTCTATTCGCTGAAACCGTCGCTATTAGACTAACTCGATCGATATCAGCGACTTCTTCATTCCTCACCGGTATCTTACTGTTGTACTAGACTGCCTGGCGCAATCTTAAGGTCGGTGTGATTTTTTTTTACACTTGTTGGGGACTTTACATCTCACCACCTCGATTGTAAAAGAAGCCAAGGTAGGAAATACGGACAATTGCCAACTGGAACCGGACACGGAAAGCAGGGAGCCGCCCCTCTGATGTGGAAGCTTTCACCGTAATCACCGAAGCCGACTCAGAAACGGACCCGGACTTAGTTACTTCAGTGAAAAATGGTGAAAATTGTATCTTTGAATGTCAGGGACCTCGTTGACAACGCAAAGTAGGTGAGGTCTCTCCTACAATTCATTAAGAGAAATAGAGTGGATATATTATGATGAGAAGAAACGCATTTTAATTCAGTTGAGGAAGGTAGAAAGAGTCTGAGCTGCCTTGATGGCAAAATATTATTTAGTAATAATGTCAATGGTAGAAAATGCTAATTGGTTTTCTGACAAAACTGAAATCGATATTAAGGACAGCATTCATGAAAGGTAAGGTAAGGTAAGTATAGGGTTTAACGGCACACCAACACTAGTGTGTTATATGGTGCCTACTTAAGGAGGGGTAAATACGAGTACGAAAGGATAAGAAGGAGTCAAGGGTTAAAACTAACTAAAAATTAGTATCAATTGAATTATATGAATTGAATTATATATAATAATTTGAGAATTGTATGGTCTAAAATCTATAGAAAAGTCCAATTTCTCTTATGAATCCAAGTATCTTGGATGGATTCACCCTTTCAAATAATTCTGAAAGGGTTTGAACCCGGAAGAAGCGATTTCGGATCAAAATCAAATCAGCACATTCGATGAGAATGTGCTTGACAGTGTAGGCGCATTGACAAGGAATACATTCAGGGATGGGCTCATCCCTTAGTAGAAAGGCATGAGTTGTATAGGTGTGTCCTATACGAGCGCGAGCAAGAACGACCTCTTCTCTTCGGCTCTCTCTGCAGCTGTGTGGCCACTCCCCAAGTTGAGGCTGGATTTCGTAAAGTTTGTTTGGAATGGATTCATCCCACTGATCCTGCCATTTTTGTTTAAAAAGTTTAACGACCTGCGGTTTTAAGTCTGTAAAGGGGACTTTAACCTCAGTCACATTCATGTTGAGGGCTTCCTTGGCAGCTCTGTCTGCCCTTTCATTACCAGGGATACCAACATGGCTTGGTACCCATACAAACAAAATATCCTTGCCACGATCTGTCAATTGAGAATATAAAAGCACAACATTTAAAATAAAACCATTACGTAAATTACTCCCTGTGATTGCCTCCAGGGCAGACAGTGAGTCGGAAAATACAACAAAACGCTTTTTAATGGATTGGGCAATAAGTCCAAGTGCAATGGAAAGAGCTTTAAGCTCAGCGTGGAAAATTGACAGTGGAGGTGGTAGGCTCATGTTAAAGATCAAAACTAACGTTTTTTGGCATATCCGATTTGTATGTTTCAAAATGTAGGAAAATATCTTTTAATCTGACCACGGTAGATAATTTTACATTCTCTCAAGTACTGTGGACATAAATCCGCTGAGAATGTGGTGCTCGGGTTTAATTCCGATTGAATTCCCAGAGTCCATTTTGCACCAGTTGGTCGCTAGGAGGCAGGACGCGTGACGTCACGTTTGCGGCTCGTCCCAAAGCAAATTCGAAGGCGGTATTTCGGAAGCTGAGAAAAATTATACGATCCGCAATTTTTTCCCTGCAACTTTCCTTTCTACTGATTGGTATATATTAACATGTCGTCATCAGATGAAGATTATGAAGCCTCATTAGGTGAAATGAGGACTTATGATGTCCGTAGGTATTTATTTGAGCCCACACGATTGCGAATAACAACCGAGTCAGATAATGATGTTGGGAGCTCAGAAACGGATTCCGATTCGGAAAATGAATGCAGCAAAGACGCTTTGACTTTCTGGCCAGTGGAAGTGTGGTAGTTAGAAATTTTTCCTCTCTATTAGTCTAAATGGATTAGCACCGGTAGAAATAACAATTCCGTGTAATGGGGTCTATCTGGCCCACACACCCAAGTCAATAAATTCACCCAGCGCGTTCCCCGAGCGACAGTGACATGTATGATAATATACATAATTGACTTGGGTGCCTGTGAACTGGCCCCTTTCAGAATTTAGACGTCCTGTTAATATATATCTCTCATCAGTGTATATTTAAAAGACTAAGTCTACTCTTTTGCTCACAAATAAAGTCAGAATGCTCAGAAGAATTTGTGAATCATGGACAAACATGGACTGCTGGGTCAGCTTTTGTTATGTGAATGATCTAACTTGGAGTTCAAAATGGCTAAAGCTTAATTTGGGCAACCTTTTAGGTGTAGCTGTAACAACTGCGATCAGATGACCATATTGCAGGAATGTGTTTGTTGCCGAAATTACCTGAAGACTCTGGCAACAATAGAAGAGTGGCCATGTATGACCGAACATCCAGGGTTCAAGTCAAACTGCTTGGACTGTTATGTCCTGCTTGCATCGAAATTCGAGTACATACAGATAGATGGACATATAGGGGATGAAGTTAACACAAATGAGTTAGTAATGCCTTTAGTGAAGCACATATAAGACACACAGCCACTTCTGGACATGGACAATGTGTATCCCAAGTGTCCATGTTGTGCAATAGATTTGGTAATCACGTTCAGTGCTACATGACAACAAACAGCAAAACCAGCAATACATTGATATCTGGAGTACATAGTTGACAAAAAAATAGAGTTAAAAAAACATTATTTTCATATTTCCCTAAGAAATAATCAATTCTTTTTTGCTCCAGGTTATTCAGATACTTGGCCTATCGCTGTTTCATCTACTGGGTGTAGCACAGATTAGGTAGACATAACAGAAAAGTATTGCCATCATGTGTCGTAAACAAAATAAGATCTACATTCCCAGTCCCAGAGGGCCTTTACAGAGGATACCTAGAAAGTAGCTGAGGAGATTTTGTTTGCATGATTGAAGCGGCATCGGTGTGCTCCCACAAGGATGTCCTTTGCTGGCTTTTCAAATTGAGCAGCAATAGGGGGCGGAACACTCCTTTCCGCCAAAAGAACTTTCGCCAGTCTGTAACTGGGATATTTCTCACGAAGCACAAACACTTCAGTAATGAGGTTGTCAACATAATCTGAAGCATAACCAGTTAATAAAAGATTAGTAATAAATTGTCTTTGAATCATTAAATGGAATGTTTGGTCTTTTGTGCCAGTATAATTACCCTATGGGCACGGCAGGAAACTCATAATAAATTTATCTTAATAAATGCCAGCATTACATTATTGTTTAACTCATATTTACATATATTTAACAACAAATCCTGTGATATATACCAACCAAAACAGGCTTCACCACTGGATCACCCTGTCTGGACTTTGGAAAGGACACTCCCCATTGTGCCTGGCCTTGTTGAGTGACTGCCTGAGCTCTGTTGGAGTTTTCATTAAAATGAAAAACTTGAAAGAGTAATCTGGAAGTAAAGCACCAACAGTAGCATATATAGCCTGGTGGTCTGGCATGCCTATGTGAGCTCACAATACACCAGCATGTAATAACTTTACAAGCACCAACATAAACCCATGTTTTACATCAGGTATTTGCAATATATACCACACTACAGTCACAGAAAAGCTCAATTGAATTACCTTGCTTCCATAGTGGCAAAGGGAAAGTGTACACTCTTGGGCGCGAAGAGAAGATCACCACCTTGTGGAAAGATTCAAAGCTGGATGTCTGCTCAGACGGAGATAATCTGCCAATGTCTTTCAAAAGGTGTTTGCTGTTTACGACCAGGGCCATCCTAGAGCTCAATGCCACTATAAAACCAAAGTTGTTGGTGCTTTATTAGGCTTATGAGAGAGCACTGATTTTTATAAGCATGCAATACAATTCCACTGTTTACAGGGATTTTCAAAGTAAACTATCACTTACATGTTCATCCATACCACCCTCGTCACTTTCCATGTCGAATATAGACATCCAGGTGACTCAATATACTTACAAGCAAACATGTTTGAACTCCAAACCATTTGTGGGAGCCCTCTACCGGTTCAGTTGAGCTGGCCTCTATCTCAGGCACACCTGTCATCTCGTTTTCACTTTCACTTGAGGCATCAAGCATCTCAGCTCCAGTTAACATTTCATGCAGCACCTAAAACAGAGGCATCGTGTGTTTCAGTGTCAAACAGTTGTACACCAATGATATTTCCCAAAATAGGGATCAAAATCACCTATATCAATATACTTCTATATACAGACTGTCTAATTTGTCCAATGACATCAGTAGTACTCATGTAAATGGACCAATTAAACACAGTATGTAGTGTATCCAAATCCCTAAACAAAAACAGGCAATGTCATGCAAGCATTTTGAGATCACATTGAAACACCAGTTATTGAGCCATGCCCATGGGGCCTTTCTTCACCAGTGATGCCTTAGCCTTAACACGGCCATGTCATTTGGGTCGTATGATTATTCATATAAGAAATAAATTTTGCTGTCAATCTAGCCCTACAAGACGTCTGAGTAGAAATAAATTCATGTTACCGTTACGACCGGAGCTACTGTCAATCAAACACAAAGGCACAACCACGACTGGGAATGAAAATTGAATGGTCCTAGCTATCTTACCTGTTGACGTCGTCTTTTCTCAAAGGCACCTCGACGTCTTACTCGATCCTGGTTCACACCCATGTAATTGAAAATCGTTGGCATGGCACCTTGGCGAAGCCTAGTTTGTTTAGAAAAGCCCAGACTTATGAGCAACTCTGGGTCCGTTTCATAGGCGTCTCTCTCAAAGTGGTCGGAGCAAAGGACAGTTGTTTTGGTCGGCTTCCAATCCTTCCTCTTCACCTTTACAATCCAATTCTTGTGCAAGTTTCGGTCTTTCGGGAACCGAAAGAAACTCTTACCCGACCTCTCGTCGTTTCTTCTCCCAACCGACACAACAATAAGGCATAATCCAAACTGTGAGTGTATCAAACCGTGAAGACTTTTTCATAAACCATCAACGAGCCGCGACAACAATGGCGAAGCTTGTTGACATTCGTGATCAGCGAGCGCAGAGCAGCGAACGTGACGTCACGGGCCAAATAATTCCGAACGTTGCCGAGCGGGATGTTCAACGAGTGGAAGAAGAAAACATACACTTTAAAATCCTTTTTTAAAGGAATAGGGTGCTCCAAAGTAACCGCTATTGATATGAATACCATTATTGAAGTTTATTCTTTCGAATTTCGCTTTAAAATAAAATTATGTTTGTGATCTTTAAAAACACATTTCCCCATAATGGCTGCAGCTCCAATTTTATTGTCTTCTTTCGAACCGTCTGTGCAAAGGGCAGAACGGTCCGAATATTTATCCTTTATCTCTCTAAATTGGTGAAGGAAAAAATCAGGCTCGTTAGATCCCTTCGTGTAAGTTGTCAGCGATTTATCCACTGTTGGGGTTTTCAATTGCCATGGGGGAGACCCTGGCACAGTCTCAACCGCCACGGCATTCAAGTTAGAGCATGACCCATCCAGCGATTCTCTGATACGCAGACCGAACGAAGGGATAGCATTCGGCCTACTCTCATAAAAATGGATATTTCCAGGATTAAAAACAGGCATCAAATGCAGGATTTTTGGGGTTGGACCTTATGCGTAAGGCATACTGAATGGCAAGCTGCTCCCTTCGAACCCCAAGTGGTGCCTCGTTGGCTTCCACATGTAGACTGGGAATGGGAGAGGTTCTGAAAGCCCCGAGGCAAAGCCTCAGAGCTTGGTTTTGGACAGTTTCCAATTTTCTTAGATATGAGCGACGGGCAGCACCATATATAAAAGAGCCATAGTCCAACTTGGAACGCACTAGTGACCGGTAAAGCCGTAAAAGGACTTTCCGGTCCGCTCCCCAATCAGTATTGGACAGCATCTTTAAAAGATTGATTGCTTTAAAACATTTCTTACGCAGGTAAGAAATGTGAGCTTTAAAATTGAGCTTCCTGTCAAAAATTATTCCAAGAAACTTGGTTTCTTCCACCACAGGAATAACATTGCCATCAAGGGTGAGAACTGGGTCTGGATGGATATTTCTTTTGTTGCAAAAATGCATACAGACAGTTTTTGATTTAGAGAATTTAAATCCGTTTTCATCCGCCCATTTTTGGATGTTATTGAGGCTAAGTTGAAGCTGCCTCTCAATTGTGCTCATATTTTTTGATTTAAAATAAATCAAAAAATCATCCACGTAGAGTGAACAATCCACACCTGGCTTGATGACATTAACTATACTATTAATTTTTATATTAAAAAGTGTAACGGATAAAATACTTCCCTGTGGGACCCCCATCTCCTGATCACAAGTATCAGAAAGGGTGGTGCCAGCACGGACTTTAAAAATTCGGTTCTCAAGAAATTTTGTGATAAAAACAGGCATGCGGCCTTTAAGGCCCACATTGCTCAAATCCGACAGGATTCCATGTTTCCATGTGGTGTCATAGGCCTTCTCCATATCGAAGAAGACCGACACCACATGTTCCCCCCTCACTCAAAACCGTCACGTATAAAACTTTCAAGACGGACCAGGTGATCCGTCGTGCTACGTGTGTGACGGAAACCGCTCTGGTACCTGGGGAAATTAGTTGGTTTCTTTCAAGAAACCATACCAGGCGGCTGTTTATCATTTTCTCCATCGTTTTACAGATGCAGCTCGTTAAGGCAATGGGACGATAGTTCGTAGGAATGGTGTTATCCTTCCCTGGCTTGGGTATCGGGATAACTATAGCCTCTCTCCAACCATCTGGGAATGTTCCAGATTCCATTAAAAATGTCTAAAAGTACTTCAAGTGATTCCTCTGGAAGGTGTTTTAAAAATTGATAGTGTACATCATCGGGTCCACTAGCTGTGTCATTCGATTTATGTATCGAATCCTCCAACTCCTTTAGTGTAAAAAAAGAGTTGTAATTTTCATGGTTATTTGAATTAAAATTAGGAATGTTTCGTTCCCGATGATGTTTAAATTTTTGAAATTTGGTACTATAATTATTGGCAGAGGAATTCTTTTGGAAGGCATCGCCTAGAGTATTGACAATGTCCTTCAAATTGGAGGCTTTGGAACCATCTGGTTTAACCAGATGTGAGAGAGTGTTGTTATTTTCCTTTCCCCTAATCCTACGAACCATGTCCCATGCCTTTTTCGTGGAAGTCTTGCTATTTAATTTGGAAACAAAATTGTGCCAAGACTCACGCTTGCTGTATTTGATGACGCGTCGAGCTTTGGCTCGGTCTACTTTGTACAGGTTTTTGTTGGCCTCGGTGGGTCGCATTTTGAACCTGTACAGTGCCCGTTTGCGCTCTTTGACAGCGTCACGGCATGCATCAGAAAACCATGGTTTATATATCCGTTTAGAATCTGTCGAGGATTTCGGTACATTTTGTGTGGCTATATTAATTATTGATTGTGTAAAAAAGGATACCGGATCTTCATCAATATTTTCTAATGTATCTTTGTTGATAATGTCTCTGCACATAGAAGTAAAATTCGGCCAGTTGGCCTTATGGAGTTTCCATTTGGATACCCGCTCAGCGGGCATAGGCCTATTGATATTTAAAAATATTGGAAAGTGGTCACTTCCACACTGGTCCTGACCAACTTCCCAATCAAATTCCATCAAAAGAGATGGAGAGCAGAGGCTAAGGTCTATGGCAGAGAATGTTCCGGTTCCAGGATGGAGATAAGTTTTAGATTTATTATTTAATATAGCAAGATCATTTTGTATGATGAAATTTTCTATTTTTTGACCACTGTCGTTGGTGTCCTCACATCCCCATAAATCGCTGTGGGCATTGAAATCGCCAAGCAGCAAAAGTGGGGACGGAAGTTGACTGATCAAATGATCAATGTCTCTCTGTAAAATCTTGTAGCTTGGTGGTAGGTACAGAGAGCACAAAGTGATGGTTTTGTGGAGGGTAATTCTAATGGCTATAGCCTGAAGAGGCGTGTCAAGAGGAATGGGTTCATGGGGGACACCGTCTTTAACAAGCACAGATGCCCCTCCCACAGTCTCTTTGTGATAAAGTTGTTTTATTATACATGGTATACCCTCTCAGATCAGTCTCCTTCAAGAAAGTTTCCTGAAGGCTAACAGCAATAGGTTGATGGTCATACAAAA
>CM067348.1:14019133-14031633 GCA_034190875.2 Urechis unicinctus
AAACTTCACAGACATTCTTCAATCCAACCTTATTCGCATCTGTTACAGTTTACAACTTTAGTGTTACAATTTGTAATCCTAACCCAAGCTATACTCAACACCCATTATTATTCTCAACCATCAATAGCCACTTAGCCTATTTACTAACATATCAAACACGTCTTCCCAAGTTCATTGTGATCCCAAACGATTACACCATTCTCAAGTGGCGTGGGTATATCATTTGAATAGATACCTTCAACTACAATATTTACTAAACCCATTGTTATTCCTAGAGAACCCCACTCAATACCTTTAAACACTCAACAACTCATCTTAACAATGCATTACATCATATCATGTGGACACATAGCATCACTACCTGGCGCAAGTCCAAACACGTCACATGATCACGTGGTCAACGCGTGGGGGGATCCTGGGGGGTGGGCAACTCCATGGGGGGGCTCTGGTATAACATATACAAAAGTTTTACGTAGTATCCTGTGCGAAGACTACTACTGTCGTGGTAACTCATAGCGGTTATGTCAGTCGTGTTTGGTACATTAGAAAGGTATAATAACAGGTTTCTAATTCACTCCAATTTTTAAAAGACAGTGCATTGACTTGTCGCTCATGCACTTGTTCATAATTATCAACTATTTAGTGCGTGTAAACGCTTAGTTAGCCGCATATCTGTATCCTTATAGATTCGTTGAGGCTGCTTTATGTCAAGTTATAACAGAAATAATTACTTAACGTGAACTAAAACGCGATTGAATAGAATCTTAAAGGATTTGGCTGTATTGCCGAGAGGAATTCACATTTGCAGGGATAATTTGCACATATGCAATCGTGCTCTGTATGTTCACATATGTACAAACCCGAGTGCTCACTCTTGCAGAAAACATTTAAGAAGCGACCCGCAGATTATCGACCTAGTCAGGCTCCTCGTAATCAAGGAGTTCATGTGTGTATGCTTTTGCTGGTCAAAGCAGAATCCGCCATCAAAACTGTTATATTGTACTAGGTGTAAATAACTAATGTATACCTAATAAAGACAAAATAAAGTATGCATTATTGGTGTTGGTCCCCTAGGTAAGACAAAGAACTAGTGTAAAGCCTTACACTCTTACAAGACCCATGACATATGTAGCCAGAAATATATAGAACTTGGATTATTGGTCATAAGTCCCTCTGTACAACTCATTAGAGAGGTAAATTTAATTGTAACAGGTACTACCTGAAAAGTCTCGGCTCCCAAACCAGAGCTAAAATTGAAATAAAATTAAAACTACCTATCCGCAGACGCGGAAAATACATTTTATTGGAATTGTATTCGATTTATTGAAAAAAAAGAAATATCCATTAAAATCTCCATTTTATGCAGTAGCAGTTTTCATTTGCGATACAGTTTTATCAATAAACCATAGGAAACCACAGGAAAAGATACTTTCCGTTACGGGACAGACAAATCGTGAATCAATCACTGATAGCCATGAAACGGGCCTGAATTCGATATGTTCCAGCACTACCTGTATTATCGCTCGGTCCCCTTTGGTTAACGTTTTCACACTACATGATAGAAGTTGGTCACAATTTAATTTATTCTAGGCCTCCAAGTACTTCAAGCCATATGAAATGATGTGATTCGTTGCGGTATATGATGTACATGATGACTGCATAGAATACGATTATGCTTACAACTACCACAAGCAAACAAACGAGAAAATAATCAAGCTACGCGGCTGCCCGGTGACATATGACGTCACAAACTCAAGAGCCAGTGGCTGTCGTTGTTTGCGCATATGCCAAAACGATCCGAAAAATCGAGGAAAATATAGCAAAAAAACACAAAATGACATCAATGGACAAAAATATTGTCAGAAACGTCTTCACAGGCTGATATACATTTAGTAAAACTTCAATTAGGGAGTCGAAAAAAGACGCTACTTGCACTTTAACGGCAGGTTCCATGGATTTATTCTACCTACTTCAAATTTAATGTCTCTGTTGCTATCTATGTCGCCATTTATTACCCAATATTTCCTTTATCAGGCACAAAACGAGGATATTATTGGCAAATACGGTGAACTGATTACGCCATTACGTTGAATTAATACCACATCTACATATTTGGGGGTGGTATATGAAGAAAATGCTGATAGATTTTCATTCGGTCGCATTCTTGCCCCCTTTTGGGGAATAACAATCGTACATACCTGAGCAACAAGATTCTATTTAGAATATATATATATATATATATATAGAGAGATAGAGAGAGAGAGAGAGAGAGAGAGATAGAGGAGAGAGAGAGAGATAGAGAGAGAGGGAGAGAGAGAGGAGGGAGGGAGCGAGAGAGACAGAGAAAGAGACAGAGAGATACAGAGGGAGAGATATAAAAGAGAGAGAGAGAGAGAGGAGAGAAAGAGAGAGAGAGAACGAGAGAGAGAGAGAGCGATTCTAGAGAGAGATAGAAGAGATAGGAGAGAGAGAGAGAGAGAGAGGCAGAGAGAGGAGAGAGAGAGAGATATATAGAGAGAAGATAACAGAGAGAGATCTATAGAGATTTATCCCCCTATATAGACATATCTCTATATATATATCTATAGATATATATAGATATATATATGTCTATATAGAGAATATATCTATATGCCTCTCCCTATGTATCTCTCTCTCTCTTTCTTTCTCTTTCCCTCTCTATATATCTCTATCTCTCTATCTCTCTCTCTCTTATCTCTCTCTCTATCTCTCTATCTATATCTCTATATATATATCTATCTATATATATATCTATATATCTCTCTATATCTATATATATATATGACTCAGGGGTATATTTCATCCTAGCCCAAATAATACCTAAGCTTATGGGGCCTGATCAGCCTAGAAGAGCCCCAGGCAAAGAGCAGGCTCGCAAGTTAAACAACGATCTGATAACTTCAAGTATTGCACTGTAAGTTAAGTGAGAATGTCGTTGTTTGTTGCGTAGTTTATCAAATGCAGCATTTTGATTAAGGATGCCATCACTTGAGTTTTTCACCATCGTATTTGCCCAAACTGCTCATACATGCCCCTCTGATTGTTTTCCCATGTTACTCACGATTTGCAGAGCATTGATAACTGCGCCTGATTCCTCGACATTTGTGATACAGTCAGATGGCTCGCAAGTCAAGGGTAATTTACAGAAGCTAAGTAACTTAACCGATTTAATGGCTGCCGTTCAAATATTGTTTTCAAGATGTATCAAAATAATCTCTTGTTTATGATGTCCCGAACCGTCACCGGTTTCGTTGGTTGTCGGAAATGTGTGCAAATAATTGGCCGGGTCCTTGACAAAACCTAGCTGCAATACATACAACATTAAAGAGTGATCACCTGCTATATAGTACCCAGAGTTTGAAGTGCCTATCGCACGGTCATATGTAATTCGCTGAAATCAATTCCTAACGTGATCACGAAACTCAAACCGGTTCAATAACCATCACTTCTGATTAGTTAAGACCAAAATGTGTCGTTTTGTACGATAATAGTTAAGGCAGACGCAACAGAGCCAGAAAGCTTTTTTGGCCTTGGCGCACAAATTATACAACTACATGTAAACCTCGAAATAGGCGCTATTCCTCTTACCTCATGAGATGTACAATGAGCTAAGTTGCACTCGAAAAACATTTGACTTCATTAAGTGACACGCAGTGGTGGAATTGCTTGAACCATCCACTGGTCGTCATTTGCTTATTTCATTGCAGGTCACAATGAATAGGGACAGTCGATTATGGTTACTAAAGAATGCGTCCTGTATGCTTATTGACGACGTGATGTCCTGATGCGAACGCGCTTAGGCACAATTTCAAAGCTGGCAGGAGGTGATAAATGCTTCAAGCTTGTTCATTACTCACAATGGCAAAGTCGTATTTTGCAAGACTGAGCTGTCGATTGGTTGTAGTGTTCCATACTGCCGCTAATATTTCACTGCGCACATTTATAAGTTGAAATCACATGTTTACCAATGGCAGAAAAGAGAGCTATTGATCATATGCTGTTTAATTAATGAAATAACACTTTGTTAAACAGGTTGCACATTTTTGGATTTGCATTAGTTGCAATTTAATATTCACCAATCATGTAACTGATCACGTTTGAGATGTCCCTTAATATCAAAAGGCATCATTCCTCTTGATGCCACCTCATAGCACGGCAATGGTAAACATAGCTTGCAACCATTTAATTTCCTAAGTCCTTATCGCTAATATATGAGCCATTTTACTGCTGAAAATCAAATTAGACTCAGTCCAAAGATATTGCTCCTATGGCAATGGGACTTTGTCTAGCATTCAAACGAATCAAATAAAGAGACGCTAACAAATGTTATCCTCTCATGTGTCTTCAGCTTTCCCAGTTTTATACATGAAATCATCATTGATTTGCGCTGGAATGTTCTAATAGTACCGGAGTCTGCATGCCTCATATAGTAATATGATATGCGCCCGATAACTAAGTTCAATGCGGTTAATAGCGGCAACGCGAACCCTTTGTAGGGAACATGATAAATTGCTTTTTTCCCGAATATCCAGTTTTCTTGTGAACGTCGGTTGAGAAGGCGGCTAAGAATAGTAACAAACTTAATTGTCAATGTGTGCTTGTTCTTTGGATCATCGAGTTCTTTAAGCAGCTAATATTGTGATCGTAGAAGCAGTTAGATAAATAAATGTGCATGAAAAGCTCTTTTGCACTCTTGGAATACGAAAAGAGTATTTTGATAACTAAGAGAAAAATATCTAGCTGGCCTACATGTAAATTAAAAAAGCTGAAATCGGACACAATTGTCGTTAATCTAAACTGTTTACATGATGACCTGTTAACATGGTATGTACCTTGCAATACGGCTGCTAAGAGCCAGATAACCTAAACAATGAACAGAATATCATTCAATTTGTTTGAATATTTTGTAGAAAGGTGCTATCATGATAGCTATCATTGTCCGTCTAATGTACAACAAATCAATTAATGAATTTTTACCTTTCCTTTTTCATAAATTGATTTTTCTTTATGCCACCCCAGCGCTCGAAACTCAGCCGAAAGGTATAGAATAATGGTGCCCCAATGCAAATTTTAGTCGTCCAAACCATATAAATTATTTTATTATTGGCTGGACATAAACAGGCACAAAGGAGTAAACTTTTCAACAAGCCAAACCCAGGTCATTAATCAAAATATATCTGCCCAAACGCCGGTATTTGCACCATGACAGATCCAAATGATTGTGTAACGGAAGCTCGTCATAGCTCGCACGCGTGGACATGCCGTCGCGGTGGAGAAGGTGAAGACGTCACTTGGTGGGTATGTTATAGATGATGATAAATTTAAAACAAACACAAATGGCATGCACGACCAATTTAGACGCACTATAATTTGACATAACAGCGTGGTGGCGTACTTTCCAACCATATGCGCCACTGACAAAGACATGATCATATAGAGTGGACTCCAGGCGGACGGAAAGTTGAATGGCTTTTTAGTATCCTAACTTGATTTGGTTTACTTGTGCCGGCGAGCTTAACCGAGTCCGTGAACTGTGACGTAGTCTATCCACACATCTAATTGTAAGTTAACTCAGGCAAACAGCCAAAAAGAATTCATGGCAATAATTTCACAAATATCATCGCGATTAGTTTGCTTGTTACAAGAAAAAGACGAATATGTTATTTAGTGTTCATTAGACAGATTATTTACTAGGTCTCTGCTCCCAAAACCAGTGCCAATATTTAAAACAAAGTTAATATCTACTTATCTGTTTACATGGAGAATACAATTTATTGAAATTATATCCTGTTTATTGCAAAAACAAAAATATCGAGTGAAATCCCCATTGAATGCAGTTGCAGTTTTTGTTTGCGATAACGTTTTACCATTAAATCAAATAACAGCACAAGAAAAGATATTCTCCGTAACAGGAACGGCCAATGGTGAATCAATCATTGATAACCATGAAACGGGCCTGAAATCGAGGTGCAGCCCTGGGTTCCCGCACTGCTTGTATTATCGCTCGGACCCCTTTGGTTGACGTTTTCACACTACATAATATTTTGCCACAATTTAATATATTCTAGAAGAACAAGTACTCTACGCCGCATGAAATGATGTGATTCATTGCGGTATATGGTGTACATGATGACTGTATAAAATACGATTATGCTCACACCATGTAAATGAACGAGGTAATAGGCACGCTATCCGGCTGGACCGTGACATATGACGTCACAAACTCAAAGCCAAAGCGAAAGGCCGTCGTTTTTGCGCATATGGCCAACGGTCCAAAAAATCGAGGGAAATATTGAGAAAAAATCCCACAAAATGCCATCAATGGACGAAAATATTGACGGCAACGTCTTTCACAGGCTAATATATACCTAATCAAACTTCGATTAGGGAGTCCAGAAATGACGTTACTTGCACTTAAAGAACAT
Source organism: Urechis unicinctus (assembly GCA_034190875.2). NCBI lineage: Eukaryota > Metazoa > Annelida > Polychaeta > Xenopneusta > Urechidae > Urechis > Urechis unicinctus. The sequence goes on from CM067348.1 coordinate 14,025,580, forward strand.
ACATGTTCTTATTTATATCTGTGAAAGCTTCTGGAAACAATACCGTTGGACCGCCATATTTTACTTTGAGATTGCGAACTTAAGTCAGCTACCTAGTTGACTCAGAGTTGAGCTCGCTAGGAGACTTAAGATAGTTTTTGATACGGTAAAGACGGCCAGGTCTGCATGCCGTCTTCAAACCCTGAGTTTGCAGACTTAATTTGATACTGCCACTCTTCCAAACCAAAGCAGGGAATCAGGGTGTCCGTGTTGATATCCCTATACCTGATAATACACAAGCATAATCAACTTGGCTTACAATTTACTCAAATAAATACAGACGTAATGTGATAAATATCACTCTAATAATTTATCAGCAATAAAAATACGTTGGTTTGAACAAGTAAGTCAACAAAGAATCAATCAGTATATTCCCTGGTTCCCTCTGCTCTGATGTGTTGATGTGGTACTCTTGGCCAACTTCATCTACTCCATTGAAGTTGTTGTTGCGATCATAAACTTCAAGCCTGCATAAATAAAGGCAGCACTTTCAATATACCACCACTGCATTGACTGGGCTATAGATGGGGCGATTACAAAAAGTCGGTGTTATTCGGCATATTCGCCAAATAATCACTCAATATCCGCAAAACTACTTTCGGCGTTCTTGAAGATTTGCGTAAACTCACTGAGGTGCAATATCAGGGACTTGGGTACATGAATGTCTTCTTCAAATTTAGCTAAAGAAGGACCCGTTTCGGGCACCATTGAGAATTTCTTCCCAGACCAGGGCCATTAACATTACCACATTTTTTTCACTGTCGTATAGTCCAGACAGAATGTGTTTTCACTGGTCGCGTAGGTCACTGGTAGGGATTTGGGTATTACCGGATCCAATACAAACGGTCCTTCATTGTATTCATGAAAAAGTGCCATTATAGAACTTCATATTAATATTTTGCCTGGTGCTAACCTTTGATTCGTTTAATTCGTAGAGAAAGATGTTGACTTGAAATTGTCACGTAATTCAACCTACGCGGGGGGTATTTTATGTTGTGTTCTCGATAACAACCGATTGTTTTTGGTGACTAAGTCTAACCTGCTGATTGTCTGATCACGATTTATGGCATGACAATATAAGAAACATCATTGATCCGTGTACGACAACCCAATATCAATTCTCTCCAATAGTCATTGGAAAGGATCTGTTGTATTTGAGGAGGCGAGCATTTCAACGTGGGCAAATACAAGCGGGTGCTCTATGATTTTGATGACGTGACAAAGTAGGTTTGTTATACAAGTATACACACCTTTGATTCAGGGAGATGATGGCTTAGTACATCTGGGTGATTTTAAGCGCATCAAATGTTGTGAAATTGGCAACATTTCTCACACGTAATAGTCGCTGCAAGATTGGGGAAATATGGGGAAAGGGTCGTCGACGGATGAAGTTGTTTTGATCCATGACACGTCAAAAGATTCTGCCAATTAATCTATTCACATAGAGGGGTTGAAGCATGAGTTTACGAGTCCATATTAAAACCTATGTTTAGCGGAATCGTCAGACATTGATGGACACTTGCCATAAAGGCTGTCTCCAACTGGCGAGTAGTCAAATTCGATCTCCTCCTCTGGAACACCCCCTAAAACACTGGGAGCTGATTTAAAATATCATTGTGATGTTTCATGTATTGTCAAAATACCACAATGTTATCATAACGTGACCATTCAATTCACTGCAATTTGAATCACATAATTCTTTCTCTGGCGATGAAATCCGACAATGTGTTACAGAAGGTTACAACTTTATATTCTTGAATGCCGTTCTGCTATACACTTGATTGTTACTATAATGCACATGTGGGTTCGTCGGCTATTGGTATAAAATATTTTTTAAGTATTTATATATACTGCAAGATTGATAGTTTTTAACCGTCCTTCAATTACTGCGCATCCTGTCGATTGCTTGCGTTTAGTTCTATTTTGGACTATTTCTTCGTCTATTTGTTCTTCTTTTGACCGACCTTGTGTCCACACAAATTCAATCTGCACTCGTATAACATTCGTACAAATCCCTAGCAAGGGATGCTCGTGGGAAAATACAGCCCTTGTCGTGTACACCTCGTCGTGCTATCATAACGGCATTTCTTGAAGGCTGGATTCCAATAACGTGGGAACTATTTGGTGTACCAAAACGTTGATATTCTCTTCGGCGCTCAAAAGCCATGCACCATTCTGTCCGTCCTGGAGTCCACTCTACATGGTCATGTCTTTGTCAGCGGCGCATATGATTAAAAAGTACGCCACCACGCTGTTATGTCAAATTATAGCGCGTCTAATTGGTCGTGCATGCCATTTGTGTTTGTTTTTAAATTGTAAAATCATCTTTGATATACCCACCAAAAGCATTCACCCAGTGACGTCTTAAACCCCTCCACCGCAACGGCATGTCGGCGCATGCAAGCTATGGCTGGTCACGTGATGCGCCTATAAATCGACCTCCACTGGGAACTACCTCCACCCACATTATGATGAACTCATTGCAAAAGTGGATTTCACCAGATCCAAAATGCTGACAGGATGGCTCATTACTAGTTTCAAGTTTCCTGATCGCTAGAGCTGTGCGACACAAATTGCTGGTTATCTTTTCAGCAACCCTGAATATACCCCTTCCAGCCGTCCATTTCATCTGCCATTCCAGAATTTAGTGGCCAGCGAACCAATAAGCCCACCGAAAGTAGATCGCACATTAGGAATTAAACCGCGTGCTTAAACTTCCTCTCACCATTGCATGCAGGAATTTATATTTAAAGAAAATGAGTTAGTATAGCCGACACATCATACAAGCTATATTCATTAACCCCACAATGCGCTCATTACACGATAAAATGATCACTGACACTGTTCCCCCTTAATTGACAATTGTGTAAGGCCATTATGCATTAGGATATAATACAGGCTTATTCAAAGCTGGTCGGCTCTAGGTCTAGGGCACTGCAGTTACCTTGTCGCAGCCTGTATAGCATGTAGCGCTACCAAGTGTCACTGGCTCTTTCACACATTTTATCGGCACTCTATGTTCAGTTTCTTATCATAATACTCTTTTCGCAAAAAATACAAAGCTGCAAAAGAGCTTTACGTGCACATTTATTTCTCCAACTGCTTGTCCGATCATGATTTTAGCTGGTTACAGAACTCTGTGAGCCAAAATACACGCACAGATTGACAATTAAGTTTGTTACTATTCTTAGCCGCCTACTTCACCGACGTTCACAAGAATACTGGATATTTGAGGAAAAAAACCCATTTACTGGATCATGTTCCCTACAAAGGTTTCATATTGCCGCTAGTAATCATTGGACATAGTTATCGGGCGCCTCACATACTACTATATGAGGCATGCATAATCCGGTACTATTAGAACATTCTGGTGCGGGAGAATGGCTAATCAGTGATGATTTCATGTATAAAAATGGGAAAAACGACGCCATATGAGAGGATAACATTTGTTAGCGTATCTTTATTTGATTCGTTTGAATGCTAGACAAAGTCATATTGCCATAGGAAAAATATCTTTCGACTGAGTCTAAATTGATTTTCAGCAGTAATGGCTCATATATTTAGGAATGAGGTGGCAGCCAGAGGGATAATGACTTTTTGTTTTCAAGTGACATCCTAAACGTAAATCAGCTGCATGATTGGTGAATACAGACTTGCAACTAATGCAAATCCAAAAATGTCCCACCTGTTGAACAACGTCTTATTTCATTGATTAAACAGCATATGATCAATAGGTCTTTTTTCTGCCATTGGTAAACATGTGATCTCAACTTATAAATGTGCGCAATGAAATATTACCGGCAGTATGTAACAATACAAACAATCGACAGCTCAGCGTTGCAAAATACGACCTTGTCATTGTAAGTAATGCACAAGCTTGAAGCATTTATCACCTGCCGCCAGCTCTGCAATTTTGCATAAGAGCGTTCGCATTAGGACACCACATCGTCAATGAGTATACAGGATGCATCGTCTTGTTACCATAATTGACTCGTGCAAATACACGTATAAAGCAGGCAAGATATATAAGCAACATTAAAAGCAACGCGATTGCATCATTGTTTTTTTTAACACATTCATGCATTCGAGTACAATCTGTCAGCAAAATATACTTAGAGGTTTGGTTACTAACCTATCATTACTCAGGAAGAGACGCTGTCAGACGAAAAGATAATTGCAAACAGCGATGGAGGATCAATCTAGGCAAACTAATATGAGCTAACTGCATTCCAGCACGAGCCTTCAAATGATATGCAAGCCATGAATGGAGGCCCTCAAAACTGCTGGCCTAGTACAGAGTTTGTCGATGTCTAATATATTGGTGCACCGCCAGGGTCATAGCGAGGAGCCGAGCCAGGGGCAAGAAAGTTGCAGCACACAGCATCCATATCAGCCTGCTGATTTGGCAGCATATGAAGGTACGCTGATCAGCCTTCAGAAGCAGCTTTGCGTGCTCGGTCTCTGTCAATTGTTGGCGTACTGCGGCACGTTTCTCCCTTGTCGGGATCACTTCATTCTCGCGCAGAGAGTCATGGCCCTTGGTGTAAAAGAGCATAACCCTGTGGGTCTACTCACGTAGGTCCCTCAGCACAGAGTTAGACTTCTGGGTGAGGACCCAGACACTTCGCTGCGCATGGCGGTCCCTTAAGGCCAGCTCTCAGAGCATTTCTTTTTTCTTGGTCAGTGCCTTTGTGGATGCGCAGTCGTCTAGAATGGACAAGGTAGGATCACACTGAAAGGCCTCAAGTAGTCATGGAGCCAATATACACCTCGGGGTCTTTTCGTACCAAGCCCCGTGCCTGGTAGGTCTAGTTGATACGGATGGTGGGGCAGAGGAATACAATATGCTGAAAGCGACCGGCGAAACCGCCCTCTAGAAAGTCGAGCAGGAAGACGGTTGTTTCTCTCATGGCCTGGCTACAAACAATGGTAGAGCCAGGGCTATTTGGAAATGCAAATTGTTAATAAGACGGCTTATTAGCAGACTCAGTAGATTTTGTTTACGAACCTGCCATTCCTTATATTCAGCTGTGCATCCATAACCACATACTTATACACGTTCAATGCGCCAGCCCTCTCTGCATTTTTTGTGATCTGGATAGTGACACCCTCAGACGCATTCTCCAAGCGCCTGCCACTGCCATGGAGTTTGTCTATCAGTGGCCTGTTCACTGATGGTAGAATAAATTAACCCTAGAGGCAATGTTACACAATTTCAACAGGTGCATTTTAAGCTGTTTTATATATACTTAATAGGTTCCCATACTCCACTTCCTCGTATAGAAAAAGTGACAACTCCGTCTATGCTGAATAGATACACATATGACAGGAAATTTCTTTACATCCGTACATTCGCGCTGTTTAATAGACTCTTTTTGAAGATCCACACGTTGTTTATTTTTTATACTGCACTCACTAAGATTATTGATCCTTTTAACCTGCCTTACGGTTGGCTTCCATCTTTTTGATCTAACGCATGCAAAATAATGCTACAAAGTCAAAGTAGAAGGCAATGATAATGTCTCCGAAAAAGCGTTATGTCTGTCCCAAAACGCTCTATATTAGCAATTAAAAATTATTACGAATATATGTGTACATATATCAATATTTGTGTACGTATATCAAAATTAATATGTGTACATATATCAATATAAATATTTGTATCAATATATATATGTATCATTTTATGTATATATATATATATTGCACACACAAAAGATATACTTATATATATATTGATATATATGTACATATATATGAATATATAAAACATGTATATACATATATACATATATATATATAGGTATATATATATATATGTATATATATATAAAATATATATATATATATATTTATATTATATATATATACAGATACATATATATATATATATATATATATATATATATATATATATATATATATATATATGTATATATATATATATATATATATATATATATATATATATATATATATATATTCAGGATTGTGCTTATGATCGTTGTGATGTGT
>CM067348.1:14036633-14058194 GCA_034190875.2 Urechis unicinctus
TTTAAGCCCTGGTTTAAAGGTAATTCCCTTCCTCATGAGTAAAAACATCAGCAAATGGATTTACTTAGACCCTTTACCGGACAACAGAACAACATGGTTTTACAAAGAACCGGAAGCATTACCTACCAGGGAAATGATCTAACTTCACGCATTTGCTGAATCTAAAGTTTAAACTGAGCGACATACAGCCAACAGATTGACATACAAGAGAACAGGACAAGCTTTATGTCTGTTACTTATTGAAGTACAAGCATTGACAAGCTGATTGACAGTAAGCAATAAATATATGTGAATAAAATATTGACAAGATCGATAAATACTGCCTTGTGAATGAGAGAGTGAGTAATGGCTGACGATGATGGTCAATATGAATGGTAATGTTGTTTACTGCTGCCTCTGTGACGGATATCAAAAATATTACCATCGAGTCACAGAACGGTGCAAAAGTTAAGCAATCAATTGGAAGACCCATTGTTTGTTCTAGATTGTGAAAATTGTAGAAGTTTATCTTTGTGTTTCTGTGATCCCAATCATTTTGTTTATCAGATATCCTTAGCACTGCTACTGCAGGAACATAATTTATCGCCGTGAACGTGGCAGCTATCACATTTTATGTTCCTGTGAATGCTTAGCGCCTAATGCAGAGAGCGGCAATGTATTCGGTCTAACTTGGTAACAAGCTGATTATTATCAACAGACAGAAACTATATATTGTTTGATTCCAACGTGCTTAATACAGCGGATTCTGGCAATGGTATCAAACACATAAACACATAATCAGAAGCGCATACTTTTACATACAATTATACATACATATATAAATGCATACATACATCCATACACACATTTATATATGCATCCAGGCATACATACATAGAAGCATACATACATACACACATACATACATACATACACACATTCATACATACAAACATACATACATTCATATATATATGTATATATATATACATTTATATATATATATAATTATATATATATGTATATATATATATATATATATATATATATATATATATATATATATATATATATATATATATATATATATATATATATATATATATATATATATATATATATATATATATATATATATATATCAAGTGATTTGAACCTTTTATGCCAGTGAATTTGAGTACACTGCTCGTTGATTTGATGTCAGTCTGTGTCATCATTCGATTCCTAGCTAGGTTGCCTATTTGCATGTTGATTGGCAAATATTACCCAGTGTTCTGCAAATATTTTTTGTGTGAAGAATATTAAATTTGTAAACGTGATCTTTTCATCTGTCGTGGCTCTCATTGCACATGTTCAACCGCAATATCAATCGGCATGCGAATATTGAAATCATCATGAAATATTGATAATTCTAAGGGCCTTTCTAAGCATCATATGGTAACCTATTTATCTTGACTGACAGATATGAGTTCTATTTGAGTGGGGACACCATTTCTATTTACTATTGTTCTGCTCTCGTATATGCGCTGTAGGGACACAACTCTCAGAGGCCAGTTAGCTTGCCTATCTGCCACTACTCCTACCTGCGAACAAGGACGTGAAATATTAAATAGTTTACAATAAATAAGTCCTTGATATAATCTGTCACCTAGTCATTTTATAATTAAGCCTACTCACCAGCTTACCTGCTATCATGGCTCTGTTTCTGGAGACCCGATCTTTATGTAAAAACATGCAGCTTGTTTTTCGTTAATAATTCAACATTTATACAACAGCATTAATTGCACTAAAACAATTTATCACACGTAAATATCAATAGAAAACAACTCGAAGTGGAGATATCGACAGTGACGGAGGAGTGATGATTTTTGACATCGCATCCTTGACATGTAGTGGGCAGATCAATGCTAGTTTCAGTGTCATCGTTTAAAGTGATATGAACGCGCACAAAAAGCGTATGCCAATTTGAATGATTCTCTACCTAACTGTTCAACTTGTGTTAGAAACTGCAATCGGGACAATAATATGCAATCATAACGTGGTTCTGAAAACAGTCACTGAAAAGTGTGCATCGTGGTTGTCAACATAAATGGCCATAACGTAGGTGAAGGGCTCCAAAAATGTTGATGTTTTATTCATTGGTGAAGCTTTTCCCATATTGCGAAATAATGACAACCTCAATATATCAGCGTGCATGTTTAGTTACTAAAGGCAAAAATATTGTCTTGCATACTGCCATCCAACCATAGGCTGAGAGAACCCTACAAAACACTATGCGGTCGACTATCTGGGCAATACCAGGATATTGACACGGCAGATGGGCAATACTAGGATATTGACGCCGCAGATGGGCAATACCAGTGTTTAGACGGGCGTCCAGATACTCACATTGTGGTGTCTTCACTAGCTGTTGACCGAATACCCATCAGCTAGTGTGTCATTACAGCGGGATGCTTCATTGATCGGCATTGTTTGTCCTGGCGTAGGCCAGTTCATCTAGTGTCTGATTCTCTACTTCTCAAATAGCGGAGTACCCGCTGTGTATGCGTGGTTAAACTGATGTTTAAGGACATAATTCTACACAACTTTGGACTTAATCATCTCAAGTTCGGCTTCATGCAAGACACGTCACCGCATACAATGCTATTGGTCTACTAACAAAGAGTTTATAGCTACGCTAAGAGGGCTCATTTCGAGTGGCTCTGCGGTGGTCGTTTCCCTAATCATAATACATTTCAATCGAAATGTGGCACTACCGTGACACAAACAAAACCACATCGGAATACTGGGCTGACGTCAATGCCATTGTTGAGGGCGGGAAAAATATCTTTTCACAGTACATTGCTACTGCCCAAACACCTCGCACAATAGGCTTATGAATAGCGAAAATAGCAAGTACTTAATAAATGCCAACTTGATAAGTTATTGAAAGCATTTTGCCTCTAACAGCGTCCGCGCAGTTTACGATCCTAGATATTTCACGTTCGCATTATGTCCGCACTGTGGATGGTAGTTTTAAATTGTAAATAAATGTCTGAAGCGAGGGAACTGACCTGGGGTCGACATAAACATTTTTGGCATGTCAGGGAGATGTGAAAGTTTCGAGCGAAGAGTTTATAGCTACACTGAGATGCGTGACGATTATGAAATTACTCGAAAGACACCCCCGACATCAGGCGACGATACCATGAAATCAACAAAAGCAGATGGGACTGTTGATCCAACGTCTCGAGGCTGCGCGGCTGTTAAAGATATGGAGACAGCTGATTGGCCGAGGCGACGTCAGCTCATAAGTAAACAGAGCATTCCACGTGGTTTCTAGAGACGCTATGACAAGAATCTCTGACAATGAGGATTCGGCTAACAAGTGGCGTCTTCACATATTTCCTCGGGCGGAAGCATCGAGTGAGCTCTCTTAGCGAAGCTATGAACTCTTTGCTACCAGCGCATTCGTCCTCAGTTATGACCTACATGTTGTAGTTTGCTTTGAAGGGGTTGCTTCTTAGTTATACCTAGCTGTCCATGTCGGAGCCGATATTTATCAAGTCAGTGTTTGTATGGCAAAGCCGGTGCCCTTCCGCATGATTAGGCTTGAGGTTTAGAAAGCACATATGAGGTGCTCGAAGAGGTCTGGGCTGCTCATCCCAAATAGACGCTGGGCTTTTCAATAACGCCATATGTAACGATTGTTTCAAGTTCTCAATTAAACAAATTGGTTCTCTTGCTCGGTGAGTTCATTTTGTACGATTTTTTGCATGAGGTGTTGGAAAATCAAAACATCTGAGTCTAGGTTACCAGCCCACCAGCTGAAACTCACTGCACTTACAAAGTCATAATCTGTAAACGGTGAGAAAACTATCACGGTCGGATACTTTACGTCGATGTTTTAAGTCCATTGTTTGCAATCTTTTGTCACAAATAAGTAGACAATGTCTTGAATACAGTATGTAAAATAAATCTGATGTGCATTCTTAAATAGTTGCTTATAATTGAATATATTCATAGAATCACAGACGTGACAGGCGGTATAATAAGCTCGTTCAAGATTAGAAATTCCATTTCGTGAAAGTAGATAATACTGATCACCCACATTCACGTTATGGAATGCTTTCATCATTATCATTTATTTCGTTCATACTAGCGTGTTGATTGATGTCATATCCTTTGAGTTTTTTATTATTCCATGAAAATCGTCGGTTCAGTTGTCTTAGCCACACCTAGTTCCTCGACCCTTGATTAACGCGGTAACTCACTCATTGGATATGCTCATTGTTTCCTCGACTTAGTCAATGTACATTGGATATTTATCTTTAAAACAGCGATTAACCTGGTAAGCAGTACACTGCATTGTTATCATAATTCCTGATTTATTTTAAAAACAGTGTCCTATTCAGGATTTTCACATTTAGTGAATTATATTTGTATTCGCCATTCTAAGCGATAAATTAGAAAAGGCCTCTAGGCATTCTGGTTGCAGGACTCATTCCACCTGATTGTAAAAAGATTTACTTCTGTGAAGAACTTTCGCATTTCTTGTCTACAAAGGACACATGCATGTTATAGGCATAAGCATGTGGGATGGTTATTTCAAGTGCAGGGTATGTTTCCCTGCCAAGAACGATTTCGGTGAAATACAGGACTAGACCTCAGCACTTTAACATTTGATTGATTAAGGAAACCTGTGCAGTGACCAACAGAGGTGGTGAATGACACAATACAATACATATGATTGCTCAATATATGTGCAGAGTATACAAGACGCGAAAATATCGCCTGTCCGTTAATAATTGGTTGAAACTGGCACTGTGGATATTTCTAAGATGTTAGACCAAAAAGCAAGTTGTTAATGTGCCTTAATCCAATTCATCCCTTTGATGTCACTACTAAGGTACACAAGAAGATGATTTCTCTATCATTAACAGTTTACACAATCGTATTCAGATGGGCAAGTTTCTGCCAGGAATGGGATTTACATAATAGTGCCCTAGTATGCGCCAACAAAAAGGTGCAAAAAGCGCCCGATTGGCTCGATCAACAGATATTCCCTATAATATCTATGTTCAAGATAATAAATATTGATACCATGTCAATCGGATATCAATTCTTATTCGTGGTCACTGAGATATGGACGTAGCTAGAATGCTATGAAACGGTGTGAAAGAGCAAGTGACGACCGTTCTCCGCATTGTGGCGTCCTGATTAGTTGTATCTCGCCATCTCTCTCACTCACTCACTCACTCACTCACTCACTCACTCACTCACTCACACACTCACTCACTCACTCACTCACTCACTCACACACTCACTCACTCACTCACACACTCACACACACTCAGTCACTCGCTCACTAATTCAATCACTCAATCACTAATTACTGCCTCGAGCCTGGAAAACGTGGCACTGTTGAACTTCACTCATTGGAAATGCTCGTGGTTTCCCGGAATAAACTTTTCATAACTCCTGCCGCCAAAACGGGTGTTAAATTGTTTCTGAAGGCGATTCCTAACAGACTACGTATTGACTCATTTCATTGCCAAGACGTCCGGCAGGAATTATGGATTCTAATTGTATTCTTCCGCTCTGATTTCATTCTTAAACGGAGGCGGCAGGAAGATAAACGTCGGATGCATGGCTCGCTCTTTTTGGATAAACAAGTACGAAAAGTAAGTCAAATCATACCACACCAAGACGATGATGACGCAGACTTGTAGAAGGACGCTGCTTGTAACTCCGCCATTTACGCGTCTGGGGTTGCCTTCACTCAACCTGTGGTCTGTAGAGTTGCACAACACCCGATTGCTTTACTGCCATTACAAAGTAACCCATCACAAGCTGACGGCAGGGATGTGGTAGTGTTATCACGTACCTTAGGCGAGCGCAATGGGGCTCACAATTCTGAAACACAAAGGGATTTCTACATAGATTCAGACTATCAATCTTTAACCATATACACATTTTCGTTGATACCCATCCAACAATATTCACTATTGGTACATCCTACGACTTGACTTTGGTTGAGCTTTGTGTAGATACCTTAATATGCACAACTTTGAAACGGCGGGCAGCCAAGCATAACGCTCAACTAAGAAAATGCGTGCAGCCAAGCATAACGCTCAACTAAGAAAATGCGTGCAGCCAAGCATAACGCTCAACTAAGAAAATGCGTGCAGCCAAGCATATCGCTCAACTATGAAAATGCGTGCAACCAAGCATAACGCTCAACTAAGAAAATGCGTGCAGCCAAGCATATCGCTCAACTATGAAAATGCGTGCAACCAAGCATAATGCTCAACTAAGAAAATGCGTGCAGCCAAGCATATCGCTCAACTAAGAAAATGCGTGCAGCCAAGCATAACGCTCAACTATGAAAATGCGTGCAGCCAAGCATAACGCTAAACTAAGAAAATGCGTGCAGCCAAGCATATCGCTCAACTAAGAAAATGCGTGCAGCCAAGCATATCGCTCAACTAAGAAAATGCGTGCAGCCAAGCATAACGCTCAACTAAGAAAATGCGTGCAGCCAAGCATAACGCTCAACTAAGAAAAGTGCGTGCAGCCAAGCATAACGCTCAACTATGAACGTACCTGTTCGGCCATCCACCCCGACATCAGCTCTAGAACGTTTGATCCATGCCAACTATTGATTATAGGGGCGGCAAGGTTCGGTCCCGGCGCTTGTACCTACACCGTATATAGCTTTGTAATGAAGAGGGGCTCGGGGCAGCATTGATGTGAGGGCCTTCGGGGACCTCTGGTCTACTCTCGCTAGTCCCTATATTACTGGTTCACATTGTTAACTTTATCAACGTAGTATTAACTTTATCAAACTTCGTTCTCAGTTGTATCCAACTGAAATGGCAACTAGCTCGTTGTTGGTGTGACCCTCTAGGTTCATACCATGAATGTGTTAGCGGAGAAGTGGGGTTTTATGACTCGAGTGCCTGTGGTCTATTAACTCATGAAAGTATATACCTCAAATGCTTTGAGGTTCCTCTATCGGAGTCGATATTCCTGCAATAGACCATAAAATAAAGAAAATCATATCAACGTTCAATGTCTCTTCAGGTTGTTATGTCCAAAAAGTCTTATAAAATGTAGCGAGGTTTGGATGTATATATCTTAAAACTTTTCACCAAGGCCTTCTTTTCACGGTTGCACACCCAAACGTAGCATTACTCGCCCTTGTTGAATCGATTGAAACGAACTGAACACCACATTTATTCTGTTTGGGAAATTCAATTCATCGATATCGAATTCGTACATCGGTATACTGATCCATAAGTATCTGGTGTCAGCCATGGGGCTCAATCGATAATGCACGCTCTATTATTTTATCGACGGAAATGCATTCTCTGTATGGATTCACGACACGGGTTTACACGTATGCATCGTCTAGAATGCCCGAAACTTTCAGTATTTGTATATGTCATGACCGTGTCGCTTCAAGTATGTCCTTATGTGTATCCCAGTGTGTTGGAGTATGTGTCTGTGCGCGTGTCTATGTGCGGATGTGTATGCATGTCTATGTGTGTGTGCCTGTGCATTCGTTAGGTGTCTTCGTGCTAGTCTGTAAATTTATGCGGATGCGTGAGTGTGTGTGTGCGTGCGTATCAGTGTGATTGTAGGTGTGTGGCAGTGCGTCGGGTGAGGTGGATTGGCAATATCCCAGATATACATCAGCAACTTCAATTACTGTTATATTTGTTTTTCAAGCTACTGTATATATCTTTGCGCATTTGTTTGCGACAGCTCTTCTCCGTCAACACTGTTTTAAAGTCAAGTTCGCGAAGGGAGTATCTGGCGTGTTATATGTGATCATATGTTACACTGTAGTACAATATTGTTATCGATACAATAGAGTCTCATTTAACTATAGATGTGGTCATCCATGCATTGGTGATCTTGTGTATAATCTGTTACGGGCCTATAAACTGTGTACCAACACCATCATTGTGTGTACAATATATATATATATATATATATATATATATATATATATATATATATATATGTATATATATATATATATATATATATATATATATATATATATATATATATTGTACACAATAGATATATATATATGTATATATATATGTACATATATAAATAAAAATATATATGCATATATATATATTTATATATATATGTATATACATATATATACATATACATATATATATATATTTATATATATACATGTATATATATATACATATATACACGCATATATAGATATATTTATATTTATAGTTATACATAAATACAAATATGTATATATATACATATATATATATCTATATATCTATTTATATATATATTTATATATATATATATATTTACATATATTTATATATATATGTATATATATATATATATATGTATATGTATATATATGTATATTTCTGTGTGTGCATGTGTGTGTCTTTATTTACGAACATCTGTATAAATATGTACATTCACAAATAAATATATGCTTCATCATAGTCATGCTGGTGATTTATTTAGCATTCATAAAGGCAGAAAATCCATCTGTTGTTGTATTACACAACAAGACAAGACCACAGGATGTGTGAAGGCAACCCCAGACACGTAAATGGCGAAGTTACAAGCACAGTTCGTCATCGTTTTTGTGTTGTCTGGTTTGACTTGGATATCCAAAAAGAGCGAGCAATTCCGCCGACGTTTAAGAATGAAACCAGAGCGGAAATTTACATAAGAATGCTTCCCGTCAAGTAAAGTGTTCTGGACTTCTATCCAAAATTCCTGCCTGACGTCTTGGCAATGAAATGAGTCAATACGTAGCCTTGTTAGGAATCGCCTTCAGAAACAATTTAACACCCGTTTTGGCAGCAGGAATTATGAAAAGTTTACTCCAGGAAACCGCGAGCATTTCCAATGAGTGAAGTTCAACAGTACCGCGTTTTCCGGACTCGAGGCAGTAATTAGTGGTTGAGTAAGTGAGTGAGTTAGTGAGAGAGTGAGAGAGAGTGAGTGAGTGAGTGAGTGAGTGAGATAATGAGTGAGTGAGTGAGTGAGTAAGGGAGTGAGTGAGTGAGTGAGTGAGTGAGTGAGTGAGTGAGTGAGTGAGTGAATGAGTGAGTGAGTGAGTGAGTGAGTGAGTGAGTTAGTGAGTGAGTGATTGAGTGATTGTCGGAGATGCAACAAATCAGGACGCCACAATGCCAAGAACGGTCGTCACTTGCTCTTTCACACCGTTTCATAGCATTCTAGCTACGTCCATATCTCAGTGACCACGAATAAGAATTGATATCCAATTAACATGGTATCAATTTTAATCATCTTGAACATACATATTATAGGGACTGTCTGCTGTTCAAGCCAATCGGGCGCTCTTTGCATCTTTTTGTTGGCGCATACTAGGCCACAATTACATCATTGTCAATCCCTTTCCTGGCAGAAACTTGACCATCTGAATACGATTGTGTAAACTGTTAATGATAGAGAAATCATCTTCTTGTGTACCTTAGTAGTGACATCAAAGGGATGAATTGGATTAAGGCACATTAGCAACTTGCTTTTTGGTCTAATATCTCAGAAATTTCCACAGTGCCAGTTTTAACCAATTATTAACGGACAGGCGATATTTTCGCGTCCTGTATACTCTGCACATATATTGAGCAATCATATGTATTGTACTGTGTCATTCACCACCTCTGTTGGTCACTGGACAAGTTTACTTAATCAATCAAATGTTAAAGTGCTGAGGTCTAGTTCTGTATTTCTCCGAAATTGTTCCTGGCAGGGAAACATACCCTGCACTTGGAATAACCATCCCACATGCTTATGCCTATAACATGCATGTGTCCTTTGAAGTCAATAAATGCAAAAATTCTTCACATAAGTAAAACATCTCACAATTTGGTGGAATGTGTCCTGCAACAAGAATGCATAAAAGCCTTTTCTATTTTATCGCTTAGAATGGCGAATACAAATATAATTCATTGATTGTGAAAATCGTGAATAGAACATTGTTTGTGAAATAAATACAGAATTATGATAATAATGCAGTGGATTACTGACCAGGTTAATCGTTGTTTTAAAGATAAATATCCAATGTACATTAACTAAGTCGAGGAAACAATGAGCCTGTCCAATGAGTTTGTTGTCGCGTTAATCAAGGCTCGAGGCATTACGTGTGACTAAGACAACAGAACCGACGATTTTCATGGAATTATAAAAAACTCAAAGGATATGACATCAATCAACACGCTAGTATGAACGAAATAAATGATAATGATGAAAGCATTCCATAACGTGAATGCGGGTGGTCAGTACTTTCTACTTTCACGAAATGTAATTTCTAATAAAGAACGAGCTTGCTTTACCGCCTGTCACGTCTGTAATTCTATGAATATATTCAAAAATAAGCAACTATTTAAGAATGCACATCAGATTTATTTTACCTACTGTATTCAAGACATTGTCTACTTATTTATGACAAAAGATTACAAACTTTGGACTTTAAACATCGACGTAAAGTATCCGACCGTGATAGTTTTCTCACCGTTTACAGATTATGACTTTGTAAGTGCAGTGAGTTTCAGCTGGTGGGCTGGTAACCTAGACTCAGATGTTTAAGGTTATCCAACAGCTTATGCAAAAAAATCGTACAAAATGGACTTAGTACTCACCGAGCAAGAAAACCAAATGGTTTCATTGAGAACTTGAAACAATCGTTAAATATGGCGAAAAGCCCAGCGTCTATATGGGATGAGCAGCCCAGACCTCTTCGAGCACCTCATATGTGGTTTCTTAACCTGAAGCGTAATCATGTGGAAGGGCACCGGCTTTGCCATACAAACACTGATTTGCTGTTGCTACAGAATGCGACCCAAAATGACAAGATAAATATCGGCTCCGACATGGACCGCTACGAATAACCAAGAAGCAACCCCTTCAAAGCAAGCTACAACATGTAGGTAATAACTGAGGGCGAATGCGCTGGTAGCAAAAAGTTTAAAGCTACGCCACGAGAGCTCACTCGAGGCTTCCACCCGAGGAAATATGTGAATACGCTACCTGTTTGCCGAATCCTCATTGTCAGAGATTCTTGTCATAGCGTCGCTTAAAACCACGTGGAATGATCTGTTTACTTTGGAGCTGTAGCCGCCTCGACCAATCAGATGACTACATATCTTTGACAGCCTCCGAGCCTCGAGACGTTGGGTCAACATTTCCATCTGCTTTTGTTGATTTCATGGTATCGTCGCCTGATGTCGGGGGTGTCTTTCGAGTAATTTCATAATCGTCACGCATCTCAGTGTAGCTATAAACTCTTCGCTCAAAAACTTCACATCTCCCTGACATGCCAAAAATGTTTATGTCGACCCCAGGTCAGTTCCCTCGCTTTAGACATTTATTTACAATCTAAAACTGCCATCCACAGTGCGGACATAATGCGGACATGAAATATCTAGGATCGTAAACTGCGCGGACGCTGTTAGAGGCGAACTGTTTTCCATAATTTATCAAGTTGAGTACTTGCTATTTTCGCTATTCATAAGCCTATTGTGCGAGGTGTATTGGCAGTGGCAAGGGTCTGTGAAAAGACATCTTTCTCGCCCTCAAAAATCGCAGTGACGTCAGCCCAGTATTCCCATGCGCTTTTGTTTGTGTCACGGTAGTACCACATTTCGATTGAAATGTATTATAATTAGGGAAGCGACCACCGCAGAGCCACTCGAAATGAGCCCTCTTAGCGTAGCTATAAACTCTTTGTTAGTAGCTCGATAGCATTGTATGCTGTGACGTGTCTTGCATGAAGCCGAACTTGAGAATATTAAGTCCAAGGTTATGTGGAATAATATCCATAAACATCAATGTAACCACGCATGCACAGCGGGTACTCGCTAATTGAGAACTAGAGAATCAGACACAAGAAGAACTGGACTATGTCAGAAACATTCAATGCGAATCAATGAACCATCCCGCTGTAATGACGTATAAGCTAATGGGTATTCGGGCAACAGCTAGTGAAGACACCACCTTGTGGCAACTGAGTATCTAGACGCACCAGAGGAAGTACTTCTTAAAGAAAGGGACAAACGGGTTAATCCAGATGATAATACATACAATATTGAACTAACTTTGTGACTGAGGTGTCAATATCCTTGTATTGCCCATCTGCGGTTTCAATATCCTGTTGTTGTGCATCTGCCGAGCCAAAACGCTGGCATTACCGATCTGCAGTGTAAATACCTTGGTATTGCCCATCTGTGGTGTAAATATCCTGGTATTGTCCATTTCCGGTGTCAATATTCTGCTATTACCCATCGGTTGTGGCAATATCTTAGTATTACCCATCTGCGGTGTCTATATCCAGGTATTGCCCATCTGCAGTGTCAATATCCTGGTATTGCCCAGACAGTCGACCGCATTTTTGTTGACAACCACAATGCACACTTTTCAGTGACTGTTTCCGGAACCAAGTTATGATTGCATGTTATTGTCCCGGTTGCAGTCTTAAACACAAGTTAAACAGTTAAATAGAGAATTATTCAAATTGGCATACGCTTTTTTTGGCGCGTTCATAGCACTTTAAACGATGACACTGAAACTAGCATTGATCTGCCCACTACATGTCAAGGATGCGATGTCAAAAATCATCACTCCCTCCGTCACTGTCAATATCTCCACTTCGAGTTGTTTTCTATTGATATTTACGTGTGATAAATTGTTTTAGTGCAATTAATGCTGTTGTATAAATGTTGAATTATTAACGAAAAACAAGCTGCATGTTTTTACATAAAGATCGGGTCTCTAGAAACAGAGCCATGATAGCAGGTAAGCTGGTGAGTAGGCTTAATTATAAAATGACTAGGTGACAGATTATATCAATGACTTATTTATTGTAAACTATTTAATATTTCACGTCCTTGTTCGCAGGTAGGAGTAGTGGCAGATAGGCAAGCTAACTGGCCTCTGAGAGTTGTGTCCCTACAGCGCATATACGAGAGCAGAACAATAGTAAATAGAAATGGTGTCCCCACTCAAATAGAACTCATATCTGTCAGTCAAGATAAATAGGTTACCATATGATGCTTAGAAACGCCCTTAGAATTATCAATATTCATGATGATTTCAATATTCGCATGCCGATTGATATTGCGGTTGAACATGTACAATGAGAGCCACGACAGATGAAACGATCACGTTCACAGATTTAATATTCTTCACACAAAAAATATTTGCAGAACACTGGGTAATATTTGCCAATTAACATGCAAATAGGCAACCTAGCTAGGAATCGAATGATGACACAGACTGACATCAAATCAACGAGCAGTGTACTCAAATTCACTAGCATAAACGGTTCAAATCACTTGTTATATACTATATATATATATATATATATATATATATATATATATATATATATATATATATATATATGATATATATATATATATATATATAATATATGTCTGTCTATCTCCTCTCTCGTATATATATATGTATGTATATATGTCTGTCTGAATGTATATATGTATGTATGTCTGTATGTCTATCTGTCTGTACTGTCTGTCTGTCTGAATGTCTGTATGTATTATGTATGTTTGTATGTATGTATGTATGTCTGTCTGTCTGTATCTATGTATGTCTGTATGTATGTATGTATGTATGTATGTCTGGTGTATGTCTGTATGTATGTATGTATGTTGTCTGTCTGTATTTATGTATGTATGTATGTATGTATGTGTATGTGTATGTATGTGTGTATGTATGTATGCTTCTATGTATGTATGCCTGGATGCATATATAAGTATGTGTATGCATGTATGTACGCATTTATATATGAATGTATGTAAAAGTATATGCTTCTGATTATGTATTTATGTGTTTGATACCATTGCCAGAATACGCTGTATTAAGCACGTTCGAATCATACAATATGTAGTTTCTGTCTGTTGATAATAATCAGCTTGTTACCAAATTAGACAGAATACATGGCCGCTGTCTGCATTAGGCGCTATGCATTCGCAGAACATAAAATGTGATAGCTGCCACGTTCACGGCGATAAATTATGTTCCTGCAGTAGCAGTGCTAAGGATATCTGATAAACAAAATGATTGGGATCACAGAAACACAAAGATAAACTTCTACAATTTTCACAATCTAGAACAAACAATGGGTCTTCCAATTGATTGCATAACTTTTGCACCGTTCTGTGACTCGATGGTTATATATTTGATATATAAACAACATTACCATTCATATTGACCATCATCGTCAGCCATTACTCACTCTCTCATTTACTAAGCAGTACTTATTGATCTTGTCAGCGAATGCGTAAAGTAAGATAATTTACCCTGGTACGCAATGCTTCCGGTTCCTAGTAAAACCACGTTGTTCTGTTGTCCGGTAAAGGGTCTAAGTAAATCCATTTGCTGATGTTTTTACTCATGAGGAAGGGAATTACCTTTAAACCAGGGCTTAAATTAGCCCGCCCACCAGCTGAATGTCCCTGCGCTTAAAATTACATGATCACAAAGGTACAGCAATGTGAAGTCAATTCCGTAGTCAGTAAAAGGTGAGATAACAACCTGGGTCGGCTTGTGTGATATTGCTCTCAGCCCATTCCTTATCATCTGTTGCCACAAGAAAATGATATTTTTCCCTCTGAATATAGTAGTCAATGCCATGAATGTAATAAGAAGAATAAATCAATCGATTTCTGCCTCTGAAGTCTCCGCGTCCGACCGTGTATTCCTATTTATATGTATATGTATGTATGTATGTATGTATGTATTGTATGTATGTATAGTTGTATGTATTAGGTTGCGGATGCATTTACGAAGCCAGTCATAAAATCACGAACTTTTACTTGAAACGAGTGAAGCGGTGTGAATTCCCTCTTAATTAATTGTTCAATTTCGTTAAAATACCGATCACCCACGAATAAGTCATCCTGGAAATATCCTTTGAGGCGAATATTTATGTCATTGTTGCATAGCTTTTTCATAGTGGCATGCAAATCGTCTGTTCGGTTGTCGTAGCCATATCTACAACATCGAGCCTTGAAAACGCGGTACTGCAGGATTTCTCTCTTTGGAAGTGCTCGTGGTTTCCTCGACATAGTAAATGTATGAAGAATGCGTTTCATACTTCCTGCCGCCAACACAGGTGTTAAATTGTTTCTGACGGCAATACCTAACAAGGCTGCGTATTGACTCATTTCATTGCCAAGACATCCGGCAGGAATTATGGATAGAAGACCAGAACACTTTCCTTGGCGGGAAGCATTCTTATGGTAAACTTCCGCTCTGGTTTTATTCTTAAACGGAGGCGGCAGGAAGATAAACGTCGGGTGCATGGCTTACTCTTCTTGGATAACCAAGTTAGCAATGTAAGTTAAAGCAGGAATCGCCAAGACGATGATGACACAGACTCGTTGAAGAACAGTGCTTGTAACTCCGCCATTTACGTGTCTGGGGTTGCCTTCACTCATCCCGTGGTCTTGCCTTGTTGTGTTATACCACGGTGGATTTTCTGCCGTTATGATGTTTAAGTAAATCATCAGCATGACCATGATACAGAAATAACTTTTCGATAGTTAGTCGATATAGTCCCGTACATGAGACACCGATGCGGTTACGGTTGATCAAATTCATTTTGTTTCCCACCAAATAATGTGATTGCAAGACCAAACTAGTCAAACAGATGATGTTAGTGTGATGAACCACATCGGAAAGGAGAGACGTGTTCATGTAGTTTGATCATATCATATTTAGCTACGTGTACTCGCCTGTGTTCTGGCTTAATTTTGAGCCAATACATATGAACATGATATACTCCGTATATGTGCCGTTAATACCCCTACTATGGTTTCTATGAACTGTTGAAAAAATCACAATGTCAATGAATTCACTAGTTTGTATAATAATTTTCCCAAATATTTTGTGGTGGAAGATGGTAACACTTGCGCTATCACACACACACACACACACACACACACACACACACACACACACACACACACACACACACACACACACACACACACACACACACACACACACACACACACACACACACGCACATACACACACACATACGCACACACACACACATACGCACACACTCAAACATACACACATACGCACACACGCATACATATATATATATATATTTATATATATATATTTATAATATATATGAATATATATATATATAAATAAATATATATAAATATATATACATGAATACGTATAGACATGCATATGTATATAATATATATATATATATATTTATATATATATATATATATATATATATATATATATATATCTATCTCTCTCTATATCTATATATATATATATCTCTATCTATATATCTCTATATCTCTCTATATCTATCTCTCTATCTCTCTCTCTATCTATATATATATATCTCTCTATATATCTATATACTATATATCACTACCACGGAATCACACGAAGCTACATACAAGAGTTTTGCAAACACTGCCCGAAATGCCAGTTGACTCAGTCACATACCGTCCGACCACCATTGAAACCCATCATTTGCAACAATTTCTTAGAACGAGTGCAAATTGATTTTATTGATATGCGGCACATGCCTGACCAGGAATTCAATTACATTGGCCATTTTGTGGATCACTTCACGAAGTTTCATATACTCTTTCCTTTAAAGAGGAAAACAGCCCACGAAGTTGCTGAAATGATCGAACAACGTGTACTGGCATATCTAGGTCCACCGCGGATTTTTCACTCTGACAATGGCCGCGAATTTGTGAATCAACTTTTGCATTCCCTCTTTGAGATTTGGGGTGATGATGTCACGCTTGTTAGAGGTCGACCTCGACACTCTCAATCACAGGGTGTTGTGGAGCGTGGCAACCGTGTCATTGAGCAACGCATCGCTGCAATGAAGTCACATCATGTCCATGGTCCACGTGGTTACCTCGTATCATGTACCATATGAACGCCCAGCCCTCTGATACAACCGGTGACCTCCCATACAAGCTAGTGTTTGGCCAGGAACCGAAGTATGCCATGGTTCCTGGGGCAGAGATCCACGTTGTTGACGAGGAGGAATTGGAGAATCCAAAGCAAACTGTAAGCCCAGACAGTGTTCAGAACATTTCCACAGAAACATCAGATGATGACATTTCTGAAGATGATGAATCAAGTTCAACTCCAGATCATAAACCAACAAAATCAGCAAGCCAAAAGCGACTTACAGTTGACGATTCAGACTCATCAGCAGCCAAACAAATGAAGCATGAGAGTTTCAGAGGCTGACCACTACAACCGAAAGAAACTACGGCACGGGAGTTTAGTTTGGGAGACACTGTGTCAGTAGCGATACCGAAGATTGATCGAGCATCTACAGATTTTCCCCGCCTGTCTTGTGTTGTGACCGATGTTCATGGTCAGAAGGTCAAGTCTTACAAATTAGCCTGCAGACACGGAATTCTGAACAGTAAATATAGAGCAGGTGATCTGATGGAGTTTTCAGGGAGTTTGATGCCTGACCTATCAAAATCCATTTCCTTGCAAGAGCGGGCCGGAAAGAAAACTCTGGCAAAGGATTTGTCAAGAGCTCATGTTGTTGTACTGGACCATGGCAATCAGCTAAAAAATGTAGTTGCCGACAGAATGGAATCGCTTGTTCAACTCACTGTCATCCGCAACATGCATGTACAAATAAAGACATAGCTAACAACGATTCTTCGCGCCCAGCCATCAAGCTGTCAGAAAGAGACACCCGATGTTTTAAACGTCCAAATGGTTGGTTAACGGACGTACACATGGATGCTGCCAATACGATTTTGCTTAAGGATCACCCTGGCGTGTTTGGTCTGCAGGGCACTGTACTCCAACAGAACAACTCCTGGGATGTTCCATCAGGCGAATTTGTCCAAATTTTGCATATAGATAGAAACCACTGGATCACCATCTCAAACATTGGCCACTCTCAGAATACTGTTGGTGTGTATTACTCTCTGTGTAGGAAGCCCTCTAACTGTACCGTGGCATTGATTGTCAAGTACGTGAACGTCAGTACAGAAGATTTAACAATTGCTGTGATGAATGTACACCGTCAGACCAACGGCAGCGATTGTGGGGTATTTGCCATCGCGTTTGCCAAGACCCTGCTAACAGCCCACGATCCATGCATCCAAAGTTATATCTACCCCAGACAACACCTTGCGGATTCACTGCCAGCTGGTGACTAGCATAGTGATGCGGACACCTGACATTCTTATGTCACTTTAAGATGGTTTTTGCTTCCACAGTTGATTTCTATTACTTTTTATGATGATTTTCCTTTCACATACTATGGGTCTTATCCATCCTCAGAAATGGTCAGAAGCATCTGCAGATGGGTCTGACCCATCAGCAGATGGGTCTGACCCATCTGCAGATTATTTTGTTCCTCATCATATTTTCCCTGTGTTGCTTAGAATATGGTACTACGGCACATATTTGCGTGCATTAGGTTGCACGTAACGGAAATAAATATAAATCTGTAATTTGTGTTGCAATGAGTTTTGTAATCAGCAGTTGCGTCAAAACCATTTGTGGATGATTTTCTTTACATCGTATGTTTACAAAGTAACGCATGGGATTTGGCAAAATGACTATGCCACTGAGTTTTTCGTTTGTTCGTATTGTAGCCAAAAGCAGGAATAACTTAAAATACATAAGTATAAGACGATGCAACCCTGATCCGCAATTGGGTCAGAACCATCTGCAGACGGGCCGCTCTCATTCCGTCACGGGGATCGGCAGATGGGTCACCCATCTGCAGATGGGTCACCCATCTGCAGATGGGCGACCCATCTGTCGATCGGTAAACGGGACAGACACATCTGCAGATGGGTCAGATCGGCAGATGGGTTGTAACATATACATTTAACACAACAAATATTCTGGGAGACATTTTGCAGGCCCTCAAAGATTATACCCCGGAACACCTATCCACGTATGACACCAGCTGTAGTGAAATGAGTCGCTGTTGCATCGATAACAAACTATCCGCAATAATATCCATTGCAGCTATATATATATATATATATATATATATATATATATATATATATATATATATATATATATATATATATATATATATATATATATATATATATATATATATATATATATATATAAACGATTATATATATAGATATGTACATATATATATATAAATATATTTATATATATATATATGTATATGTATATAAATGTATGTATGTTTTTATATATGTATGTATGCATGTTCGTATGTTGGTATGTATGTTTGATTGTGTGTGCGTATTTATGTATGTATGTATGTATGTAAGTATGTAAGTATGTATGTATGTATGTATGTATGTATGTATGTATGTATGTATGTATGTATGTATGTATGTATGTATGTATGTATGTATGTATGTATGTATGTATGTATGTATGTATGTATGTATGTATGTATGTATGTATGTATGTGTGTATGTATGTCTGTCTGTATGTATGTATGTATGTATGTATGTATGTATGTATGTCTGTCTGTATGTATGTATGTATGTATGTATATATGTATGTATGTATGTATGTATGTATGTATGTATGTATGTATGTCTGTATGTCTGTATGTATGTATGTATGTCTGTATGTATGTATGTATGTATGAATGTATGTATGTATATTTGTCTGTTTGTATATATGTTCGTATGTATGTATGTATGTATGTATGTATGTATGTATGTATGTATGTATGTATGTATGTATGTATGTATGTATGTATGTATGTATGTATGTATGTATGTATGTATGTATGTATGTATGTATGTATGTATGTATGTATGTATGTATGTATTTATGTATGTGTGTATGTATGCACGTTTGTATGTATATATGTATGTATGTATGTAAGTATGTATGTATGTATGCATTGTCTGTCATTACGATATCATTAGGTGGTCTGCCTCTTCTCTGGGCTTATCTGTCATGTTGTCATGATTATGGGTTGGATCTAAGGTGAATATGTCTTCAAGACCTGATCATGGTGCAAATACCTAATAAAGTGAACTGGGGCAATTGCAGCCCTAGATTCCTTTAAAGCAACTTCAAACACAATCAATGGGATCATAGAAACACCAATGCTTAAGTTTTGTACTCAATGGACTACTAGAGCTGATCTGATTGTTTAGAGTGCAATTAACATGTTGAAGCACGATACATAAAATACACATAGATTTTGATTTACTGAAACTAGTGAGTGGTAAACAATTGACAAAATATTGGATAGACTTTGCGATAGATAATATGAGCGGACGGCCAACACAACTAATAGTGTGCCAACAATTTCGAGAAGTAGTCAATTTTTCAGGTGAGATTGATAACAGTCTGCATTTGCACATCTGGGACAAAATCAATTCCAAGATGGAAGATACCGGATGAATTATTATAATACATTTTGAATGGAATTTTTCGCGAAAAAAACAAGCTGTATGTTTATATATAAACATCGTGTTTCCAGAAATAGATGGGAGGTGAGCTGGTGAGTAGACTTAATTACAAAATGACTACAATGTCTCGCCATTTTTATGTTTAAACAATACAGCAAAATCACATCTGTCATAACATTAATGTGGGAAACACGATCTCCACAAGTCCGCCGGAAAGAGCAGCGATTCGGTCGGCTCTACACACATCAGTATTCAATAACCCAGCGACCCAACAAAGCTAGCAAGTACCCTGACGCTTGGAGTCTAGGAACCAAGAACAGCCCCAAATAAGCGAAAAGATTCAAACATGCGCTATGAAAATCAACTCATATTTTGTGAATATTGTCTGTGTAAAGATGGAGGTAAAAACAATCAAATTAGTAACTTGTCATTTCTAGTACCATTAGGGGTTGCTCCAGCCCAATATGGCTTATCAATGCAATAATGTCGACACAAAGTGGAAAACTCTCTTGGTACTCGATAAGCTGATGCAGTGAATAATGCATGCGCTGCTGAACCCCAGTGTTTATTAGTTTGAATCTTCGTAATTAAACTTGTTTGATTCAACGATTTCATAGTCTATGTCTGTTAACAATAATCAGCAGGTTACCAAATTATTCTGGTCATCTTGGCTTGGGATTTGACAAGGTGTCGCATCTCGGATTATTAATCCGATATAGCCGTTAGCAATGTCCGATTAAGAAGGTGCGAATGTGAGTGTAAATCATAATACAGAATATTTTCCCCACTGTCTGCATCAGGCGGTAAGCGTATACATGAACATATATTGAGTACGTTTGATAGCGGATATCTTGAAGGTGATAAATTATGATTCCGGAAGTTAAGGTGAAATGCTTTCCTTATTAGTGTAGCAGTGCTGAGGATATAGGCAAAGAGAATGTACATATATATATTTATACGTATATACATGTCTATATACATACATGTATATACACACACACATATATATATATATATATATATATATATATATATATATATATATATATATATATATATATATATAAATATATATATATATATGTAGGGTAGGCAGGTTCATAGGAAGATAGGAAGGTAGGTAAGAGTGTAGGTAGGA